>JAVQMG010000122.1:12767500-13367500 GCA_032878915.1 Castanopsis chinensis
AGAAAATCTTATTATTCGTAATCTGAGAAAAAATTTATGTAGGGAAAATTTCTAACTTAAAATGTTATTTAAGGCAACATGTTTTTCTGTTATATGCTTTACATGGTAACCTTATGATTCACCACCTTGAGTAGGTTGTCCTTTGCTCCTATATATGTCATGCAGCATTTAACAGTGAACAAGTTCTGATTGTGTCAGATGTGTTTTGAATTGAACCATATTGATAATTGATGAATTTGAAGCTATAAGCTGATACAGTTTCCATCCTCAATGGCCAAGATTGAGGTTTTAAGTCATTCTCACCACACCCCCCCCCCCCCCCCAAACCCAAAAAAAAAAAGTTAGTGCGACGAAATCACTGATAGCAATATGGCCCTTTAACTATTTTCTTAAATTCAAGGTGGAAATTCATTGCATCTTGCAGGTGACTTTTCATGCACCGCAGAAGTTGAGAGAGCAATACCTTTTTTAAAGAAAGCATATGGTGACAGCATGCGCAAAGTTTTGCATGTGGGCCCTGATACTTGTTCAGTGGTCTCCAAATTGTTAAAAGAAGAGGAAACTGAGGCATGGGGTGTGGAACCGTATGACATAGAGGATGCTGATGGAATCTGCAAGAGTCTTGTGCACAAAGGCATTGTTCGTGTGGCTGATATCAAGTTCCCTCTACCCTATAAAGCAAAATCTTTTTCTCTTGTTATTGTCTCAGACACGTTGGATTACCTGTCTACAAAATTCCTGAACAAGACCCTTCCAGAAATTGCTAGAGTGTCTTCTGATGGTCTTGTTATCTTTACAGGTATTTTTTTTTTTTTTTGAGAAATTTATCTATCCATGTAATATCAACATTACAAAATATTCATATGTTATTTATTTATTTTTAAATTTATAAATTCGTGTTCAGAAGTAATTGCACTTTTAGCTGCATCACTTATGATGGATACATCAGCAACCTAATGCAATACAATAATTGTCTAAAAGACGTTTAGCAATGACATCTCCTATCTTCTCTCTAATTCATGCGCACACCAGCCAAGTGGGAAACTTTTATCCTAGGCAGATATACAGATAAAGTCAATAGAATGATTTAGATCTCTTGCTATGGAAGCTAGGTCAAAAATCTCCACAGTAATCAAACTTTCTCACCTGTATTCAATAATCAATAGAAATACTTCAATTTATAGCTTTAAGCATTGTACTTTCCTGTTGGGCATATGTACACCTTTGAATGATTGTTAGATGTTTTTTCTTGGTTCTGTTATTCCTTTATGATATTTTCATAAATATCTATTGCTGGCATTCATTTTCCAATGTTTTCATCATGGTTATTCATGTGAAAAAGTATCAAGCCTGATCTTTGTTTTCTTTGCTTTTCAATTTTATGTTTAGGTTACCCTGGTCAACAGAGGGCTAAAGTTGCTGAGTTGTCTAAATTTGGACGGCCGGTAAGTGTACATATGCCACAACTTGTATGGCATCTCTCAGCTCTTGGGGTGTTGTTGGATTAAAACTACTTTATTAACAATAATGTTATTTGTGAAGTCTTCGCTGGTTTTCAATGCAGACTCAATTGGAAGGGGCACTATATAGGGATACTATATTAGCGTTCAGCATTTAGTGATTAAATTATTGTTGTGTTGTATAATTCAAATGGTACAATACAAAAAAGGTTAAGAGCTAGCCAGGAAAGAGGTCTGGAAAATCATTAATCCGTCTTCCATATCCTTGCCGAATTCTTTTGGTTAATCATTACCATTACCAAGTAAAATGGAAGAATCAAGAGGACTCCAGTTGTTCTATTTATGCTTACTTTTGTTGTATTATATTATATTATTTGTTTCTGTAACATTTTTTAGTTCTCATAGCTAAATGTGATTTTGACTATAGTTTATGCTTTTTTTATCTGTTGTAGGCAAAATTGCGAAGCTCGTCTTGGTGGGTACGCTTTTTTGTCCAGACCAGCTTAGAAGAAAATGAAGCTGCCATAAAGAAGTTTGAGCAGGCTGCATCCAAGAATGCATACAAGCCCAGCTGCCAAATTTTCCATCTTAACTCATACCATTGATTTTTTAAGATTTATTACATTTTATCATCATTTTTGGGACTCTCTCATGCAACAACCCCACAAAAGAGGAAAAAAAGTGAAAAGAAAATGTCCAGTGCTCATATAAAATGCACCCTCTTTGAGGTTATCAGCTTTGGTACAATAGATGTTTATGATATTCCTTATGTTTTGTTCTCAACATTATACAATCAAATATTTATTAATTTAATTGGAAAAATAGCCTGCATTCTTTTTCTCTGTAATCTCTCTTGTTATATTCACAATTTTTGGGGATTTTTCATGCAAACAAAATAGATAAATAAATAAAAAACTAGTACGAAAAGAGGGGAAGAAGATTTTCAGCTTTCAAACAAAATGCTTATTTGTGGGCTATTGAATTCAGTGTCATAAATGTTTGATTATATAAACTTATGTTCTGTAATTCATATTACAGTCAATATCCCCTTATTTGAATGATGGAAAATATTAGCATCAATTGTTTACCTCCGTTTTGTTAAATTTTTATATCTGGTTTTCTTATCCGTGCTTCTCTCTAAAAGAACATATCCAGGCCATCATCTTGCCTATGCGTATTTTGCTTGCACATCAGTTTTTGAGAATATGTGCTTTGCTCCCACGACAGAACTCCAGCCATTCGGTTTTATCCCCCACCCCTTTTTGGGGCCTATGTAAAGTAATATTAGCTTAACAAAAAGTAAAAAAAATTCAAAACTACTCCACTCAACACTTCACAATTTTGCCTACTTCAAAAAAATAGCTTTACCAAATGCTTGTGCATTGACATCAAGACGCACAAAACATGCCTGCATTATAAAACCTTTCATTTGGTGATTTCCGGATCAGGTGCTCCATTGTGAGTGAATCATATATTCTACAGATGTCACATGATTCCAATGCACCAAGGAAAAGGATCTGCTTGTTTAAGACCATGGGGAAAATTGAACCTGTCAGAATGCAAATATTCCATACAATGAAATTCTTTTTGCTACATTTAAGCACCCCACTACTGGGGGATCAACTGCTGGATTCACCATTCAACTATAAGGGTCGGCTTCATGTTCACTTCAATAAATTTTACTATAGAGAGCTGTGTTGTTAACCAACGGAAAACTTGAGAGAAAGAAAGGTACACAAACAAAAAGGACAGCCAAAAAAAAAAAAACAGAGGTGAACTATCTATACTCTTATCAGTTATGGTTTGCAGTAGACAAAGTCAAAGAAATAATCAAAACTCTATCCAATTGATTGGCTCAAGAATGAAAATCATGTAGACTTGTGCTGAATCTTAACTAACTGCTTGAAAATTTTAATGAGGTTTTGTATTTTGGTTGGTGCCGTAAGTTTGAGCAGAGTCAATGGTTAGAAGATACCCTTGATTGATGGGATACTGATGTTATGCCTTCTTTGGGAGCTGATACAGCACTGGGTTCCACATTGATTGCTTGACAATTTGAATGAGCTTTTGTATTTTGGTTGGTGCCATGAGTATGAGCAGAGTCAATGGTTAGTAGATACCCTTTATTGATGAGTTACAGATGTTATGGATAGTTTAGACACATAACTATCACCAATAATCCCCACATGAGCATTTCCCTTCCTTAAAGCAGTGAAACCTGTGAGTATCTCTTATAGTGATTTCCCTCCCAGAAATGGCAGAAATAAATTTGATTGCGTTGTGGCAATCCCCACATATCCTTAGGTTCTTCACGACAAGTATAGGCTCTCCATCTTTAGACGAGATCAGCCCAAAAGCAACTGCTAGCTTCTCACTGTGATGCCCTAACCTCATCTCCTTCTCTCCCTGCCCTGTTTCATCATCCTTAACCAAAGCCCATCTCACATCTGGCACATACCCTGCTCGCTTCATCTTCTTTGACATCTCCTCCAAGTATTCGTATATTTTCTTTGTCAATGGGTGTGAACTATCTTCAGCCACGAACACATGTATCCTCTTATTCACCTCAATCCAGCTACAACCTGGTTTCTTTTTTACACCTCTATCTCGCATAAGCTTTCTAACTGTTGCTGATTCTTCCCATTTCCCAGCACTGGCATACATATTGGCAAGCATGACATAGGGAACAGCATTTGAAGGTTCCAGCTGAAGAACATTATTGGCAGCCTTTACTGCTAGCTCCATGTTTCCACGTGTTCTACAGGCACCAAGTAACGAAGCCCAACCGATTGAGCCTGGGCTAAATGGCATTGTCTCAATCAGCCTCTCAGCTTCACTTAGTTTGCCAGCACGACCCAAAAGATCTATCATGCATGAATAATGCTCTGCTTCTGGTTCAATGCTGAACTTTTCTTTCATCATATTGAAATAATTCTGACCCTCCTCAACCTTTCCAGTGTGAGCACATGCACAAAGGACAGAGATAAAGGTTATGCTTGTAGGGGCAATATCTATCTCCAGCATTTGCTGAAAAAGATGTATTGATTCAGTTCCAATACCATGTCGAGCATAACCTGCAATCATTGAATTCAACGAGACAGTATTGTGCTCTGGCATCCTATCAAATAACCTCCTTGCATCTTGAAGATTCCCACACTTTGAGTACATTGCAACGAGAGCATTATTGACTGAAATTCGATTTGAAGGAATCTCAGATTTGATTGCCAATGCATGAATCTGTTTTCCTTGAGAGGGAGATGACAAGTTGGAACATGCACTAATCATACAGACGAAACTGCAATCATCAGGGCGGTAACCAACACGTTGCATCTGCCGAAAGCAATCAAGAGCATCTTCAGAGAAATCCTCATTTTGGGAAAACCCTGAAATCATTGTGTTCCAAAGAACCAAATCTGGTTCAGGAATCTCTTGAAATACTTTCCTACAATCTGACATACCACCCTTACACTTGGAATATAAATCAATCAAACCACTACCAACATGTGAATTCTGGTGAAATCCAGTCTTTATCAACTTAGCATGAAACTGAAGCCCACCCAACAAATCCTCCACACATGTAAACGCAGTCAAAACACTGGCCAAAGTAAACATGTCAACAACAAATCCTCTCCTAACCATTTCCTGAAACAATCCCAGCGCTTTTGATCCCTCCCTATGTTGCCCATATGCTACGATCATTGAATTCCAAGACACCTCATCTCTAACCTCCCCCATCCCATAAAACACCCTCTTTGCCTCCTCCAAAAACCCGTTTTTACTATAATAAGTAACAAGCGCATTGTTAACCGAAACATAAGAATCAAACCCACCCGACACTGTCAAAGCGTGCATTTGTCTTATCATGTCAATATCATCAGAACAAGCTGTGACCATACCAGACAGAGTGAAGCCATCCATGTCAAGACCCATCTCCCTCATCCCCGAAAACAAACGAAATGCAGGTTCAGGTTCACCGCGATCTGCATAGGTAGAAATGAGAGTGTTATAAGAGACAAGGTCTGGTTGCGGCATTTGATCGAACAGTTGGTGGGCAATATCAGTTCTTGATTCTTTAGCGTAGGCGGCGATGATGGCGTTGAAAGAGAACACATTGGGGTCTAAAGTGCAGTGAAAGGCGTTGCGCGCAGCAGAGAGGTGGCCACATTTGGAGTATGCAAGGATGAAGTGGTTGGAGAGGTAGGTGGAAGAAGGGACAAGGGACTTGATGTATAGGGTGTGGAGGGACTTGGCAGTGAGGAGATCTTTCTGGGCAATGCATGTTTTTAAAAGGTGACGAAAGGCTTGGAGGGACCATGGCCATGACCATGAGATTTGGTTCATCTACTACGTACTTTTACAGGGAAACGCATGGGCATGAGTTAAGTTTACGAGGAACTAGTTAGTTAGGAAGAGTCCCTTTTGGATTTGGCATTCAACTGCAGTTAAGTCTATTTTCAGTATTTTGAGACCCCAGACTCACTTTTTTTTTCTTTTTTTCTTTTTGTTTTAACCGACCCCATACTAGGGGTAGCAATGGGGTGGGGCAGTACAGAAGAATGAGAACTTTGTCCTCGCCCGACTTGATTTTCTCTTATCCCATTCTCGCTCCACCTCATCTCGCATAATGGGAAAAAATTTTTCACCCCACCTCCACCTATTGGGACCCTACAAAGCTCTGCCCTACTTTATAAAACTCTACTTTTTGTTAATTTGCCCTACAACTAGTACAATTTTTTTAATAAAATTTATTTTATTAATAAAAAAATACTTAAAATTACAACTAAATTTATCTCGTCAAATCAAATCAATTTTTAGGAAAAAAATTATTAATATATCCAAATGTTTTTTTTAAAAAAAAATCTCATAATATAACACATAACAAAATAAAGGTAAAGAACTACATTGGGTAGAATAAAATTAGCTAATATTGATATGTTTGTTTTAATAGTAGGGTTTTAGGGTATGAAAAATTTACAATTATAACCTTTCGCAATGTAGGACTGGGCGGGGACAGGGAGGGGCGGGGTGGGGTGGGTCTAAAAAGTCTAAACTCATTCTCACCCCGCCCTATGGTGCGGAGCTAAAATCTTGCCTCATCCCTACCCTACCACCTTTACAAGGCGAGAAAAACCCACGCGGGGCAAAATTGCTGCCCCTACCCCAAACTTCTAAATCAAGTAAATTTAAAATGTTGCATTTTGGGTTTTGATCTTGATATATATATATATATATATATATATATATATATATATATATTAAGAACCCAAAGAACAGCCCAAGCCCATTTAAAATAGTGGCTTCTAGTGCTTCAAGCCCAATACAATAAATTTGTAAGAGAGTGGGCTTTCCGAGTCAATTGCAATGCTAAGTGATTACAAGCTTGAGGATAATAGGACTAAAGCAATTAACATGAACGAAAGAAGCACAGATTCAGTGTTAAGTCTTCCTCAGGCGGGTTTGAGGATGAATTGTTCATTAACAGCCAAAGAGGATTTCTTTACAATAGGATATTTTGTTCTTTCTCTCTCAGTTTGACAAAAATGTCCATCCCCTTTTCTAGAGGGGATCCTTTCCTTATATAGCCCTTCCCATTGCATTTTAGCCATCTATCTGTATGTCTCAACGGAATAATTTAGATGCTTATCTCATCAAGACCCTTAAAGAGGTGGTAGAGAGAGTTGTGAGCAGTTGAGTCATTTTTTAGGTGTATTTTCCTCATAAATGCAGCCAGCTCAATTAGTGCAGAGTATTGAGTGTAGAGGTGCATTTGCTCCTTGAACAACGGGCATGTTTGCCTCCTTTCCTTGGACCTCTTTTTCTAAGTTTAGTCTGATTCTGAGTGATCTTGATGTCTTCCCTCCTCGGTCTTAGCCCATGTGTCAAACTTGAGTTGACACATAAATGGACCTTAGATCATCCTTAGGCAGGGCCCATGGACCTTAAAATGTGCATATTGAAATATATTTATTAGAAATGGTGAGATAGATTCTATAGTGTTTGCAAAATTTTTGCTGAAAGTACTATAAATAAAGACAAAAGTTAACTGAAACAGTACAGTGAAACCTATGAATAGTACCAAAAAGTGTAGTAGGGCCCATGAATTAGGGATGACAATTTTGCCCCGCCTCGTTTAACCCTCCCCGCCTCGCTTAATCCTCCCCTCCTCATGTAGGTTTTTCCCACCCCGCAAAGGTGGCGGGGTAGGGATAGAGAAAGATTTTAATTCTGCACTATGGGGCGGGGTGGGGATGTTTAGCCTTTTTAGACCCGCCTCGCCCCGCCCTGCATTGCTAAGGGTTATAATTGTAAATTTTTCACACTCTAAAACCCTATTATTTAAAAAAACATATCAATATTAGCTTATTTTATTCTACCCAATGTGGTTCTCTGTCTTTATTTTTTATGTGTTATATTATGAGTGTTTTTTTTTTTTTTTTTTTTTTTTTTTTTTTTGTGATTGTCTTGTTAAATGCTTGGATATATTATTCATTTTTTTTTCTAAAAATTGATTTGATTTAACGTGATAAATTCAGTTGTAATTTCAAGTTTATTTTTATTAATGAAATAGGTTTCATTAAAAAAATTGTACTAGTTGTAAGGCAAATCAACAAAAAGTAGAGATTTACAGGGTGGGGTGGGGCGGGGTGGAGCTTCTTGGGGCCCCAAGAGATGGGGATGGGGTGAGAAATTTTTCTCCGTCATGCGGAGCAGGGCAAGGTAGGGCAGGGATGGGGCAAGAAGCAGGGCGGGGATGAAAATCGCATCCTTCAACCTTGCCTTACCCCATTGCCATCCTTACCATGAAGAGTAGTAAAAATAAACTGAATAGTAAAATAAACTGGTCTTTTAAGCTGGAGCCAAACGCACACTTATAATGGGATTAGAATTTGCATGTTTTGGATTAGATATTTATAGTGGTCCGTGGTAGAGTACAAATTTTTTCTAAGTGACCAAATTATCCTCACTCCAATCTGAATCTATTTATGTACTTATCTATAATCTATATATAAATGTTACTATTAATCTATGAGGCTTTTTTTTTTAGTGTCATAATTTTATGTTTCTCTCTTCTAACTACTCACATAGTAATTTTTATTTTGAAAATAAAAAAGAAATTCAATTAGATGAAAAAAAAGTAATATAAATAGATGTAAAAAGAAAACAATTCAAACACCAACATAAATAAATCATTAAAAAGAAAAAAAAAAAAAAAGGAGTACATTAAAAATCACCTTTTTTTAATAATTCAAAAATAAAGAAGAAGAGATTTGAAAAAATAAAAACAAAAACCAAAATAAAAAAAAATGTGGGATTAGAATTTAGAAGAAAGAAAACCAAAAAAAGAAAAAAAAAAGAAAAAAAAGAGAGAAACATTTAAGTCTTGATAGAGGGAAAAAAAAAGGAGAAAAAAAAAAAAAAAGTGAAAACGTTGGGCTTAGTGGTCATATTTTATAGCAAAAAAAAATAAACCTATGTCTTATTTTTTATATATAATTTTTATTTTGAGAATTTAATTTATAAGTGGATAAAGCAATTTGAAAATCAATAAAAGAGTGACCATATTTTTTAGGTAATATTTTAGTAAGAGTTAGAGTGGTATTTTTACCGGGTTTTCATTTAGTTTAGTCTTTACTTAAACGTAGGAGTGTAGAGGGATTTTTAGACCAAAAAAATGAGGATCCCAAACAGGGTAAGTTTCTTAAATAATAGTATAGATGAAAATTGGTTAGGATAATCAATTATCACTTTTTTTAAAAAAATAAAATAAAAAGTCACCTTGCATTTAAAAAAAAAAAAAATACATGGTTCGTGTTTTTTATTTTTATTTTTTTGACCATGTTAGAAAAAATAAATAACAATACCTTGAAGAAAAGTTACATACCTTTTAATGAAATAAAGCAAGGTTTGTAGAACAGTTTTTTTTTTTTCACTTTAGTTGTAGTACACTTCAACGGATGTAGTACTCAAAGAATGTGTTTTTCGCTTCTATTTAATTAAACCACACACATGCTGCTTTTATACAAAGAACTGAAGAAGTAGCCACCTGACAAAAACTGTATTTCAATTAGGAATAGTAATAGTAATCTTTGATAAATGATTAAGAAGAGTTTTTGTTGATGTGTAACTGAAAAAAATTCGGATTTAGCAACCATAAACAAATTCTCTGAAGAAAAAAAATAACAATACTTTGAAGTAAAGTTACATACCTTTTAATAAAATAAAGCTAGGTTTGTAGAACAATTTATTTCCAGTTTAGCTGTAGCACACTTGAACGGATGTACCACTCAAAGAATGTGTTTTTTTCTTCTATTCAATTAAACGACATGCAGGCTACTTTTATACAAAGAAGTAGCCACTTGACATAAATTGTATTTCAATTAGGAATAGGAATAGTAATCTTTGATAAATGATTGAGAAGAGTTTTTTTATTTTATTTTATGTGCAACTGACAAAAATTCTATTACAATTAGGAATAATAGGAATAGGAAGAGTTTTTGTTTGCGAGAAGTTCTATTAAAAACTTTTATTGTACATGTTTCCTTTTTATGAGAAGTTCTATTCAGAAAATTTAGGAAAGGTAAATACATGGGAGTTTTTTAAGCTATTGAGCAGAAGTAAGGGTGCCAATTCGGGTTAGCTTGTCAAGTTTGTGTTGTGTCAAGATAGGGGTATTCAACTAAATGGCTCAACCCGAACCCGACCCCGACCCAATTAATAATTATGTCATAATCCTTCAACCCTAACCCGACCTTTTAATAAGATGGGTTGACCTAACTCAATCTAGTTAATATGTTTAACAAACGGATCGTGTTGGGTCGACATGAATGTAACATAACCCAACCTGCATAATATTAAATATAACATTCATTTAGAAATAATATTTTTTTTTTTACATCCCCAAAGTAGTGCATATACTTCAAGTTTTCATCTCACATTCAAAATAATATAATTCAAAAAAAATATAACATCTGTCTAAAAATAAGTTCTTTAAACCCCGAAAGAAGTGCATACACTTCAACCTAAATTCAAAATAATATCCTCAGGGTTTGTAGAGTTTCAATCTCTAATTATATCCCTTGTAAGTTGTAATTACTCACTTTTCTTTTTAAATTTAATATATAGGTTGGATATAAAACGTGTAATGCCCCGACCCAATTTTATAATTAACCTATGTGTTCAAGTGGTTAATTATTATTTGAATCCCTTACTTTCTAAAATTAATATAAGAGTATTTAATAAACATATTATTTTATAATGCCATTGAATAAAAATTGTAAAGATTATAAATAATTAATGGCTATTAGTATTATAAATATATACTAAGTATGAACAAAACTTTATTAAGTGGTTAAGTTATTAGATATATAGTTGTTGGGGTTTAATTAAGTGTATAAAGGTAAGGGTTTATATGCAAAGTTATTTTTTTTAGTTGGGCCTATCTAGAATATAAGGTTTTGGAGGGGTGGTAAGTGTATTTTGAAGAGTAGTGAAGATGAGTAATCAGCCCATTTTTTCTCCTTAGCATACACGTGCTCAACTCAAGCCACTTTCCTTGACTTCTTGGCTGAACCAGAAATTCCTTGGTCTTTCTTTCATTGCTCTTTTGTTTTCTTCCTCCTTTGTTCTTATTGGTAGCACCTTATCTCCTTATTGACTTTCTCAAGCAACTAGTAGACTCAAGAAACTCTCTCCCTCTTTCATACCCATGGTCCAACACCAAAAGAAAGAAAAGCTCTCAACTCTTTTCTCCCTCTCACACCAACGGGTCCAGCAGCAACAAGAGGTTTCTTTCAAGTCTACTCAAGCTCTTGTTCCCAACTTGAAGTTAGAGTGATTCTAGCTCTTATCACTCCAAGAATCCATGTCTAGGGCAAGGGGAAAATCTAATTCTTTTAGTCTATTGTCCATTTTAAAATTAAGTGATGGTTATATGATTTTGTATATGGGTGTGTTGGATTCTAGAGATTGTTGATTGCCCAAATATGATTTGAATCATTATTATGCTTGCATGTACTCCTAGACGATGGACTAAGATAAAATCTGTTATGGATAAGTGTTAAAATAAGTAAAATAGCTAGATAAACTTTATGGAAGTGCTATTTGAGGTGGTGCTGAATGTGTAGTTGATTCAGTAATTGAAGCTTGTTGAGAGTTAGTTCATGAACTTGTTAAGAATTGCACTCACTGGTTAACCTGTTTGGTTATTATAAATTATGTATTTTTCTAGGATACATATGGGTAAAAGGTTTATTGGAGATTATTATATAATATGTCTAGTATGTGTGTACCAAATTTCATATGAAAATGCCATCGTTTGATAATTTTTTGTGACTTTACAAGAAAATGTTGCAAAGCTGTCACTGTGACAGATTTTGTGTTTACACATGGTAAATTATGTATTAAATTGTATACAGTGAATTTAGATGCTAGGAATAGTTCTTATGAAATGTAAGACACATACGGTTCTAATGGAAGTGATCTCACAGCTATTGGATTAATATAAAAATAATGATTTAATTTCTAAGTTGCATGAAATCCTGTCAGGACAGGTTTGAGCATGTTGTCTTGTATGATTTTTAGTAAATCATGGTTTTATTCTTTGACTCCGAAATTGATATGGTATTTAATAGACATCCAGAGGAGTTTCTCTGTAAAATTTCATGAAGTTTGGATGTGAACTGATAGCCCATTTGTATTTTATAAGTGAAGTATATGCTGCTGGAATAAAACAGTGAACAGTAAGGGACATGCCTAACTTTGAGGATCTAATTCTAAAGTTAGGGTGAATGATTTGAGCTATAATTTATTATGGTCATCATTTAGTATGTCTAGATCATAGATAAATTTTGTGTAACTTGGTTCAAGGTTTGGTACTCAAAGGAGAGGTTCTAAACCATCCGATTGTTATTTTTATGAAGTTGTCTTGTTCAATGTGTTGCCATGTGAGTGTATATGGTTACATGACCATGCTTAAAAGAGTTTATGTTTATGCATGCATTATTGCCCTAATCTCAAAACTCCTTTTGAAATGAAGTTGGCTCTTCTAGAGATATGTTATTAATGTGAGAATATTGGTTTCTCTATGATTTAGTACATCATGTTGTTTGATGAATGTATTTTGTGTTTGTGGGAACCTCGTTGAGGTGGGACTAGGATTTCTTTGATTTTAAGAGATAGGTTTTGAGATGAATGTGTAAGTTTATGATAAGGAATAATAGATAGTAATAAGCGTTGATTTTGGTTTAGGTGTTACCAGTACCCAAGTCTGAACTCCTTCGACTTTAGGCTCTCGGTTCCTTTGCTTTCAGGTAAGGGATAAGTTGTACGAGCATTTGGTAAGTCATGAGGTTATTTTAAAGTATATTATGCATTAAAAGGTTTTTAATTAGAGATATGACATATAATCATGTTTCAGACAAAAATATGTTCGTGAGTTTTCAAAACTTTATGTATAAGATTTAAGCATATAGATGTTGTTACTAATTCCACGAACATGATGTTTAAAGAAAACAATGGAAATACTTTTATGATGAAATTTATCCGAACTATGAATTTCAATATGATGTATAAGTATGTAATGTTTTTGGGTTACGTCCTATGATGATTTGGACTCTGCTAATAGGGGTTTAATTACTGGCTTTTTATGGAAAATGTTATCTGATTGACCATTAAAAGTGGGATTGACTTTGCTGTACTCGCTCTTGTTGGTTACGGCCAACTTGTGGAGGATGTCAGCCTACCCCTATGGTTGAAGATATGTAAGATGATGTGATTTCGGGAATACCTGGCATTGTGGAGAATGCTGGATGCCTAGCATAGTGGTGCTAGAAGCCTTCCAAATAAGTACAGACTTATCATATATGGACTAATCAATATGTTATGAATATCTATATTATTTTATGAATCATGAGAGAATGAATTGTTTAAATGTATTATGAAAAGTTAAAATCTCTCATGCAAGGAAGCTTATGATGAAAAGAAAAGCTGTTCTATAAAGATAAAAGTTTTTGAAATTCTGTTGTGTTTTAAAGATAAAAATTCTGATGATGAAAGTTCAAGTTTATGTTAAAAAGTCATTAGATATTTGTTCTTTAAAAAACATTAAATTTTATGACTATGAAAGTTATAATATTTTATGAGAAGAAGTTTATAAAGAAAAGTTTTCTTATTTGTTAAGATATTTCTAATTTAAGATAAAATTACCAATTATCTGATTTAAGTCAAAATGATTATTTTGTAATAAGACTATATCTATATATTTGATTTAATTCAAAATGATGTTAAACAATCAATATTATATTTCGTAACTTTGTAAGAAATAAAAGAAATTTAGCCAAAAAGGTTTTGGTATTATTATCCTGATAAGAAAAAGGAGAACAATCATTTTCCTATAAAGAACGTATAAGTTATTACTATAAATAATATAAAATACTATGCATGAAAAGATGCTCTCCTATTCAAAATAATCATAAAATGAAATGATTTGATTTACATACATTCTTATTAAATTCTCATGTATCTTACCCTTACTGAGTTCACCCCTTCCACGTTTTCAATCAACAGGTTTTATTTTGGAGCAGAGGGAGCCTTAGTCAAGTTTTGGAAGGAGCTGGTTTTAGTTTTAAAAGTATAGATCTCAAACTAGCAATTTGATATTTAGTTTTACAGTATTGTGTATTTTAGAATTTAATGAAAATTGTGTACCTTAAAGTACTAAGAGATGTATCATGTGAAATTTAGAATTTGATTAACTGGTGCATTATGTTATTCTTTGAGTGCAATGTAGATGTTTTGAATGTCAAGTGAAAAGTTATATCACATAAGTAAAGAAACAAGAAGGAAAAGAAAGAAGGAAACTTTTGTAAAAGTTAAGTTGATTCCTGTTAATATTAAGTTTAAACTTAATATTAGCATGCCGGCCATGGTCACAAATCCGGGTATCGGATTTGGGTTGTGACAAAACGTATTTGACAAATCTTAAAAAAATGAATATTTATTTGTTATACGAGTTAAACGGGTTGTGATAAATGGGTCATTTCGGGTTAACATAAATAAAACGTATTTGTCTATTACAGGGTATACGAGTTGACCCGATTATGGTTTGTTTCTTATTGTATCGCTTTCGGGTTGACCCATTTATGATCCAAACCCGCTAAGATCCAACCCTAATCCGCAAAAACCTGTGTCAGGTTCATGTCGTACTCGTTGGTTGGATCAAACATTGACACCTCTAAGTAGAAGTAGGAATTTATATCAACGTAGAAGTAGGAATTTATTAAAAGTAGGAAGACATTTCAATATAGAGGTAGGAATTTATTATTTTTTTAATTTACTATTTTAACCATATTTTTAAGTTTTAGGTTAATTAATTTAATTAGGGGTGTTTTTGACAATAAAAAAGGTAATAACTAATTTTTTGAATTCTCTTAATAATAATAATAATAATAATAATAATATATTATTATTATTATTATTTATTTATTTTTTTGTTTCATTTATGCATATCATAACTAATTATGCTAGGAACTATTTGGTGAGCTCCAATGAAAAATATACCTAATATGTTAGGTAATAACGCTATTTGTTTACCACTTGAATTAAAGGTCTAAAGGAATAAGGGACTGAATTCATGAGAATGCAATCTTGTGAATCTAGTCAAGTAAGTGGATAATTTTAGAGAATATTTCCTTACATTGTAGTATTAAGATTGTACACATCAAAGAGTTAACAAATTCAAGTGGAATCTGTTTGGATGGTATAAAACATGCCTTTAAAGGACTTTTTTTTTTTAAAATTTATTTTTATTTTATACAAAGAGTTTTAACTTATAACATTTGCTCTTAATGATGTTACAATTTTCACCCGAATAGTTGAACTGTGCATATTATTCGGTGTTCTAAACTGAACTTCTACATCTATAACTTATTCAAATTTTTGCTTTACTAATGATGCAAAATACTTTTGTTCGAAACCTTCATTGTTGTTTGAATGTATGTGTGGGCTTTTATGCTTGGGATTTAGGTATTCGCCTAATCAGTTTGTATAATTTTCAGCAATGATAGGGTAACAGCCTCACAAGAGGGTTAACCATAAATCTAACAATGAATTTTGGATAGTCACAAAAATTTAAGTTATAATAATAATAATAATAATAATAATAATAATAATAATAATTGTAAGGACACAAAGTAGGTTTGGGCCCAAATAGATGACTGGGCCGGCCCAAGTGGCCTTTACAATAGAATTTGTAGAGGATGGGTTTTAAGCCCTGACTTCCCGGTACTATGGAAGGGTGCAATGTAAGATCCAAATGCACTACTGAAACGTGGCTGGCTGGTGGAGTGGACTAACTCCCTTCCCAGACGTGCGCCGAGGAGATTCCGTGGTGGTTTTCGTTCTGTTCTTCAAGGGAGAGGACCTTCTTCTTTTTCTTGGTCAAAAGTCCGGATCTCTTTCTCGTTGTATCCTCCCTTCTCTTTATACTCCCCACTCCTGACTCTCACCTGTCTTTTCCCTGAAAACGCTCCCCAACGCCCTTGGGGCCATTCCCCGTCCCTTCAGAAGTCATTTCCCCATTAATGCGGCCAGACGGGTAGGTGGGAAGCCTTTAATGCGGTGGCAGAAACACTGTGTAGTGCATGTCCCCCTTGTTTCCCCCCTCGGCATATCGTTGGGGGTGTGGGATGGCTCGCCGAGCTCCGGAGGCGCTTTCCCAGGTGCTCTGCTGCAGCGTTCTGCTCTCAATTCTGCGTCCGAGGAGACGTTCTCCTCGGCTCTTCTCTGATGGCTGGGTAGGCTGACCCTTGGGCCCCGGTGTTAGAGGGCCTTGCTCCCGTCGCGCGGCCCACTTAGCGGAATTCGCGCCCTCGGACTAGGCCCAGAGCCCACAAGGTGCCTGGTCGCCTTCACCCCCCACAATAGCCCCTCAAGAACTCGTTTGACTCTGATCCGGGGAGGCAAATGGGTTGTTGACCCATAAACTTTCGATCCACGTGTCATATAGGTTACCGCACGTGCGGAGTATGCCCGCGCCCTTTGGATGCCTCTTTGGCGCTTCGTAACGCGCAACGCCTGCATTTAATGCGCTGGGTGACTCCCTGTCGCGCACGTTCTACGGTGAGATGAAGATCTAACGGCCTGGATTTGCCCCAAAGATTTGAGCGGGATATTTCCCCCAAACCGCTATTTCCCGATCATTTAGATCACCTTGGTAGACGCGATACGCATCATTTGCTCCAGAGAACGAACTCGCTGCAGCGCCTCACAACTCCTTTCTTTCTCCCAACAAGCTCCCCAAGTGCGCGCGTCTCTTCCCTTGTGTAAGTTTCTCCTAGGCTGTCAACTCCTCTCTCATTCCTTTACGAGTCTACTTCCCTAGTTTCGATTCCATGGGTAGATTTAAGTGCTTAGTGGATACGCCCTCCGGCATGGAAGGGTTCCGGGCCAAGTATCACATTCCTGACGATGTGGGCCTGGAATATTGTGCCCCTGGGGCCGTGGCGGGCTCCAGCAACCGGAGCAGGTCGTCATTCCCATTATTGCCTTTTTAGAGGGCGGGATGACCCTCCCTATGAAGGAGGTGACCAGGGAGTACCTCCGCAACCATAGGCTATGTCCAGACCAGTGCGCGCCCAATGTGTTTAGAATCCTAGGTTGCGTCGACGCTCTTAACGAGCAAATGGGCCTTCACCTTACATGGCACGACGTCGTCTACATGTATGAGTGCCACCGGCTGAAGATGCAGGCTTCTACCTCAAGTCGAGGTCTAGCGCGGTCCGGCTGGTCTCCTGTCTGCCAAAGTCCAACAAGGGCATGAAGGACGACTATCTCCTTGTCACTGGGAGGTGGTACGACGGCCTCCATTGCCCAGTGAGGGCGGGGCAACCAGGTGTGACTCCCTAGGGTTTAAGGGCTTTAGCTTGCGTGACCTTCCCCCATTTTAGTTCCCTTCGTAGCTTTGTTGTCACTTGTTGCCATTCTTTTCATTTCCGCCGGGCATGTCTAACTCCGTTTGCATTCTCTCCTTCTTTCTTGCAGATAAGCGACATACGTCTCCCAACTTGGGCAACGTCAACGTCCAAGATCTCAACAGAGTCCTGAGATCCGAGGTCTTTGTGAACAGCGATCTCCAAGTCAGAGCTGCTCACCTGATTTTGGGGTACGATCCCCTCTCCAAAGCCTTTGGCGAGGTCGAGGACGCCATTCTCGCCGGCCACAAAAGGCGAGCTCGGATACACGTCCGCTACGAGGGCTTTCTCGCTCCCCGAGCCCTACCAGACGAGCCTTCCACCATCTTGTACGGCCGGCCTGTTCAGGCCACTCCTTTAGCCGCTCATCACGAAGTCCAGCCAGTCTGAGAAGACTCCGTAACTTCAACCTCATCTCTTGGCGACGAGATCGATAGGTTCAACCTAGAGGGAGCCGAGAGACCGTTGGCGGGACACGTGGTCAATATCTCCGACGAAGAAGAGACCGCCTCGGACAGGCACTCTGGTATTCCGGGATTGATAGTTGCAAGACCGGAGGTGTCCTCCGACGAAGAGGAAGAAATGTCAAGATTGAAGGAGCTTTTTGCCAAGAAGAGGGGGATAAAAGCCCCCCGAGACGATGCTTCCGGGTCCCAACCGGCGATACTCCCGCCTCCGCCTCCCCCTCCCTCCGACCCCCTCGTTCCTCCTCCCAATGGTCAAAAGAAAAGAAGGAATGAGAGCGAGGAGGCGGACAGAGAGAGAGAGAAAAAACAGAAGCACCATAGGCAGCTGCAGCAGCAACAACAGCAGCAGCAACAGCTAGTCGCCAAGGGAGGGGGCAGAGGCTCTTCTATAGAAAGTGGGGAAATCCGCGGGCAAGCTGAGGTCCGCCGAGGTGAGCCCAGCTGGTTTCCCCTTTGGAGGTGGACGGGGCTCCAATCTCGGCCCAGGCGAGCCTCCGAGACTACCAGAGAGGTTACGCCCTTCACCTGGCCAATTCGCTGGAGAAGCCTCTACTCCTACCAAGGGATATGGAGGAGCTGGGAAGGACGGGCCGCACGCGTCTCTTCTCTCTCTCAAGAGGAATTTAGGCCTGGTAAGCTTCAAATATCTCCGCTCCGCACTGTTGCCTATGTCCTTTAACAAATTCCTGGGATAACCTGCATCTAACAAACTTCCACTGATGCCTTTTACACAGGCTATACAGGAGGCCTTTGCGGCCGATGCTCTGGTCGAGCATTACCAGACGCAGGTCGGGGCCGAGCAGGCGGCAAGGGCAGAGGTAGAGAAGGACCTTGGCCGAGTCACGGCGGAGAAGGCCGACCTGGATGCCAAGCTGGTCTCGGAGCAGACGGAGAGGAAAAGCCTGGATGCTGGCCTTAAGAACGCCACAGCGCAGGCGGAGACCCAGCGCAAGCTCCTGCAACAGAAGGAGGAGGCCCTGGCCAAGGCGGTGCAGGAGGTCTCCAGCTTGAAAAGGGAGCTTGCGCAGGCCGAAGAGGCGGCTCGCACTGTCAGGGAAACGGTGGAGGCCGCGACCAAGGCTGCCTTCAACGAGGGGGTCGAAGCGACCGAGAATCGCCTGACCGAGGAGTTAGGCGAGCTGTGCAGGGAGTACTGCCAGCAGGTTTGGGCTGAGGCCTTAAACGCCGCGGGACTCCCTGCCGGCTCCGAGTTGAGGGCATCTGAGAAGATCTGGTATCCAGAGGATATCAGGTTCGTTGAGGACGTTGCTCCAACTCCGGTCGGCGCTGAGATCATTGCCCCGGAGCAGCCCCCCTCCTCCCGGGTGCAAGCCCAGCCCCACGATGTACTCGCCGACCCAGGGGGGGTCCCGGACGAGCATGCCGACTTAGCCCCTCCTCCGCCTGAGCCAAGGGACAAGGGGAAGCAGGTCCTAGATTCATCCGTGGCCGAGGCAAGCGTAGAAGAAGGCCAAATCGTCGAGGATCGCGCCAAGCTGCCGAAGGAACCTCCATTGAAGATTAAGGGGTAGGCGGGCTTAGCCTCCCTCCATCACTCCGCTCCAGGCGGCTATTTTTGTGCAGCTGTTCCATTCCGCTTTGTTTTATTTCTTTTGTTTTTAGGGTGTATTTCCCTTTCTCTGTAATATTTCGGACAGCTTATCATGTATGGATTTTGCCCTTTTTATCACTATCGTGTAACTGTTTAATCTTTAGTGCATTATGCTTAGTTGTTCTATTGTTGCTTTGTTTGCGGTGTGGGGATGCTGTGTAGCTTGACACCCGCGAGGGGGTTGAACCGTGCGTAAATTTCTGAGGCAAAGGATCCTCGGACCTGACCCATCCGCGGCCGGCTTTAACACGCGATCCCAATGATAAATTGTGAACGTGTTAGAACTTTCTTAAGGCAGGAGGTCTGAGGACTTGGCTCAGCCCCAATCTATATTTGACACTCAAGACGGGATAACACTTAATTAACACTTATTCGGGATGAGTCGTGTTAAAATTTGAACACTTAACTAAAAATTGAACAGCGCTGACCTCTCCCAAGGCAGAAGGTCAGAGGACCTGGCGTAATCGAGGTTGACATCAATACTTAATTAAAATTTAGATGGTGTTAAATTTTCCCAAGGCAGAAGGTCCGAGGACCTGGCGTAGCCAAGGTTGACATTAACACTTAATTAAAATTTAGAGTGTTAAATTTTCCCAGGGCAGAAGGTCCGAGGACCTGGCGTAGCCAAGGTTGACATTAACACTTAATTAAAATTTAGAGAGTGTTAAATTTTCCCAAGGCAGAAGGTCCGAGGACCTGGCGTAGCCAAGGTTGACATTAACACTTAATTAAAATTTAGAGTGTTAAATTTTCCCAGGGCAGAAGGTCCGAGGACCTGGCGTAGCCAAGGTTGACATTAACACTTAATTAAAATTTAGAGAGTGTTAAATTTTCCCAAGGCAGAAGGTCCGAGGACCTGGCGTAGCCAAGGTTGACATTAACACTTAATTAAAATTTAGAGTGTTAAATTTTCCCAGGGCAGAAGGTCCGAGGACCTGGCGTAGCCAAGGTTGACATTAACACTTAATTAAAATTTAGAGAGTGTTAAATTTTCCCAAGGCAGAAGGTCCGAGGACCTGGCGTAGCCAAGGTTGACATTAACACTTAATTAAAATTTAGAGTGTTAAATTTTCCCAGGGCAGAAGGTCCGAGGACCTGGCGTAGCCAAGGTTGACATTAACACTTAATTAAAATTTAGAGTGTTAAATTTTCCCAGGGCAGAAGGTCCGAGGACCTGGCGTAGCCAAGGTTGACATTAACACTTAATTAAAATTTAGAGAGTGTTAAATTTTCCCAGGGCAGAAGGTCCGAGGACCTGGCGTAGCCAAGGTTGACATTAACACTTAATTAAAATTTAGAGTGTTAAATTTTCCCAGGGCAGAAGGTCCGAGGACCTGGCGTAGCCAAGGTTGACATTAACACTTAATTAAAATTTAGAGAGTGTTAAATTTTCCCAAGGCAGAAGGTCCGAGGACCTGGCGTAGCCAAGGTTGACATTAACACTTAATTAAAATTTAGAGAGTGTTAAATTTTCCCAAGGCAGAAGGTCCGAGGACCTGGCGTAGCCAAGGTTGACATTAACACTTAATTAAAATTTAGAGAGTGTTAAATTTTCCCAAGGCAGAAGGTCCGAGGACCTGGCGTAGCCAAGGTTGACATTAACACTTAATTAAAATTTAGAGTGTTAAATTTTCCCAGGGCAGAAGGTCCGAGGACCTGGCGTAGCCAAGGTTGACATTAACACTTAATTAAAATTTAGAGAGTGTTAAATTTTCCCAGGGCAGAAGGTCCGAGGACCTGGCGTAGCCAAGGTTGACATTAACACTTAATTAAAATTTAGAGAGTGTTAAATTTTCCCAAGGCAGAAGGTCCGAGGACCTGGCGTAGCCAAGGTTGACATTAACACTTAATTAAAATTTAGAGAGTGTTAAATTTTCCCAGGGCAGAAGGTCCGAGGACCTGGCGTAGCCAAGGTTGACATTAACACTTAATTAAAATTTAGAGAGTGTTAAATTTTCCCAAGGCAGAAGGTCCGAGGACCTGGCGTAGCCAAGGTTGACATTAACACTTAATTAAAATTTGGTGGGAGGGACAGGGATAATAGTATTCGACAATTGGCGTGATACAATCATATCTAAATACATGGCGGCCACACTTTTCATTAGTAGTAGTATCTTCGAAGATTATTTACATTGAAAGGTCGCTTTACATGCTTGTTATCCAGGTCGGCTAGGTAATATGCTCCCAGACCGGCCACGGAGGTTATCCGGTAGGGACCCTCCCAATTCGGCCCTAACTTCCCCCACGATGGGTCCTTTGCCGTCCCTACGACCTTTTTTAAGACCAAGTCTCCCGGGGCGAGAGGTCTGGAACGTACGTGAGAGTCGTACCCCCGTTTGAGCTGCTGCTGGTAACTGGCTAGTCGGACCATGGCGTTTTCCCGCCTTTCTTCCACCAAGTCCAGCCCCTCCAGCAGCATGTTGTCGTTGGCTTCTGGGGCGAAGGATTGGGTCCTCATCGTTGGGAACCCCATCTCCACCGGAATCACAGCCTCGGCGCCGTACGTCATTGCGAAAGGAGTCTCGCCGGTGGATCTCCGTGGCGTGGTTCGGTAAGTCCATAAAACGTGCGGTACCTCATCCACCCATCGGCCCTTAGCGTCATCCAGCCTTTTCTTGAGCCCATTGACTATCGACTTGTTCGTGGCTTCAGCCTGGCCGTTTCCCTGCGGGTACGCTGGGGTGGAGTACCTATTCGCGATGCCGAAGTCTCCACAGTACTTCCTGAAGGCTTTGCTGTCAAACTGCAGCCCATTGTCCGAGATGAGGGTGCGGGGAATCCCAAATCTGGTGATGATATTCTTCCAGACGAACCTCTTCGCGTCTACGTCCCGGATATTCGAAAGCGGCTCGGCCTCAACCCACTTAGTGAAGTAGTCCGTCCCGACAAGCAGCCATCGCTTATTGCCCGCTGCCCTTGGAAACGGACCCACGATGTCCAGGCCCCATTGTGCGAACGGCCAAGGGCTGACCAGAGGATCGAGAACGCCACCAGGCTGGTGGATGTTCGGCGCATACCTCTGACACTGGTCGCACTTCCTCGCGTACTCCTGTGCTTCTCTGCATGTTTGGCCACCAGTACCCCTGCGTAAGGGCCCTGTGGGCTAGTGACCTTCCGCCAGTGTGGCTTCCGCAAGTCCCCTCGTGCAACTCTTCCAAGAACTGCTCTGTCTCGTCCGGGTGCACACATAGCAAGTATGGCCCCGAAAACGAGCGTTTGTAGAGCTTACCGTCCTCGGACAGCCAGAACCGAGGAGCCTTTCTACGGATCTTGTCGGCCTCTGTCTTGTCCTCGGGCAGCGTGTCGTGTTTCAGGAACAACGCTATGGGGTCCATCCAACTGGGCCCTGTTCTGATTTGCTGGACCCGCATGGCCGGGCAGCCCGTTCCGGCTGGCTTAAGAAGGTCTTCAACGAGAATGACCCGAGGGAGCTCACGTGCCAATGAGGTTGCGAGAGTCGCCAGGGAGTCTGCGTGAGTGTTCCCGCTTCTGGAAATATGCGACAGTGAGAAGGACTCGAACTGGGCCCGTAGACGCAAGGCGCGCGCTAAATATTCCTGCATCCTCGGCTCCCTCGCCTCTAATTTCCCTTCCACCTGGCCGACCACCAGCTGTGAGTCCGAGAACACACGGACCGCCTTTCCTCCCATCTTCCAGATCATGTCCATTCCTATCAGCAAGGCTTCGTACTCGGCCTCGTTGTTGGTTGCCGGGAACGCTATCCTCAGAGACTTCTCGATGATGATCCCATCTGGCGATACCAGGACTACTCCAGCGCCCGAACCTCTTTGGTTTGAGGCTCCGTCCACGTAAGCTTCCCACACCGGTTGTTTCTCGCATGAGGCTACGCCGACTAGCTTTCTGTCTAAGCCGCTTGCCGCTAGGCTTTCTTCCAGGGAGGGCTCAGTGAACTCCGCAACCAGGTCGGCTAGGACTTGCCCCTTTACAGACGTGCGAGGGAAGTACTTGATGTCGAAGGCCCCTAAAAAGGTCCCCCATTTGGCGATTCTGCTGGAGTAGTCTGCGCTTCGCAGGATGGACTTAAGTGGGAGTTGGGTCAGGACGACGACCGTATGAGATTGGAAGTAGTGCGGGAGCCGACGAGTGGCGTGCACCACAGCTAGCACCGCCTTTTCCAGCGGCAAATGCCGAATTTCGGCCTCCTGCAGGGACTTGCTCACGTAGTAAACCGGTCTTTGTATACCGGCGTCCTCCCTTACCAGGACCAGGCTGACGGCGTGGGCAGCCACCGCTAGATACGCAAACAGGACTTCATCTGGATCGGGGCGGGACATAACTGGCGGCTGAGAGAGGTATTCCTTCAGCTGCTGGAACGCCAGGGAACACTCCTCGGTCCATTCGAATCCCCTCCACTTGTTTAGTAGTTGGAAGAAGGGTCGGCACCTGTCCGCGGAGCGGGAGATGAACCTGCTGAGGGCGGCCGTCATCCCTGCCAGCTTTTGGACTTCCTTCGGGTTTCGAGGTGGTTGCAGGTTACAGATTGCGGTGATCTGCTCGGGGTTGGCCTCTATACCCCTGTGAGTGAGCATGTAGCCTAGGAATTTACCAGAACTTACGCCGAAGGAGCACTTAGAGGCATTCAGTCGCAACTTATGTTCCCGCAGGGTCTGGAACGTGCTGTCCAGGTCGGCCACATGGTCTGTTACGGCTTTGCTCTTCACGACCATGTCGTCTACGTATACTTCGACGGTCTTTCCTAGCTGTGGCTCGAACATCCGAGTCATCATCCTTTGATAGGTAGCCCCTGCGTTCTTAAGGCCGAATGGCATAACCTTGTAATGGTAATTGCCAGTGGGGGTCACAAAGGCAGTTTTCTCCTGGTCCTCCAGTGCTAGTGGTATCTGATGATACCCCTGAAAGGCGTCCAAGAAACTCATGCGGGGGTGGCCGACCGTCGCGTCCACCAGTTGATCTATGCGCGGCATCGGGAACGGGTCCTTGGGGCAGGCCTTGTTGAGGTCCGTGAAGTCCACACACACTCTCCATTTCCCGTTTTTCTTCTTTACCACGACTGTGTGCGCCAACCACTCAGGGTAGAATACTTCCTTGATAGCCCCAGCCCTCTTGAGCTTGATGACCTCCTCCTTCACTGCTTCGGAGTGTTCCGCCGAGGACCGCCGAGGGGGTTGTTTCTTGGGTACTGCCGCCGGGTTTACATTTAGATGGTGGCATATGAAGCCTGGGTCGATTCCGGGCATCTCGTGTTCGTCCCATGCGAATACGTCGAGGTTCCTCCTCAAGAACGTAACCAACTCCTCCTTTTCTTCGGTCGGGAGACGAGCCCCAATCTGGAAGAACCTCTCCGGGTCACCGTCCACGGGGACCCTGTCTAGTCCTTCGCACGCCGGCTCCCCCACCACTGCTGCTCCGGCGGTGGCAGAGGAGGCTAATTGCTATGAGGCCTGAGCCGCCTGAGCCGCCGGGGCCGCGGCTTCGTTGTCCGGCCTGCGTAGTATTGCGGTGGTCAGGCATTGCCTCGCCGCAGACTGGCTCCCGATGATTTCCTCGACTCTACCGCCGAATGGGAACTTCACCTTCAAGTGGAGGGTGGAGGGGACAGCCCCTAGGGCGTGCAGCCAAGGTCTCCCCACAATGGCCGTATACGGGGAGTAGGCATCCACCACGATGAAGTCTATCTCTACCACTGCCGGCCCCGACTGCACTGACAATCTGATCTGCCCCTTAGGGATCACCATCCTTCCCTCGAAGCTCATCAGGGGCGAGTCGTAGGCAGAGAGATCCTCTTCCCTCAGGTTCAGCCCCTTGTACAGGTCGGGGTACATGATGTCTGCGCCGCTTCCCTGGTCTACCATCACCCTCTTCACATCATAGCCTCCAATCCTTAGCATTATGACCAGGGCGTCGTCGTGGGGTTGGATCGTCCCCTCCTTGTCGGCGTCCGAGAAGGCCAGCGTGGGCGGCTCATTGCCCTTGATCTTCTTTGACTCGGGGCCAGAGCCTCCGGTATGGGCTCGTACCACGTTCATCACCCTTGAAGGACGCGAGCCCGTCCTCCCAGGGGCTGCGAGGATGGTGTTGATGGTTCCCAGAGGAGGCCTTGGTGCGTGGTGGCCCCGGCCTGTCGGACCATGATGTTCCCCCGCCCTCCCCTGGTCGTGTACAAACTGACTCAACTTTCCCTCTTTCGCCAACTGTTCGAGGTAGTAGCGTAGGTTCTTGCAGTTCTCGGTTGTATGGCCGTGCTCTTGATGGTACTGGCAGTGAAGGTTCTGGTTTCGCTTTGAGGGATCTCCTATCATCTTGCTGGGCCATCTAAAGTAAGGTTCGTGACGGATTTTTTCAAACACCCGCTGCATGGGTTCGCGGAACACGATGCCGACCGCCTGCGTTGGTATCCGACGTGGCTGTCCGACAAACTCTCTCCTAGCCCTACCGTTGCTGTACCCGTCCGACCTGAAATCCCTCTTCTCCTGAGGGATTACCTTCACCCTCGCCTTCACTTGCAGTTGATCCTCCTCCACCCGTGTGTACTCATCGATGCGGTCCATAAGACGTCGTACACTCTTGACAGGCCTCCTGGTCAGTGACTTCCTCAGGTCATGTTCGCTTGGCAGGCCGACCTTGAAGGTGCTTATGGCCACCTCGTCGAAGTCCCCATCGATCTCGTTGTACATCTCCCAATACCTGTCAGTGTATGCCCTGAGGGTTTCTCCCTCCCTCATGGCCATGGACAACAGCGAATCCAGGGGCCGCGGGATCCTGCTGCAGGTGATAAACCGCTCGCCAAATGCCCTGGTGAGCTCTGTGAAGGAATCGACAGAGCTCGCCTTCAGGCCGTTGAACCATCTCATCGCTACGGGCCCCAAGCTGGAGGGGAAGACCTTGCACATCAGGGTCTCATTCTTCGAATGCACCGCCATCCTCTGGCTGAAGTGGCTCACGTGCTCTACTGGGTCCGTCCTCCCGTTGTAAATTGTGAAGGTTGGCTGGGTGAACTTTCTTGGGAGCTTTCCCTTCTCAATCCTCCGAGTGAAGGGCGATTTGGAAATTTGGTGGAGCGCCCTACTCAGTGCATTGTTGGCCAGGCCTCTGGAGGACGCCCCCCTGTCTCTGGGTGGACGACGGCGTTCATCCCTCTGGGAAGAAGACTCGCTAAGGGGAGTCCTGGACCTAGAGCTGTCGGAGCCACTACTGGCGTCCACTGAGGATCGGTCTGAAGGGGTAGGCGTACGCCTCCGCTTTTCCCGGCGTAGCTTCCTTCTCAAATGATCAACCTCTCTTTGCAGGGTCTCGACACTTTTCTCGCGGGAGGTTCTACCACCACTGTGTGCATGGCTCCTCCCACGCGTGTGTTCCGTGTGGACGCTGTTTTCGTGCTCTCCTTCCAACCGCGCAAGATGGTCCTCTGGCTGGGACCCCCTAGACTCCGCATGACGTGAACCTGAACCTTGCATGGCACTTCCAGTCCCTTTCCGTCAAAGCTTCCCACAGACGGCGCCAATTGTAAGGACACAAAGTAGGTTTGGGCCCAAATAGATGACTGGGCCGGCCCAAGTGGCCTTTACAATAGAATTTGTAGAGGATGGGTTTTAAGCCCTGACTTCCCGGTACTATGGAAGGGTGCAATGTAAGATCCAAATGCACTACTGAAACGTGGCTGGCTGGTGGAGTGGACTAACTCCCTTCCCAGACGTGCGCCGAGGAGATTCCGTGGTGGTTTTCGTTCTGTTCTTCAAGGGAGAGGACCTTCTTCTTTTTCTTGGTCAAAAGTCCGGATCTCTTTCTCGTTGTATCCTCCCTTCTCTTTATACTCCCCACTCCTGACTCTCACCTGTCTTTTCCCTGAAAACGCTCCCCAACGCCCTTGGGGCCATTCCCCGTCCCTTCAGAAGTCATTTCCCCATTAATGCGGCCAGACGGGTAGGTGGGAAGCCTTTAATGCGGTGGCAGAAACACTGTGTAGTGCATGTCCCCCTTGTTTCCCCCCTCGGCATATCGTTGGGGGTGTGGGATGGCTCGCCGAGCTCCGGAGGCGCTTTCCCAGGTGCTCTGCTGCAGCGTTCTGCTCTCAATTCTGCGTCCGAGGAGACGTTCTCCTCGGCTCTTCTCTGATGGCTGGGTAGGCTGACCCTTGGGCCCCGGTGTTAGAGGGCCTTGCTCCCGTCGCGCGGCCCACTTAGCGGAATTCGCGCCCTCGGACTAGGCCCAGAGCCCACAAGGTGCCTGGTCGCCTTCACCCCCCACAATAATAATAATAATAATAATAATAATAATAGGTAAAGCTAAGAGAAAATCCAATTAGATTTCAAACTAGAAATAAATTAGAGTCTAATTTATGCCATGTGTTCCATCTAATCTAAGTTTTTAAATTTTTGTGCCCAACGAGTTAATTCAATGTAAAAATTGGATTTCAATTAGAGTTTAATTTTGTGCCATGTGTCCCATCTAATCTAAGTATTTTAATTTTTGTATCAAATGAGTTAGTTTAGTGTAAAAAACGAGAAGTCAAATATAAATAAACCATAAAAACAATTCAAGTTTATAAGTCTCTCTCTCTCTCTCTCTCTCTCTCTCTCTCTCTCACACACACACACACACACACACAAAAATAGCCAAAACTAAGAGAAAATCCAATTAAATTCTAAACTAAAGTCTAATTTTGCGCCATGTGTCTCATCTAATTTTTAAATTTTTATGTCAAATGAATTATTAGGTGAAAAAATTAAAGAGTTTAAATTCAATTAAATTCTAAATTGAATTTTAATTGGAGTTTAATTTTGTGCATGTGTTCCTTCTAATTTTTTAATTTTGTGGCAAGTAAATTATTGAATGCAAAAATAGAAGAGTCTAGATCTAATTAAATTCTAAATTGTATATATGTAATTGTGATTGTTTTTAAATGTATCTATGCATGTGTACTGTGTTACACACTAGTATATATATATATATATATATATATATAAAATAGATGAAGCAGAGAGAAGCTTCAATTGCAATTCTAAATTAGAATTCTAATTTATATTGTGTTACGTGTCTATATAAATATGAAATTGGAGTCTAATTTACCTTTATCTGTTGTAATTCCGATGTGCTTCTTTTTTTCTTTTTTCTTTTTTTTACACACATATTTTTAGGTTCACCTCTCTTTTCCACACCGATTCAGACACCTTAATATACAACTCCTCTCTTCTTCAATCAAAGATATGGAATTTCAAAAGAATCTCTTGGTATCAATGATGCATGTATTTGGACATATCTGTATCTTATATAAGAAAAGGTTCTCTAGATATTTCGATTGTATTTGTCTTTACAATTTTCATGGTCTTGATTTATGCTCTGCAATATAAATTCCAACTATTCGTAAGGTTTGATTACTGCTTTCTTTCATCTGCCTATACTGTTGTTCCTTTTTGTGTAAATTTTTAATTGTTTAATTATATAATTTTGTGGTTTTCCTATGATTGATGTTGCATATTTATTTTCTTTCATCTACCTATACTTTCTTTCCTTTTTATCAATAATTTTTATTGTTTAATTATAAAATTGTTTTGTTTTCCTATCATTGATGTTGCATGTTTCTTTTCTTTTTTATAACACGTTATCAGCACGAGTCTCTATCCAATTTCGAAAGGAAGTTGTAATCTCATGATTCTTCAAACACCAAGGATTATTTGTATATTTTTCTCAACTCACTGTAAATTTTCTTAACTCACTGTAAGTTTTCTTTTAAGGAATTAACACTTATCCTATTTGTTTGTCTTTACGTTTTTTGCTCATAATTTTAGTGATTTTTAATTTATTAAATTTTTTTTTATGAGATTCACGTTATTTTATTATTATATATTGTTATGAAATGTACGTTATGAGATTTACATTTAATTGATTACAATATTTTGTTAAAAATGGTTTGTGATAAAGCAACTTAATCATAGCTATATGTATCGTATATGAATCAACCTTGAATATATACGTCTATGTAGCATTCTTTCATTAGAATTTTGTATGATAAAAATATTTGTTAAAAAATTACATAATGCTAAGTTTTATTAAACATGAATAAACTAAGTCTTTTAAACATGACTAAACTCATGATTAATAATAAAAAAAACCAATAGTATCACTTAAATAATAAAATGCAATATATTTATTTCTATTGTTTAATTAAATTATATCCATTCCTGTGCGGTAGCATGAGTTACATACTAGTAATAATAATATGTGAAGTTGATAGAACTCAAATTAGAATTCCAAATTTGAGTATCAATTTTGTGCCATGTGTTCTAAATTATTTATTTTTAAAGAGTTTTATTTCTTAATTTTAGAATCAAATGTGAGACCACATCATAAATATTCATTTAAGTGAGTTATTAAGTACAAAAACCAAAGAGTCTAGAATAAATGAATTGTTAAAAAAAAAAAGTGCTTCACAATAATTTTTTTTTAAAAAAAAAAAGAAGACAATTTACATTTTATACTTAATAATATCCTTACAAAATTTTTTAAATAGTTGATAAAATATAAAAATGACTATCAATAATATTTAAATTATATTTATAGGAATTATATTTTGTATCTTATTGTATATTTTAAGTATATCAATGTATATGCATGAGATTACATGCTAGTATAATATAATAGAGAGTGAAGATAGTGATTAAATTTAAGATTTATTGCTTTGATACCATGATAAATAATTAATTATTTCAAAAACTTATGTTATTAAAACATTATGAATTTAATCACTTAATTATTATTCGGATGGGCTAGGCTTCAAGCGGCAAATTTGCTATCCTTAATTTGCTTTGTTTTGGACAGTAACTCAAAGACCTATGAGATTTTTTCTACTGGATCAACTGGGAATGACTGAACTTGGAACCTTCCAACTATTTTTAAGGTCCAGTTCTTGGTGAGTCAGGGGCCCAGGGCCCATTATTCCGGTGTAGGATTTGGCCCATCCAATTTGTTGTCCCCTATCTCGCAACTCGAGTAACCCAGCATTTCAGATCATGGCCAATGAATGGCAATAGATTTTGATTTTTGGTGTCTCACCGAGTTAAACATGTTGGCCCAAAACTGGTTGGCCATGTTTCGAACGATGGTTACTCCAACTCTCTGTGGGTCAGTTGACAACCACATAAAAATATGATTAGAAGATTTTTATTTTTATAATCTTTTAATATTTATTTTTATTAAAAGTCTTGAAATTTAACTAGTTATTACTTTTTAATGTTTCCAAGACATCACCGTTCAAGTTTTTCTCTTTTATTATAACTATTGAATTATAATATTTATAAACGTCGAACAATATTTGGAAGAAGATTTTTTAATCCGACAACTAGTATGGCTAATGGGAGGTTATAGGTTGGCCTCAGGTCCCAATTTGACTGTGGGTAGGGATGTGCAACCAACCCACTAACTCACCAAAACTGACTTGACTCAACCCAACCTGTCTGGTTGGGTCGGTTTTTACGGGTGGGTGGTTGAGTTGACTTATGAAATTTTTTTAATAGTGAGTTGGGTTGAGTTTTGGTTATAACAATCATAACCCGCCTAATCTGATCCGACTCACCTATATATCTAAATTTTAAATTATATAAATTTAATATATATTTAATTATTAATTTTTCTATTTAATTTTTCCCCCTATTTGTTGGGTTACACATATGACAGTATGAGTGAAATCCCACATTGAATAAAGATGAGGAAAATGAGTGGTTAATATAACATAATTGAGCACATACCCATTAGGTTTAGGCTTTTTGGGTTAAAGTGTGTCTTAATATATTATATTAATTATTTAAGGAAGTTCTGCAAGGTGTTTATCCCCCCGACACTATTCAGCTTTTCTTATATAAAACCCAATTACCTCGCAAACCTTAACAATCATATTTCTCTTTTTGCCGCTTCCCACTCCCACTCCCACTCCCACTCCCACTCCCACTCTCTTACTCCACTCTTATTTGTTTATAGCTGAGTTGGGATACTAGTTCATATATATTTTGTTTATAAATTTAGTTGGATATATTTTGTTTATAACTAAGTTGAAATATTAGTTTATGTATTTTTTTTTTTATCAACTCAAGTGGTAAGTAAGGTATATTTTTTTGCTCAATTTAATGATAATAGTAATAATAAAAAATTGTCAAACCCATAGGTTTAATCTGACCCAACTTGATCCATATGGGTTGGGTAGGGTTGGATTGAATCCCTGTGATGGGTTGGGTTAGATTGGATTTTTTTTTAACCCATCATGGTAGGTTGGGTCTGAAAATTCCATCAACCCGACTCATGCACATTCCTAAATGTGGGCCTGTGAGGAAATCTGAGAGAGAGAGAGAGAGAGAGAGAGAGAGAGAGAGAGAGAGAGAGAGAGAGAGAGAGAGAGAGAGAGAGGTCGTGGCCCTTGCAGGTTAATGTTCTTTACTTTACTGTTGCAAGTTCTTTGATAGTCAATGGCAACAAAATGGTTGATCATGGGAGGAGAAACAGTGAATAATGGTGGCTATGTGTTGAGACTTGAGACTGTTGTTATACGCCTCTAAGGGGTGTAAACCATTATCAATTTTTTTTTTTTTTTTTGGGAAAATATTTTACATTGGAATAAACATAGCCTAAACACATGGACAAAAACTAATTTACAATTTTCAATCGATCGAATGTCAATTAAAATTACAAACTTTTTCTTTCTTTTCAGCTGCTTGTTGTACAAATGAGTAATGAATTAAAACTCATTTGATAATTACATTATCATGAATTTAATTACCAACTCGAAACCTAACCAATGTTCTTGATAGTTGATACAACTGAAGAAGATAACGTTGAAGCAAAGACGGGACTCATTCACAATGCTTAATATTATTCCTTAGGGATTGGTTTTCACCAGACAGTTCCATATTGTACCCGCTAAGAAGAAAAGTTTAAGAAGTTCAATTTGCATCCACCCGTTCACATATATTGGACTTGTCTTCTTTGAATTTGGTTTAAGTTTTCCTATATGGTTTTAACATATTAACAGATGTGTATCAGTGTATGAATTTTCATATAACACCACTTTCTTTGATATGATTCAGAAATCTTTAATTGCTTCTGTCCGAGCCTATGACAAAAAATCTTGGCCATATATGTATATCTACGCTCCACATGCCTTTGTTCACCGTTTTAGAATGAAATGAAGATGGTATTGGCGTCGTTATTATGTACAGGTTTCAATATGTTTAGATTATGGGGCCTTGGTTGCACAAAAATACAGTGTTTTAAGGGCAATGATTGAGATAGGTACATATATTGATAGGTCTTCGAATATATAGTTTGCATCTATTTAATTAAGGCCTCCATGATAAGAGAAGTAAAACGCGTATTAAAGAGTATGATTATATTTATAACGAGTTTTCATTCATCCAAAAGAAGAAAAAAACACAAGAACAAATTAAAATTTGTCTTTAATAATATTCTCTCTAGTTGTCTAGTTGTAGAAATTAAACCCACACACACAACATGCACAAGAAAGTAGGCCACCACGACCACGAGCAAGCAACACTGATCAGTCTGAAAGCTGGGCTGCTTGAGTCCCCATTTATCTAAAACGAAATGAAATTACACAGCTTGGTTGGCATTGTTTCATTTGGATATCCATATATATATATATATATATATATATATATATATATATATATAGCTACAGAAAATAATTTGAAACAAGTTTAGAAATGAGACCCGTTGATGTGAGAGTTAGGCATACACTCCATGCTTGACTGCTACCAAGGCCGGCCCTAGACATTTTGGGCCTAAGGCGAGAACTAAAATGTGGCCTTTTTTATACTTAAATATTAATTAAATTAATGTTTATTTAATATTTTTATATATTTTATTTAAAATATATTTTTCTTGCCTTTTGAGATGCAAATTGACTAATTAAATTTTTGTATTCAAATTTTTCTAACATCTCATTTTCAATCGATAATATGCAAAATTGAATATCATCGTTATCTTGCAATTGTATCATTTCATTATCAACTCTTTTGGTGAATTTCTTGCTCCTTTGTGATATATTCATCTACTTTTGCGTTATATTTTGTTTATTACTAAGAACAAATTTATCCATTGATCATTTTTTTGACTTAATTAATTTTTCATTTTTTTTCTTTATTTTAAAGTTTTTTATACTTAGATGCATATTTTCTAGTAGACATTTCTAATCAAACAATATATTTATAAAGACTAAAATAAAAAATAACTTTCAAGTATAGAGTAAATGAGAAATAGAACCTGATTTATATAAAAAGTATTGTTGTAGTTTTACCGAACAATAACAAGTTTTTTGCAATCTCAACTTGTATAAATAAAAACTTATTCAATATATTATCACTAACTATATATATATATATATATTTATAACATAAGATTAAAATTAAAAAAAAAATTAAGCACATAACAAATCCTATCTATAACCCAAAAAAAAAAAAAAAAAAAAAAAAAAAACCATAACACAAGGCTTGACCCACCCAAAAAAAACACAAAACAAATCTATCTATAAACCCCCCCCCCCCCCCCCAAAAAAAAGGGCAGGCTTTATTAAAAAAAAAAATTTGAAGGCCCAAGACTAAAAAACAAATCCAGAACCCAATCACCTTTTTTTAGCAAGAACCAATAAAGAGATTTACCAAAGTCATTTTCACGGATTCACCCAAAAAAAAGAAGACCAAGTCAAAGACTTTATACCTGAAGTTTTGAACGGCTGAAGAGCAAAGAGTAGAGGGTAGAGAGCAGTCCAGCGGGCAGCAGTCCAAGTGGAGGAAGCTTGCTGCAATCTGCCTTGCTTGAGTTGTTGACCAGTGCTGCAGATGAGAAGTAACTCAGTCACTCAAGTGAGAACAGTGGAGAAAAATGAATTAGAGAGAATGAGAGACAGAGGCGGAGAGTAAAGAGAGGAAAAATTTTTAGGGTTTTGAGTTGTTTTGATTTGTGATTGTTTGGTGGTTAAGCTCTTAGACCGGATTTGTAGTTTATTTGGTTGATTTTTAGTTTGTCTAGAGGACAATAATGTTACTTTTGGACAATAATTTTGTTTAGAACCAATATTTAACTAGATTTATCAAAATTTTTGTTTTTTGGTTAAAAGAATGTGCCAAATTGTTGTAATTCTGAAACTTTTTTTTTTTTTTTTTTTTTTTTTTTGCCCCTACTACCCCTTTTTTTCTAAAATTTTGGGACCCCCCTTCTCTTGGGGGCCTTAGGCAATTGCCTAACTTGCCTAAGAGAAGGGCCGGCACTGATTGCTACCCAAAATGACCCACTTGTACGTACCAAAACAAAAAATTTAATTGGTTGATATATATATATATATATATATATATATATAGAGAACTATGCAGGAATATTAAAAGGTCCTCGCTTATATATTGTAGCCCGTGACTTTTAGCAAGCTCAGTTGATTTTCATTTTCTGTAGCTAATTAAATTGGACTAACAGCGGTACAGCTGTATAAAAATTATTGCTCTCTGACTCATAGTCGACCATAGAGTTGCAAGTCCATTTCGGCATTTCCTAATATCATTTTCCAGTTGACAATAAATAAAAATCCACAGCCCCCCCGCCCCGCCCCCCCCCCCCCCCAAAAAAAAAAAAAAAAAAAAAAAATCCTAAAAGATGTTTCTGGTGTGGACAACAACACAGGATAACGTAGATGACAATTTTTGAGGGAGAAAATGATCAAATCTGAGAAACTTTCTTCTTTCTATTGCATGCAAAATGCAAGGGATCCTGCACCATTACCATTACATTGTGCATGCCACTGTGTTTGCATGCAATGGATTACCATCTAAATACATGAAAAAAAAAAAAAAACCGTCTATAAAACTTTAAAGTATATTAATACATAACTTTTGCCACTCATGAATCATGAGACTACTAGAATAACATATATGTACTAAAAATTTTGTAATTCAATTAACATTTCAAAATATTTTTAACGAAAATGTCAAGAATTTAAGTTCTCTCATCTATCAACTAGTGAATTATCAAAAATAGAATAATACATGTGTTGGCTTGATTTTCGTTATGATTTAGTGGGAATCCAGAATGCAAACATAATTTGATTAAAAAGAAGAAAAAAAACCCTACAACATCAACGTGTACTGAGTGTGTTTTATGAAAGTGGTTAGTACTGTCTTTCATTTACTTTCCGTCAAATACCATTTTCTAACAAGAAAGCGAAAGCGCTCCACTTGCGGCTCGTAATATTCTTCTTGAAACTTGGTCAACTATAAACTAGCCAATTAATTAACATCAACGATGAGATTATGCCTATTTTATTGACATCACATCATTTCATTATAAATTTATGAATACCTAATGTGTACCCGGCCATTTGGATAAGCAATGAAAAATAAAACTGAAGTGAAGTGGGGGTTACCCTAGTCCAGAAACATGCCACAACTGCATTCTCCATCTAGCTTCAACGTTTTTCCACATACTCATCAATTTAAACCCACAAGGCACAATACTTTCTTCACAAGAATTGGAACCGTGGATAATAGGATAAGTACTTGTAAATCTGTAACACTCAGCGTACACATCATCAAGTTTGAAATTTCGACTAGTCCCTTTACTACCTTTCACGTCAATGGTTGTAAAAAAAATTATAATAATAAATTAGAAAAAATCTCATTTGAAGAGAAGACTTTTAGTACGTATTCACTCTAGATGTCTGGAATGTACGTGTTTTGTTTCTATTAATTTAGTTAAGTTGGTTTCAGTAGTTTTCGTTGACCTCCTATAGTGTCTATTGTTGGATGCAAAAGTCAAGCATCAATGTCATTCAAAAAGAAAGAGAGATATCAGAGACATTGATGGAGGTATTTGTAGACAAAGGGGGTCATGCGCCCACCCCCCCCTCTCTCTTTCCTTTCTTTTAAGACTTATAAAAATTTTGTGCATGCGCGCGCACATACACACGCGCGGGCGCACGCGTACACACACATATATATAAAGTTTAGATACAAGAAATTTATATTTAGACCCCTAATTAAAAGCTAACCTAGAAATTTGTATGCGTTTGGCATTATAGTTTGCTTCTTTGATGTTTGGGATCCAAAGTAAAACATTTGATGTTATTGGTTTTGAGTGATGTCAAGCTACCTTTTTTTTTTTTTTTTTTTACCAAAAGATTGTTTGAGTGCTTTTTTCTTTGAGAGAAGTGTCCCCCCCCCCCCCCCCCCCCAAAAAAAAAACACTTAACAACACTAATAGATTTTTTAGTAAGTGAAATATAATGATAATAAATAAGATTTTCAACTTCCTTAGTTAATGCTACTTCTATTTGTAGAATGATTGTACTTTTATTTACTTTTTCCAATTTTAACGCAATTATAAAATATGCATTTTTAGTTATGAATATTATCAAAATCAATCATCGCAAAAAATTTAAAATAATATTTTATATATTGAAAGGGAGATTGTTGCAGCATTTAATACTCTCAATAAAAAATTATTATTCAATTATCGCGACATGTAATATTCAATCACAAATAATTAGGTAGAAATGTATTAAGAAACAATCATTTTATATATATTTTTTCTTATGTTTGCATTTTATTAATATTGATTAGATACTAGTTTTAAGTTTCACATATTATTATGGTTTTGAATGATCAAATTTCTCTTATTGAATCTTAGAGGTTGGGTCTTAGTCTCATGTCAAGTGCTTTCTACCCAAAACGACATGGTTACATGTTCAAGCTTAAAAAATTACTTACCAGTTACCTCATAGATTTAACAAAAGTAGAAGATTTGTGTATTAATTTAAATGACTTTTGACCGCCCAAAAAAAAAAAAAATCCGTGATGAGAGAGAACTCCATATTGAAGAGGGGCCTACGATATTGAAGAATGGAAGCAAATGGTCCATGGCAATGTCTCCTCGGTAGTATGTGAGGAATGGACTAACGTGAGCATCACGTTAGTTGTCACCATGGACTAGGTCTCAAATGGTCCCAAATCTACGTGTTTATTAGGGACTATGGTGGGGGCACTTAAACGAGGGTTTCACATGCCCTAATAACCCTTTTTCTACTACAAACCATGTGACTTCCCTCTATTATTCAGTCCTCTTTTAACTTACACGTCTAAATGCCCCCATTTAACTCTAGGTAAAATCAAGTGGGGTTAGCTTAATTAGTTCCTAACCATCCATTTAATTATTCTAACATATATGCCAAATTTGAACCAGAATGTGCTCCTATCAAGGGATACCAATTTTGCTCAACTTGGGCTCTTTGACAAACAAAAACTCCTGCCTGGGAAACAAGTTCATGATTGTCCAAACAAGTGCCCATGTAATTTAACCAAGTATGTTAGAGTGGCTATTACATTTCTTCTTTGGGATTTTGCATCATGTCTTTGCTTGTCAAACCTGTGCCTACCAAGCTAAATTGTCATGAGTTGCATCAATCAGATCATTCCAGCGAAATGAGAGACAACATTGGCTACCTGGTTAGGCAAATATGGGGTATACCCATTGGCAGAGTTTGTCTTTGTATAATGAAGTAATTCAGATTATTGGCTAATTTGAGATTAAGACTCAGCATATTGATCCCTAACTGAAGGTCTTTGTTGTCCTTAATTATCAAATCATAAGTTAATTCGTTGCATTAATCAACACAGATCATTCTCTCAAGTTCTGACATTTCATTGATTATCTTGATTGAAAAAGAAAAAACTCAAATTTAATTTATAGTCCCTTTAGTACTTTTACTTCAATCATCAAATTTATTCTTAATTAAGCTTTGATATTTGTCAACGCATTCTCTTCCTTTTTCAAAAGGAATCAATTTAATCCTTCTATCCAAATTTGTTAGGAAATAAAATCGTTTAAACATTTTCTTTATTTATTTTTATATGAAATGCTTATCAAATTAAAAATAAAATTTATTAAAAGGCTCACCTCATGAATGTTTTTAGTTAAATTTGTAATAAAAAAGAATATTTAAACAATATTGTTGCAGAGGATGAAATTGACTCTTTTTCAGCAAATGATGGATTAATTTAACAAAAATTAAACCTTAGAGATTAACTTGACAGTTGAAGTAAAACTTGATGGACTAATTTGAATTTTAGTAAAATTTTTTTTTTCTTCATTGACAAATGACAAGAAAGGTTCTTTTTCTTTTTTTCCTAAATATTTTGATTACGCAAAACCTAAGTAAAAATTTAAAGTTCAATTTTTTTTTTTACCCTTTTATACTTGATCCAATGGCTGTTAACAAAAGTTAGCTTTTTTGTTTTTGTTATGAGCCATTGGATGGTATTGCACCTCATGCAATATCCTAGGTAGCCAAAGCGAATCTCAATCCATTCAAAATTACTTCAACTTCATTTAAAACTACACCCTGCCCTTTTCCTTTGCTATTAGGAGAGTACGCAACTTCTATTAGGATGGTTCATTAATGTCCATTAATTTAGACTCCTTCCCCCTTCTCTTCATGTTAATTTAAGATGAGTTCAAGCTTTAAAATTATTCTTGAAACTTAACAATAACTTCGATGATATCTCTATCAGACAATTTTTTTATAATGTCTGACTTTTAATTATTTATTTGAAAAATGTAATAAACTTTAATCATAATATATTAAATCATAATAATAAGATACATCAAGAAATAAAAACTAACTATAATAAGTCAACAAACTGTTTTCCTTTTTCCTACTAATTAAAATAGAGAATTCAAGAATGAGCAACTTTTGTTGAAAGAAAAAAAAGAAAAAAGAATAAGCAACTTCATACTCTACTGAGTGATATCATTACAAGATTTAGACAGAAATTCAAGGGGAAAAAATACACACATTTCAAACGTGTATTTATTGCTTTTGTGAATATATATATATATATATATATATATATATATATATATAGAGCTAGTTTAATATTGAATGTGTAACCAAGAGAACCTTGCAGCTTAAATATTTGGTAATTCATGGTTTTTCAAGCAAAGACATTTAAACATACATATAAATTATATTCATAAATTTTATAATAATTATTATCTCCAAACTAAAGTGTTTGTTCTTTATTTTATCTTGGAATATACCAAAATATATTCCTATTTTTTAAAAAATTAATAATAATGCTCTAACTTACCCTTTATTTTATATAAAAAGCCAATAGTATTCTTTAACAAGAGATTAAATTGATGATGGGAATTTTAAAAACTTGTATATTTTTATATTTTTTAAAAAATCTATTAAATGATATTTCTTCAAAAGTTTTAGATTTTCTAACAATGTGGGAACCGCCGAAGTAATTTTTATATAAAATAAAAATATAATGCCGAAGAGAGAGGGATACCTATGCATTTTGATGTATTCAAAATATGGCCCCTCATTACTTTGCTTGCAAGTTTTTGTTTTGTTGAATAAAAGTTCCAAAGTTCATAAAAAAATAAAATTTCTAGACTATAGTTTCCTCTTATTAATAATTAATTAAGTAATACTGAGTTTATTCAAGAAATAGAAAATAAATAAACAAATGTTAATTGTTGTTTAATTAGATTCATTAATAAAGGATCTAACAGTGCTCATTGTATTAAAAAGTAACAAAAATAAATAAACAAACACAAATTTAAGTAAATGTTGTTTCCATAGTTTCTTAACTAGACCAAATACACAAATAAAAAGGTTTCCTTAACCAAGCATCAAGAAAATATGATATGAGTTAGCTGTTGCTTACCTTTCTCAATTCTTTCAAAGCTAAAAAAAAAAAACAATTATACCAGAAAGATAGAAAAGATTCTGGTCTCGATATATGGGAGCCGTGGGTTGAGTTTTGTGACCCTTACCAGTCACCACTACTAGTGCTACCTACCCAAGCTTGCATATTTGTTTCTTGTCTTCCCATTGAAAAAAGAAAATACTCTTTCCCTTTTCTTTACTCACTTTTAAGTTTAATAGGTACTTTTTTTTTTTTGTAATTATTGATATGCTTACTTGTAAATGGGGATGAATTTAATTATTTAATTTCGTAATATTAAGATTTAAAAATAAATAAATTTGGTGATGGGTACCTTACCTAAATGAGTTCGATTTGAAGTTCAAAAAATTCACTTTATTACTCAACGACCCCATTCTCTTCTTTTTACTTCATCCTATATCGTTATTAAATTATTAATTATGACACTGGGAAATCAGGTAGCTAAAACAAAGTGCGGACAGTTGGTTAGAAGTTGTATCTGCTTGTTTATAATTTTTCAATCTACCTACTCACTATTTTCAGTCTATAGCCTCTTAAATTCTGTTTTGGCATTGTATAAAAATAAAAAATAAAAATAAAATGAAAAAATAAAATCGAACCACCCAATCTTCACCATCAAAGTGCTGAGTAGTATCTTGAAAACTAAAAACAGTGGAATATGAAATGGAACACTGGATAGCATAAAAATACAAATGACTGCACTCTGCTCCCCATGAACTCTATTCAATGGGCCAGACGTTAGAAAACCAAACCACTCCAATGGGAATCTTGTTAAATTTGCGAAGCAAGTTCACTCAATAAAGAACAGCCACATTGCTAAAAATAAAAACAGGTCTTAAACCTCATAGTTTTGTCTCGAAACTTCTATCTTGGGCATATATATATATATATATATATATATATAGATAGATAGTGTTAGAGAGTGAAAATTCATACCACCATCATCAAAATAATTAGTGTCGAACTGAAGCTAAGCTGTATATGAATTAGCACTTTGATTTTTCCTCATATATGTTAATTTGGTGTAGCAAAGAGCAAGATAATGTCTATTTTGTTAGCATTAGTTAGAGATTGTGAAAGTTATGGGCATGAACAAAAAATTAAGGAGAAACAGGAGCTGATGGAAAGGGGTTTTAAAGTGAAGGATGTGGCCGACATATATCAGCAAGGGAGCATATGGGCCCGTGAGAGGGTCGAAGGTCCAAGTTTCGCATGGACCTTGTGGGTCACTCTTGCCACTTTCTCTCAGATTTGCTGTCGGTAGGGCTTTCTCTACGTTTCACTCTTCCCCCTAGTCTTATTTTTTTTGTTTCTTTTCCATTCTTTTGATTACTAATTTTATTACAATATATCCAGATATGGAATATACAAACCAAAATCTTTCAAGTACAGTACCAAGTTTTTTCCGAACTTCCTGGTTAATGAAGAGCATGAGTGAATTGTATGGTACATGAAATTAGAGGTTGTGTTTTCTATACATTTAATTTTGAGAACGCAGTCTGGTTTGTTTTTGAAGAATCGGCCAAGTTACTTACTTACCAACAAAAATAAGAATAGGCTTTTGTGTATAAAGATGGAAAGAATTTTTATGGTCTTATTACTTACCAACAAATTAAAGACCTATTAATGTGAACAAAGACCTCTAATTTAAAAAAAAAAAAAAAAATACCCACAAGGAGAGAGAAAGAGCTCTAATTTTTAAATAGTTAAAATGATCTCTTCAGTCTTCTTCTTACAGCATTGTTATCTCTTTATTTACTATCGTGGTTCACAAGTCACGAGGCATTCTCTTACTTTTTCCATTTGACCAATTTTAAAGATATATAGCAGGATGTCATGTGCTCCTACGAGGCTACGACAGCCAAATAGTCAAAAGGAAGAAAATATGTCCTGATGTTTATTGTCCGTATGTAGAGCATTGTTTAAAAATAAAAACAAAAACTCTAAAAAGATAGTTTTCTTATCCTTAATTTTCTAGAATTTTATGAATAATTCACTGCATTGAAATTGTATTATGAGAGTTTTAATTATTTCAACTAATAAAAATATTTTTTAAAAAATAATAAATGTTTTTTTCTCAAATAAGAGATCTCAATTCAAATTACATTTATCAATTAATATTTTAGTTTGACAACAGTGAGTATTTATTATTGAGATCTAATAAATTCAATATAATGTATCTTTTAACAGAAAATAAATAATGTTGTTTTTAGAAATAGTTTTTTGATACTTATTATTTAACAAGTAATGCATGCATTTTTTTTTTTTATCAACAATTTAATATATGAAGTTTGGTTTACATCTAATCTTATGCATTAGACATAACACATGCCTAAAATTGCCACGTGTCATTCCCTTGTCCCCCTTTGTAGATAAAACTTTGAACTTCCATTTTGCCTTGACATACACAAACAAGCCCTCCACGCGATTTTATGGCCGGTTGGGCGACACTTTCCAAAATGGGGTAACCTATATTGATACATGATTTCGTACCATAGGATCCTTTTTGCGACAGTGAAGAAAGCGCGAATATAATTTTTGTCTAAAATAAAATATTAAAATACTTTAAAAGTAAAACATTTGTGGAAAAAAAAATGCAAGTCTTTGTCGAGCACCGTATTGGTCAAATGTGGTTTTTTTTTTTTTTTTGGGTCTTTCAGACCTGGCATTCCCTAACTACTACTTCCCTATATAATAGACCACTCCACTACACCAACACCAACCAAAATCCGTCTTCTTCAAACTTTCTAAACTCTCTCTCTCTCTCTCTCTCTCTATCAAACTATAATTTCTTCTTAATTTGCTCTTTGCATTTTCTACTCAAGCGAAGTTGAGTTGAACCCATTTGCTAAATGATCCTTATAGCTTAGTCGCAGATACACCAATCAAAATGAGGCATTTGTCTACAAAAGCTACGTGCAACTCTCACGGCCAAGATTCATCATACTTCCTAGGGTGGGAGGAGTATGAGAAGAATCCCTATGATGAGGTTCAGAACCCAAAAGGGATCATTCAAATGGGTCTTGCCGAGAATCAGGTTAGATAACCATCCCTTTCATTTTTATTATTCCTTTCCTTGAATATTAGTTATTATGGCTAATTAATTTTTGTACTAGTGGCTGACTTCATTTTGTTATATATATATATATATATATATATATATATATGTATGTATGTATGTATGTAACTTGCAGCTCTCATTTGATCTACTTGAATCGTGGCTTGAGAAGAACCCTGAGCCAGCTGGGTTCAAGAGAGATGGAAAATCCATATTCAGAGAGTTAGCTCTTTTCCAAGATTATCATGGCCTCCCAACTTTCAAGAAGGTATATACTACCATATCTTTTTAAATAATAATAAATAATGCCACTTTCATTCTTCTTAGAAATGAATATATTCCTAATTCTAGTTTTGGTTATCTTTTTTAGGCCTTGGTAGAATTCATGGCAGAAATCAGAGGACACAGAGTGAGCTTTGATCCCAACCACATGGTTCTCACTGCTGGCGCAACTTCTGCTAATGAGACTCTCATGTTTTGCCTAGCTGAACCCGGCGAAGCCTTTCTCCTTCCAACTCCATACTACCCTGGGTACGTATAATAATACTCGTACACTTGGTATACATAACGTTCATTCTTTTATTTTACGTGCGATTCCACATTTTTTTTTATCAGACTCACTGATTTTGCTTTCATTCTTTGGCTTGTAGATTTGATAGAGATCTTAAGTGGAGAACAGGAGTTGAGATTGTACCGATACACTGTACTAGCTCCAATGACTTTCAGATTACTGAAACCGTTCTAGAAGCAGCCTACCATGAAGCACAGCAACGTAATCTAAGAGTCAAAGGTGTCTTGGTTACCAACCCATCAAATCCATTGGGTACCACATTGAATCGAAGTGAACTGAACCTCCTCATTAGCTTTATTACCATCAAAGGCATCCATCTTATTAGTGATGAAATTTATTCAGGCACCGTTTTTAGGTCGCCAGGCTTTGTTAGTGTCATGGAAGTTTTAAAGGACAGAAACTGTGACAAAACGGAAGTTTGGGACCGAGTTCACATTGTTTATAGTCTTTCAAAGGACCTGGGTCTACCTGGTTTTCGCGTTGGAGCAATCTACTCCAACGATGACATGGTTGTGGCTGCCGCAACCAAAATGTCTAGCTTTGGCCTAATGTCCTCTCAAACTCAATACCTTCTTTCTTCATTGCTTTCCGACAAAAAATTCACAAAGAACTACATCTCCGAGAACCAAAAAAGGCTTAAAAAACGGCAAAATATGCTTGTTATGGGCCTTAAGAGAGCTGGTATTAGCTGCCTCGAGAGCAATGCAGGTCTATTTTGTTGGGTCAACATGAGGCACCTTTTGCGATCAGACACTTTTGAAGCTGAAATGGAGCTTTGGAAGAAAATTGTTTACGACGTGAGGCTAAATATCTCTCCTGGCTTATCCTGTCACTGCACCGAACCAGGTTGGTTTCGAGTGTGCTTTGCTAACATGACCGAAGAGACTTTGGACCTCGCTATTCAACGACTCAAAGACTTTGTGGTGGAGCACATAGCCAATGGCCACAGTAAGAGCAATAGCTCCTCCAAGAATTCGAAGAGAAAATTACTCCCTAAGTGGGTTTTACGGCTATCTTCCTGTGATCGTGACCACGAGCCCGATGAACGATAGTATGGTGTGAAAGAATTTTTTTTTTCACAGTTTTTTTTTTTGGGTTGAATACCCAATTATTATTATTATTATTTTTTTTTGGGTAGAAAGTGCACTTTTTCATTGTGGATTAGAAGTGGCTTAAGCTTCGGTTTGTACAAGTTTGTGTCATTATGAATTATTATGATATCCCCTTGGCATGATAATTGATATGTTCGTGATCTTCAAAACTATAAGATAATGTGATTATGTGCTTAATTAATTTATCTTGTATATGTGATTATGGTTTAATTTAATGTAAACAAAGTGTACTTTGTGTTATGACGTAAGACATAGGTGTGAACAAATATTTTTGCTTGCAATGATGTATATAGGTAATGGCGCCGGCGAGATTAGCGGCTATAGACGGTGACTTGTGGTGCCGACGTTGGGGGGTTTCTTCATTAATTGTTTAAACCGACCTTATCATTAACACTGTTTTCTTGGTGACTATAGAACGTTGTTTAAGGCGTGTGAGTAGGAGAGTAATAGTAATTATTAGTACTATGAAAATAAACAAGGTGTTGGTGTGGGTCTAAGGCTAAAAATGTCAAAAGCCATACATATTTTTTATATATATAAATATATGTGCTCGCGTGTGTGTTAGAATTAGGGTTTCAAACTTACATTCCATTTTTTGAGACAAAGCCATGCACATAGAGACTCGCACGCTTATTCATCTCTCTCTTATCGTCAGAGAGAAAGAACATTGCAGGAAAAAATTGACTTTGCATTGTCTGGGTCCTTTGGATCTTTATAAAGTCGTCACCAACTACGCAAGCCAAGGAAGGGTAGATAGAGTCTCTCACAAGAAATGTTTTTTTTTTTTTTTTAATCTTAAAGTCCAAGTCTTTTGAACTTTCTGGGGGACAATTAGTGCTTTAATCGTACCAAAGGTTATGCGCACTGCACCAAAGAAATTATTATTACATTAAGTGTTAATACAACAAATTATGTATAATGGTATTAGATAAAATATTATATCTATAAATTAAAATTGTTGCAATAGTAACTTAAAAGTGTTAAATTTTACATTAACAATAATAAGTTGTAATAACTTATAACTTTCAGTTGTAATAGAAGTTTTAATATATTAAGAAAAATTGTTGCAATAACTTAAAATAAAGAATTCATTACACTAAATTGAAGAATTTATTACAATAGATTGATATCAATTATTTTTCCATTCTATTGCAACAAAAATTTTGAACTAATAACTTATTGCAACAAAGTTATTTTTGTAATAATTTGATATATATATATATATATATATTTTTTTTTTAACAATTGCAATGACAAACATGAATTGATTCTAGGTGGTTAACTTATATACCCATAGTTTTGGACTGGACAAGTGGAAACCTGGAGCTAAAACATCTGTTAAAGCAATCAGGCAAATGTGTATATACTAGCTTATTAGCTTTAGTAGCTTGTGTACTAGCCTGTTAAAGGAAGCGTACCTTGATATCAATTATTTATGATATATTGGCCTATTGCAATGACAAAATAAAGTAGCTATCTATTACAACAAAGATATCATTACAATAATTTGATTTGAATTATTTTTGTTAATTATTTACAATCTATTTCAATAAGATTCATGAAGTATTAGCCTACAAGATATTCAAAGAAATAAATTGTTTATGTCAACAATATATATATATATATATTGATTGTTATGATCTTAATGTCCTACATGGTTAAGTGTAAACTATTGTTATGATCTTAATGTCCTACATGGTTAAGTGTAAGTTTAACTATGTGTTTATAAGTGTTGGGTTATAGATTGACTCCAGTTAATTAATTCAATTACCTAAGTTGATTAATTAGGTCAAATTACATTTAATTATAGATGCACTAATAAATTACCAAATAAACTAATATGCAGTGAAAATTAAATGACACGGTGATTTGTTGAAGAATGGAGACCTCTTGCAAGGCAAAAACCTCACTAGGTGATTTTCAGGTCATCACTCCAAAAAATCCACTAATAAAAAAAAAAAAAAAAGTGGTTACAAGTATAAGAAATCTTATCACTACCCTAGACTATCCCAAAATACCAACCTATAGTTGAACTTTTACACCAATCCCCAATTGGACTTAATCTTGTAGAAAATTTGTTCCTTTGCATAGATCCCAATACATGACTAACTCTAAGCAACTGATTGATTTTTGTTAGTTGCAAAGTTCTTCATCAAAGCACATTGAAGATCTAGAAGCACTTGGTTACAAAACCCTAAGGCGTACAAATACAGTAGCTTCTCATAGAGTGTATGAGTTCTCTAATTGAATCTCTTTATCTTTGATGACTTTAAATTAAGTCTTTTATATGGTCTAGGGTTGTGGAGGACGAAACCTTAGCAATCTAAATCATTATGGGCTGAATTTTAGATCTGAGAATTCTGAAATTGTAAATCTCAACAAATTGAGTTTGTGTTAAGCTTCTTCATTAAATCTCAAAAGATGCTGGTATCAAGCTTAGTGACAAGAATTACTGAATCTGCTTTTCTTCACTTATTTCTTAGATCAATCTTCATGTCTTTAATGATACCACTTAGAATGTAAACTTTACATACTTCTTGTAACATTAAACCCAACTAAGATCTACCCAATTACAAGAAGGATGTGTTTTGTCTAAGGATAAGAAATCTTATGACTACCCTGGACTATCCCAAAATACCAACCTATAGTTGAACCTTTACACCAATTTTCAATTGAACTTAATCTTGTAGAAAATTTATTTCTTTGCATAGATCCCAATACATGACTAACTCTAAACAACTGATTGATAACTGATTGATTTTTGTTGACTGCAAAGTTCTTCATCAAAGCACATTGAAGATCTGGAAGCACTTGGTTACAAAACCTTAAGGCGTACAAATATAGTAGCTTCTCATAGAGTGTATGAAATCTCTAATTGAACCTCTTTATCTTTGATGACTTTAAAATAAGTCTTTTATATGGTCTAGGGTTGTGGAGGATGAAACCCTAGCAATCTAAATCATTATGGGCCGAATTTCAGACCTGAGAATTCTGAAATTGTAAATCTCGACAAATCGAGTTTGTGTCAAGCTTTTTCATTAAATCTCGATAGATGCTGGTATCAAGGTATTGAATTTGCTTTTCTTCACTTGTTTCTTGGATCAATCTTTATGTCTTTCATGATACTACTTAGAACGTGAACTTTACATACTTCTTGTTACATTAAACCCAACTTAGATCTACCCAATTACAAGAAGGATGTGTTTTGTCAAAGGATAAGCCAATACATAGAAAATATGATCCTAACAGTAAGTTCTTGGGCACCCTCCCCTTACAAGCCAGTTTTTAAGAGTGTGTTCTACCCATGAGTTTGTAACATTTGGTATTAAAGCTAACTACTACTCTAAGTAATTGGACGTAGCTCTTTGAGTATGAGATCAAATGAGTTATGGTTTTGTAGTTGGATCTAAGAGGAGGCGACCTAGAGGCTAGATTAAAATTGTTAATAGGTGAGTGGAGCCACCAAAAAGGGTGACCATCATGCTATTAAGATAAGTATTAAACTTGCTATGTAAAACTTGCTAAATCAAGTATGAAACTTTCTCATTATTCATTTTTTTTTTTTGTTTATTATAATTTATTTATATGCAATGCATTCAAATTTGATGCAATTATATATATATATATATATATATATAATTGCATCAAATTTGTCAGCAAAATATTTAGAGTTTATTGCAACAATTTGTTTTGTTGCAATAAACATTTTTTTTTATAGTGACGGTTTTCTAGTTAATTTGAGTTCCCAAGAGACAAGTCTATTCAGGGATTTTGAGTAACTTTTTAGAAAACGTAGCATATCCAACTAACATTTGATTATCAAGAATCCTCCTTTAATTTTGACAGGACTATCTAATTTGATGTTGATGGTTCAAGGGCTTGAAAATTTCCCATGTGAGGTTTTTGTGTTGGGTTATAACAACCTACAACAACAACAACAACAACAACAACACCAACTAAATGTGGATGGATTTTATGAAATGAAATGGTCAATGCTAGCATTGTAGGGACTACTACTACATGGTTGATAATTATTCTTATACACTTGTTGATGTATACCCTGTATACACAATGTTCATAATTTTACGTATGATGTTCACATTTTTTTATTAGACTCCCTGATTTTGCTTGCATTCTTTGGCTTGTAGATTTGATAGAGATCTTAAGTGGAGAACAGGAGTTGAGATTGTACCAATACACTGCACTAGCTCCAATGACTTCCAGATTACACAAACCACTTTAGAAGTAGACTACCATGAAGGATAACAACGTAATCTAAGAGTCAAAGGTGTCTTGGTTACCAACCCATCAAATCCATTGTTCACCACAATGAGTTGAAGAGAACTGAACCTCCTTATTATTACCACCAAAGGTATCCATCTTATTAGTGATGAACTTTATTCTGGCACTATTTTTAGCTCACCAAGCTTCATAAGTGTCACGGAAGTTTTAAAGGAAAAAAACAGTGACAAAATCGAAGTTTGGAACCCAGCTTACATTGATTATAGTCTTTTGAAAAAACCTTAATGAATTCACTCATTCAAAGGGTTCTTTGTTCAATTGTTTTGCAGCTAATTGCACTTTCACATTGACTGTTCTTTCTTATGTATGCTAATGGTTTCAAATAATTTCTCTTCCTAACTAGGTTCCCCTTTTGCATATATGATTGTTGGACTGAATTGATTTAAGTAGAGTACTGCAGTGTTCCACTACAATTAGGTCTAGTGTTCCTACCACTTTAAGTGCAGCAGTGTTTGTTCCATTTTGAATTAATGGTGATGTTGCTTGAGATTTGAATCAAGATGAAAGATGCACATTAATTTGAGTAAAACTAGTAACTTTTGAGTACATATGATACAGGACCATATTAGTACAAGAAATCTAATTTTTCTTCTTCAATTAATTGTAAAAATTACTGAATAATCATTAAAAGAAAAAAGCTCTATTGCAACGATCTTTTTTCTTAATAAACTCAAAATTATTGCAATAAACACCTGTTACAACAAAAATATTTCGTTATACACTATTGCAATAAAGTTTGTGACAATAGGTTATTGCAACAGACATTTAAAGTCATTGCAATAATAAAACATAGATGCAATAATCTAGTGGAAGTGTAATTTGCAACAAAAAACACTCTGAACACTAAATAAATAAATAAATAAATATATATATATATATATATTGCCACTATAATTAGTGTTTGTTGCACTAACTTTGTGGCAGTAGACTTTTTTCATGTAGTGAATAGTATTAATATAATTATATGATAAGTAACTATAACTATAACTAATTTAGAGTTCATGTTACTACTAGTTAGCTCATAATATAAGTAGACAAATATCTTTTCAAAAAAATTACAAATATCATTTTCTACTAGCATTTTTAGTACAGGATAGTCTCTATCTCCAATTTATTTTAATCATCAAATGTAATTTTCATGCATATATTAATGGCGTAAATGCACTTTTAGTCCCTACATTTTGATTTTTTTCATTTTGGTCATTACATTTTAATTTTACCACTTTTAGTCCTTAAACCAATTAACTTGTGTTATTTTTGTCTTTTTCGTCGGTCAACCGATGGAAATATTTGAGGTGGCCGATAGAGGAATTAAGATATTATAAAAATGTCACATCAGCATTTAATTTTTTTTTTATAAATAATTTATCAATTTTAACTAAATAAAAAAAGAAAAAACAGAATTAAAAACAATAAAATACATAAATTTAGATCTAATTCATTTTGAATAAGAACACACAAGAGCATGATCACAGATTTAAACATCAACGCAAGAACATAAGAGCAAAAACCCAAAACCAAACACAAAGTCAAATTTAAAAACACAAAGAACACAATATCAAACTAAAAGTGCAATTACGCCAATATTTTATTGTTCTTCATGTTCTTCTCCAAGAACATGGTTGCCTAGAAAATTAAAAAATTCAAGATTTTCTTCTATTTTCTTGCATTTTCTTAGCAACCAAACAAACAAAAACACCTACAAAATCATGATCAAACTCAACAATGCTTATACAATTAACTAACAAAACCTAAACCACGGTCAGATCAAAAATACAAAACCAAAAATACCAAAACTCAAACCACGGTCAGATCAAAGCACAAACCATAAATACCAAAACTCAAACCAGTTAGATCTAAACACAAAACCAAAAATCCCAAAATACAAGCCAATCCTCATCAATTTCGGATTTGATTTCCTCTAAACAATCTTAGCCAAAGAGAGAGATGATGAGATTTCGGCCATGGGTCTTTGGGCCTTCAACCATGGGTCTTTAGGTTTCGGCCATGGGTCTCTGGGCCTTTAACCATGGGGTTTAGCCATAGGTCTTCAGCCATGAGATGGACCGGCCATGAGAAAAGAGAGATAGAGCCCAAGTTTGAGATGAGAGATGAAAGAAGAGAGAGAAAGAGAATGAGATGATAGGCGTGGGTTTTGGCCATGGGTCTTTCGGTCTTCAAACATGAGGTTTAGCCATGGGTCTTCAGCTATGAGATGGATCGGCCATGAGAGGAGAGAGAGCTTGGGTATGAGCCATGAGAGAAGAGAGAGTTTGAGATTGAAGAGAGAGTTTGAGATGAGAGAATAGTGTGTGGCCGTGTAGTTTGAGTTTGAGATGAGAGAATAGAGTTTGAGGTTGAAATGAAAAAAAGAAAAAGTGTGTGGCCGGTTTGAGAATAGTGTTCAGGTTTGGATCTTATGTTAATTTTTTGGGTTTTAAAATTTTTGGGTTGGTGTTCTTGTTCAAGAAATTTTTAGATCTTAATTCATGTGAATTTTGGTTTTGAATTTTGCTTTGAATTTTTTATTTAGTTAGAATTAATAAATTAATTTTTTTCAAATTTATATGTTAATGTGTTATGGGTGATGTGACATTTTTTATAATATTTTAATTCCTCCGTCAGCCACCTTAGATATTTTCATCGATTAACCGACGGAAAGGACGAAAATAACACGCGTTAATTGGTTTAAGGACTAAAAGTTGTAAAATTAAAATGTAGGGACCAAAATAGAAAAAAACCAAAATATAAAGACTAAAAGTGCATTTACACCTATATTAATTATTCTCACTCTACATAGAGAGAAATAAAGTGACTCGCACCCCTAATCTCATACCCACAAGCATAGTTATTAAACCTGGATTTACCCAGTTGATTGGACTGGAAACTTAATGACCTAACATTTAGACCGTTTTAGATGTTTAAATGGATCATTTTGGCATAAAATCTGGTCAAACCCAATCAACTCCTGCGAGTTTACGGCAACCCAGATAACCCAAATGGGTTTATATAGCCTAATTGAATTTGTAGAATTTGTAAAATTATATCCACATGTTCACTTTATTGACTTATTTACCATGTAATATATTACGATATGATAATTTAAAGATGAGAAAACCTAAAGAATTAAATAAAAAAACACTTTTTTGTCCGTCTACCTACCTCCAAAATTCCTATCCTATCAAAAGACTACTATGTTATTGTGAAATCTTGATTCAGAATTATAATTGCTAGTTTAATATAGGCATATGCCTATTTTTTTAATTTACATGTTTTGATTTTTCGAATTTTTATTTGATCCTAAGATTCGATTGGTAACCCACTAATTAAACCAATGACCCAATAACTCGATTCATAAGCTGAGTCAATGTCCAAACCGAGTTTAATAACTATGCCCCTAAGTACAAGCTTAGGCAAGAGGCATTAAGCTGGGTGGGGCCACGTACACACACAACAACACATATTTTAGCCATAATTAGCCATTATATTTTGGGTAGTAATAATTCAATATGTCCATGTGTTTGGCAATCTGTTTCACCTTTGCGTTCTAACGAGGCAACTGGAGACACGTAATGTTGGGATCCAGTGAACAATTTTTTTTTTTAAAATTTTTTCCTGTCGCAGGTATTGAATAATTAGTTACTATGGTTGTTACTATGGTTGGTCACTATTTTCAACATGAACATATGACTTAAATAGTTAAATGCTAGCGTAGTATCTATAATAACTAGCAAAGCTGTAAGTATTTCTTTTAAGTTGAGAGGTTTGTATCCATGTGTTATGTTATTTAATATTTATTGGGCTTAAAATTATGGGCAAAAGTAAATTATGATATACCTGTACTTTTTATTTTTTGAGAAGAAGTTAATTTAACATGTACTTGCGGTTTCGCCTAATGATATGCCTACAAAAATCCCAAATGGCTGCATTTTACTATCTTTAATTTTGTATTTCATAAAATCCAATATATGGTATATATAATAATACACTTTGTCAAGAGCCTAATGGAATATTGGAATTACCTGCTATCTTTTATGCGAAAAACTATAGTTTGAATCTCCCATCCTCATTAACGACTATTGACTTCTAAAGATAAAAAATAAAAAAAACTACATTAGGTTTAATATGATAACCTTAAAATTACAGTAGCGTATGGTATTTTACAAAACTATAATCTACTTGATTCTTTTAAAATATCTTAGTGTATAATATCTAAATATATATATATATATATATATATATATTTTTTTAAATCTAACTTGATTAACTAACTCCCTTAAGGAATGAGTCCAACTACACGTTTCAACGAGTGCATGTGATGTGAGCACTCCAAAAAAAATTTAAAAAATTAATTAAATATAAATATAATTAAGTACAAACATAGTTTACATTTTAGTTTTTTTATGAGGATCTTCTCTAATGTCCCATGATATGCGGCTTGCAGCCCATAATCCTTGCATGTGAGGAAGAGTTTGGTAGCTCTGATTAGTGGATTAGGAAATGATAATAAGAGATTAGAAACTAAAACTTGACTGAAATAAAATATACAAGTGGGAATATTGGTCGATCTCCATGTTCTTGTTGACTACGAAGCATGTGCCATAAAAATTCTTGGTCTATGCTGCACATTCAGGGTCACCTACTATATATTAAAATCTTAGTACGTAATTAACGTCGAGGCTCATGAACTTGAACTGGGACAGGTCTTCACACATTGGTATACATATGTGAGCTCCTTCAGTTATATCTCCATCACTTTTTTTTTTTTTTAATCACATGTCAACGGGATTATTCTACTAATTCTTTTTCAACCCTTTTGATTTTGGGCGGCAGGTGGATTATATATCCATTGCAAGTTTGAAGAATCGCAAATTAATATTGTTTAGTCAATAACTTAAGGAAAAAGAAATGGTTCTTTAATATCATGGTTTACATTAAAATAGACGACTTTTTTTTTTCCCTTTTTCTAGACAAAATTTAATGGTTAATTACACATAAAAACTATGGAAAATTTGAAACTTAATTCCCTTCGATAACCTTACTAACAGCCAACTTGTTGGACCACCTTATAGCACCTTTGGCTAAAAGATAAAAGAAAAAGAAAAGTATATAAGTAAGTTCAGTGAAGCAGTGTTTAGTTCAGCAAATTTCATAATTAATTGGCCTTTCGTGCAAACAATGAAAAAAAAAAAAAAAACAAAAAGACAGACATGAAAGCCTTTGATTAATAAAGCTGTTTCTGGATAGACACTTAAAACACAAACATCACAATTAGACCATAATCACCCTACACTGTCTACTTTACAAAACCTTAGAGGGACAATGACAAGAAAGGCAATGACAAAAGTATTATCCAAAATATTAATTTTAATCTGTAAAATAAAAAAAATAAAAACCCTCTAATTCATTTACTTCATTTTTAAGTAATTAAGTATAGCTCTAAATTTATTAACAAAACTAGAAGTAATTTAAAAAAAAAAAAATTTCTTCTCAAGAAGCAGGAAATGACAATTTTGATTACGTGGCATGGCCGTATGGGTGACATGTGGGTTTCACATGAGCTAGCACATGCTAGCCAGGGAACATAGAACACCTGCAAAAAATTTATAATAATAATAAGTGTGAATGGGTAGGGTGTTAGGATTTCTTCTCGTGCCTCATTGAAGAACAAGCATCCTGGTATGCCCTCCCTTTGGTGATGCTCACTCTGATGGGGACAAAGAGGGCCATGTGAACATGCCTTATTGCCTCTCATAGTAATGCCACCCTACCCACTTCCCCCTATCAATAAAATTCTAGTATGTTGAATTGGGCCCCCTTGGGGCTCCATATTTTGATTGGTGTTCTTTTGGAATTTCTATGTGAATGATTGAGTAATAAGAGGTTTGTCTTCATTTAAGGGCCTCGGCGAAATAGAAAATTGTGGTAGCTTGTATTATTAAATTTTTATTTTTTGGGGGGAAGGTGATTAATTGAAGCCCATACACCTCTTATTTATTTAGTATTTATTTATGATAATAAAGGAGATACATTAAACTTAAATAAACACAAATTGAATCTTGACAAATTGAATCTTGGGAATATTGAAAATGAGATTTCAACCCATTACTTTTGATGGCAAAGACAAATTGAGAATTTCCTCCTTTTTTTTTTTTTGTTGTTGTTCAGCAGCAAAATCATATCTTTCACCCCCTATTTGACCCTAGAAAAGTGACCCTGTCTCTCTAGTTGTTGTTGTTCAATAGCAAAATCATTTCTTTCACCCCCTATCTGACCCTAGAAAAGTGACCCACTCTCTCTAGTTGTTTTATGTACAAATTGAATTAAAATGTTGTTTGAGAAGTTTTAAGTTTTGTTGTATGTATTCGATATGTTTATAGTATGTGAATTTCTTGAGAGCTAAATTATTTTCTTCTATTTTTTTTCTCTAGTACTTTGTTAATTTCCAAGATAGAAAAGATTGCAGAGTCCCATAAAATTTCAAATTATGAGTTTTTTGAGATATTGATTGCAATGATAGATTTCTAAAATTATTTTTGATTGGTGTATTGCTTTGTTTTATACTAGTAAAAGATTTTATAGATGCTAAGCATTTGGTTAATTCCACAAGTTTATTAGTACTGTGTATGGTAAAATTAGTTATTTGTCAGAGTAATATTTTAAAATATCCCAAATATTTAAAGCTTAAAATTTGTAATATAACAAAATATCTCATAAAATGTGACCAAAGCTAAAAATAAATTATAGATACAATACAAATACTATATTTAAATTCAATTTTTTTTATGTAAAATTTAAAATCTTTCAACCTCCCAACAACACATATATGACTATTCAATTTTATATGAAAGATAAGTATTTATTTATCAAAACTTATTAATATCAAAAAATAAAAATAAATAAATTAAAAGTTTTCTTTGTCATATTTGTTTCTTCAAATCTCATAAATTTTGAAATTTCCACTCACAATTTTCATATAAAATGGTAAAAGTATACATAACAACATAAAGTGTGTGGATATATTATTATATTTGTGATTTTATTTTCATTATTACTTGCTAGTTCTGTCCTATATTGATATACTTAAGTTTACAGGCCATTTTTTGGTCATTTTCCTTCGAAGCTATATGTGCCTATATATTTTTTAAACTTAGGGGTACCTATAATTGAGAGCTTGGCCGGCAATCAAGTTTCCACAAGAGAGCAGAAATAATAACTAGAAACTAGAGACTCTTTCGAGGAAACTTCATCAGTACGACGCACGAAGGTGTTTGAATTTTTGCATTGCATTATGCATGTATAAAAGTTGATCTTTTGAGTTTCTCTTCTACAATGTTTATAGCTTTTCTTTAATGCTTCCAAAAGTGGCAGAGATATCCCAGGTATTCCGTTCAATGCCGTGGGCATACAGATCGAGTGATTTGCGTACTTAAATTTCCATTGTTAGGTGCATTTCAGAAAATTGAGACTTCTCTTTAGCTGACAACAATTGGGCAGTCCCTAAAGTAAAGGTCTAAATTTGCTGTCATTGTAGAAAGTTTTGCTTTCTATGTCCCTTATTATGAGTTGGTGTGGGTCACACTTCTAGTACGATGATCTCCAAACTGATCTTTAATAGAATTATAAAAGATGAAGCTTTAAAGTTTAAGCTATGTTTGCATTTCGAAGAATTCAAAAAAGTGTGTTGATCAAACTCCATGATCACATTTTTGTCTAAACTTTTCTTATATATAGTTCATTGGAGTGGTCAGTTAAATCTGTGCTCCCTGGTAAATTCTTCTAGCTTTAACTCTACTTCAAAACTAAAAGATTTAAGAGGCAACAAGCTCCATGTATACTGGCAAATGGGACCATTGTCACCATCCATTTTACTTTCGAAAATTGACATTGATTACCTACTTTGTCGAGCTTGTACAAAAGGTTTTCCTGTTTTCCAAAAGTCGTAAATTACTTGAGCTCTTGGACTAGCTCTTTCCACTCACGTGTCTCCATTTTGGTGTCTTCTAGGTCTACAACGATTATGGTAACAATGCAACCTACTTTCTTGTCTACAAGTACATACCAACGCAAAATATTATTCTATAAATGAAATCTGTGCTTTGTTTCATTTAAAATTTAATTAATCTTAAAGAAAATGTTAACGGTGCCATAACAAATGTTCTGAGGGTAACTATTAATCGAATCCTTAATCTTAATTAATGCAACACAGATTTAATAATATATCGCATCTTTCTTATATATAAATAAATAATCAAATCATAAAAAATAGAATGAAATAGAATGGATAAAACATAAAGAAAATGAAAGGAATGTAAAAAAATGAAATATTATTTGGGTAGTGTTTATTACATGCGCCTTATCTCACACAACTAGACACACACATTTTGCACTAAAATCGTGACTTCAGTGTAAAATGTGTGTGTATGGTTGTGTGGAATAAAATATGTGTAATAAGTTTTAACCATATTCTTCTTCTAATGTATAAGGCAGTTTATGCAATAAGAAAAAAGAAATGGATTGTGGTGGGCCTTTTTTGTAATGTTGGGTTGGGTTGGGCTGGGCTGGGCTGGGCTGGGCTGCCTCCTGCTGCACTAAGCCCAAGATGTTCTGGATTTGAGAGTTGGAACCTGTCCAATTGCAACCTACTTTGGTCCGGATTGTGCACAAACTATGCCCCATTTATTAAGATTTTTGATCACATGCCCATGGCAGGCAGAGCTACTATGGAAAATTACGACAGACAGATATAATAAAGATAACAAAGAAAATGTGTTCACTATTTAGACAAAATAAATAAAGGGGGTAACAAAAGACTCTCCATACATAAAACAACATAACTAAATGGGGGAAAGAATAGTAATAAATTTTATTGAATTAAAGAGTAAAACATTAGTCTGCTGTGCCAAACTATCTTACAGGGCCAGAACCAAGAAGGTAACCATTTTCTCAATGCATATAATATCCTTCAAAAAAGAAATTAATTGCTTTGAGGGAACGAGGCTAAATGATTTATGCCCAGAAGATTTTTTTATTTTTAACAGAGAGTAGGGGCTTAGAGGGAGAGAGAGGATTAACTTATTTGATGCATGTCTGTCATTCTATGTTCTCTCGTTTTTTTTTCTTTCTAATTCTCCTTTTCTTTTCTTTCCGTTTTCTCTTTCTATGCTTGCTTATTTGTTGTGATTCTTTCCTAAAGGTTACTATTACTCTGTTTGTGCTCCTCTCCCCTTTGCTGTGCACGACAAGAGTTCTTTATATAATATATGCCGTGGTTAGATTTTACTATTTTAGCCTTTAACCACCTTTGTCTAGTGTGGGTGTCCTTACTAACCATTACTGATTAGTCAGTTGTCTAGCCAACACCACTTATCTGTGCTGGTCGTGCCACTCCACATCACCAGACAAAGAGGATTATTTTGTTTGTTTGTTTGCTTGTCATGACATTCTTACCTATCATAGCGTGGGTGCTCTCTCTCTCCATCCCTCATGGCATGCACCTAGTGGTTCCAACTCATTTTTTGGGCGATATGTTATCTTAATAGGACACTTCCCCCAAAAGTGCTTGAGCAGGAATCACAGAATAAGTTTTTCCCTCTCCCCATCACTAAACTATGCCCTCTTATCTCTGACCCATGACCCACCACTTCCTATATTGGCTAGCTACAAGCTGGTGGTGTCTGGGCTTTGCGCGTACTTTACTCTTATGTTCGTCCAAAACCTGCCTGTTGCTCATGCGTTCGCCGCAGTCTAAAGGTCCATCTGCACATTTTGCCGTCCATCCTTGACTTCTTACGGCGTGAGCTATTTTCCTATTTTCTTGTTCCTTATTGGCTTTCTTCCTTTAAGGGGCTAGGCGTTGCTTGATTGTGGGCTTTCATTCCCTTAGGCCACTCTTTTGCTTCTTCATGCAGTCTTGCTATCATTTTCTGCCGCATCATTCTGCTATTCCTGCTGTGATGTCATTTGACCCAAACTTGCTAGGCCTCTTTAGGCTTGCTGCTGATTTCTTTTTTGATGACCCAGTATGATCATTGGGCTTTTTACTACATTACTTGTGGGCTCCTATGTCCAATTTATTTCCTTTTGGGCATCCTTGGCTTATTTATTTTCCTTGGGCTTCCTTGGTCTTTTCAAATTCTACCTTTCCCATGAGTTTTTATTAACTCCTTGGGCTTCCCTGACTCAATTACTCTATTATTCATTCTTAGGGCTTATGGACTCTCCATTATCCCTTACTTTATTTACTTGAATTACTTCGGGCCCACTGTGACTACTGTGGCATATTCTCACTTTTCTACATCATATATTGTCTATGAGTTTATTACTTCTCTCTTTCCAGACCTTTTTAGGCCAATTTGCTTCCTTAAAGTCCATTTGTTTGTTTTATAGACCTATAATCCATTATTCCTGCCGCTTGGGCTTACTAGCTTTTTTATCCAATTACTAACTTTTTTCTGTCCATGTTGTTGGGTTTCTTCTTCCTACTAGGCTTCCCAAAATAAGCACTGGCATGGATAAATGTATGTTTTATTACGGTGTACATTTTATATTAATTTGATGGGAATGTACATTTTAGTTTGATTGTGATTTAAATAAATGGGGATAAAAACATAATTTCCACATAGTTAATGAGGGGAGTGGATCATTCTATTGATTTTTGAGGGTAATGCATAAATGACTCCAATAGAATAGAATAGAATAGAATAGAATAGAATAGAATAGCTATTCCTTCATAATCCTTTTCTTCATTCTCAAATATTTTTTAAATGCTTTTTAGTTCATTCTATTTGGTTCTAAGTTCTAACTTTCAAACAAGCCCCAAATATAATATCACCAGATTCACCACCTTACAGTCAAGAAACTATTATTCAGCAAAAAGAAAAAAGAAGAAATAAAGAAATTGTTAATGAGCCATATGGGACGATCAAAACAAAATTGCATTAAAAAACTTTAATTTTTTACAATCTGAATTTTTATTATGATAAGTTAACTGTAAGGTAACAAAGTAGTAAGATTCAGCACCCAAAAAAAAAAAAAAAAAATAGTGCTGGTTCCTTGTTGCTGGTAAATTAAGGAAAGTTCAGAATTCTTTGAACATTTCAATATTTTTTGTTTGGCGAAAAACCCCTTTTAGTCCTTACATTTTCATGCAATTCCCATTTTGGTCCCTAATTTTTTTTTTCCACCACTTTTAGTTCCTGAAATAAAAAAAAGTGATATCGTTTTTGTCCCTACCGTTAGTGCCTTAACAGCAAAGTCCTACGTGGCAGACGGTATCTGACGTAGTGCTGACGTGGTGCTAATGTGTCAATTAAAATGTTATTAAAAAATATTATTTGGCATTTTTATATGCCACGTCAGCATTTAAAATTTTTTTTAAAAGCCACGTCAGAAAATTTAAACCAAAAAATAAAATAAATTGAAAAACAAAACTTAAATTTTATTTTTTTATTTTTTTATTTTCATTATTTTTTGGGAAGAACTGAAGTTGTTCTTCGTGTTCTTCCTAAATCCAGGGAAAAAAATCAATCTCCAGCAAACCCCAAATCCAAATCCAGCAACCAAATCCAAATCCAAATCCAGTAACCAAATCTACTCCGTCAACTCCAGAAAAAGAAGAAATAAATCCAAGCCACCAAATCACAAACAAATAAGAAATAAATCAAAAACACAAAACAAGAGCAAGGATACCTATACCCACCAACGATCACAGATACCCAAACCCATATACCCACCGACTATATTTCCATTTTCCATCCAAACACCATCCTCCACCGAAACCTCCAACAAATTAAACCCATAAACCCAGAAAAACCATCAAACCCACATAAAAAACAAACCCAGTGGCGACATCATCGGCGGTGTAATCTGGGATCTCGAATCGTGTCGAGCCAGTGATGAAGAGAGGAGGCATCGGTGAGGTCAACATAGTGGAGCTTCATTCGATCCTTGTGAGCATTGTGGGGGTCGATGTAGATGTGGTTGATTCACAAAGTGTTGAAGTTGGAGGACCGTCGGATCAAGCCATGTACCTCATAGCCTTTGTCGAGTAAAAACTCGGTCAGGTAGGAACCATCTTGGTCGGTGATTCCAGTGATCAAGGCAACTTTGTGTGGCGCGCATGGAGGAGATTAGCCGTTGGTTGTAGATCCGGGTCTAGAATTGTCAATCTTGGCATGTGATTCCAGTGATTAAGACTGTTTGATTTGTTGGGTCTGAGGAAAAATGTGAGTGAGAGAGGGAGATTAAAATTAAAATTAAGAAATTAAAGGTTTGTTTTTTAATTAGATTTTTTTTTTTGAAACTGTTTTTTAATCAGATTTAAGTTTTGTTTTTCAATTTATTTTATTTTTTGGTTTAAATTTTCTGACGTGGCTTTTAAAAAAATTTTAAATGCTAACGTGGCATATAAAAATGCCATATAATATTGTTTAATAATATTTTAATTGACACATCAGTGCCATGTCAGCACCACATTAAGTAACATCTGCCACATAGGACTTTGTTCTTAGGGCACTAACGGTAGGGACAAAAACGAGGTCACTTTTTTGATTTTAGGGACTAAAAGCGGTGAAAAAAAAATTTAGAAACCAAAATGAGAATCACGTGAAAATGTAAGGATTAAAAAGAATTTTTCGCCTTTTTTTTTTAGTTTTAACTTTTTCTTTTTTACGCTGGGAGCCCATTATCTTAAGACCTCTTTAGAAGTCCAAAAGCGGAACATGTAGGTCACGAGACTTGCAAGTTCCCTACAAAACTGAAATTGGGTTGGGTCTACTCGCTATTAGGCCCTACATAACATACATAACGCAGAATCTTTCATGACTAATTATTTTACACAAAAAGCCCAGTTTGTGTCTCGAAGTCTTCCGTACTAATCACATCGTATCTAAAATCATCATTCTAATTGAAGTTTTGGGCTAGGCCCAACCAGAAACTTTCCACGAGAAACCAAACAAAGCCTTACCTTTGTTTGTGCAATACTTTGCCTTGCTTGGAATATGTCCCATAATTCATCACAACATGTTTTATCAATAAATAATTCATCATAGCAGGTGACCCATAAAGAATGTGAACTCTCTTCAAGGTAGAAAGTAGGCACTATAGGTTTTTTTTTTTTCCCCAAGTAGTAGTATATGTTTGGTATAACTCATTTTAATGAGATAAACATAAATCAGGCTTAATGTTTATAACTCTAACACAATTAATGAGGGGAGTGGATCATTCTACTGATTTTTGAGAGTAATGCATATATGACTCTAACACTCTGTTTGTTTCAGCATTAATATTTTCTTGAAGATGGTTCATTTTTCAAAAAGCAATTTCTAGAAAATTATCTCATTTTTCAGCTTTCGGAAACGATCTTAAAAATGAGCTTGGTTTCTTGTGTTTGGTATGCAATTTTTTTTTAAAAATATTTCTTATATAATTTAAAATGTGTATTATGCAAACCAACTAAATTAATCAATATAAATATAAAAACCAAGAATAAATTTAGTTTTCATACTAAAATTATGACAATATATAAATACATTCAAAATTAGTTGTCAAATTCATGATCTCTACCACTCATCTTGCTCATATACATGGATAGTAATACACACACACACATACATACATACATACGTACATACATACATATATATCAACCATTTGTCTATATATATAAAATTTTATAGAGGAATACATTTTTAGTAAGTACAAATAGCAATAACTTTTAATTGTTTACTCTTTTTGTTGGTACACTAATTTTCTACTAGTTTTCAATATTACTTTAAATTATGTATTTCATAATGTATCTATATAATATATCATCACTACATAGTATGTGTATAATGTATCTGCTGACAAATGCAATTCCCCTAAACATTATTATTTAGTATATAACAATAATATTAATTTACCGTAAATATTGTCCTATGTAAATGCAATTTAGAGCAATATAGGCACTATGTTTAAAATTTTCATCTTTTACTTCATTTATTATTTCTTCTTCTTTTTTATTTTTTTATTTTTTTGTACTTTTACGTGCGAAAAAGAACTTCTGTCTGAAATCCATCAAACTGAAAATTTCTTAGAGAATAAAGAAAATCAAACTTGAAATTCAAAGCAAATAATTAGGGTTTTGATAGAGATGAATGAAATAATTACTACTACAAATTTGTTTCTCCTTTGCAAGTCAAAACTATTGACTAATTAGCAAGGGAAAAAAAATCTAATCAGAAAACTATGTTATAGAGGGGAAAAGAAACATGAAGAAGAGAGAGAGATCTATCGGAAGAGGAGAGACCAAATTTGGTGACAATGAAGGTGTGAGGAGAGAAAAAGTCAAGGGGAGAGAGAAAAAGCGAGAAAACTTACTGTGAAAGAGAGAAAGCGCCAAAACATTATGTTTTCCACAGCTACAGACAAAAATAATATTTATAGGAAATGCAACACGTGAGAAAGAGATTTTTTTCAAAAAAAAAAAAAAAAAATTGGAAAACAACTTATAGAAAATAAGCCTTGTTTTTATTAAGATTTTCCGTTGACTAAAAATAGTTTTCTATTGACCTTTTTTTTTTTTTTTTTTTTTTTTTTTTGTGTGTGTGCGCACGCGCGCGCTACAAAACACTGAAAAATATGAAAAACTATCTTTACAGAAGGTTTTCCAACCAAACAAACAAAACGTTAATAGAATAAATAGAATAAAATAAAATAGCTGTTCTCCTTCATAATCATTTTCTTCATTCTCAAATATTTTTTAGATGCTTTTTTGTCCAATCTATTTGGTTCTAACTTTCAAACAAGCCCCAAATATAATATCACCAGATTCACCACCTTACCGTCAAGAAACTGTTATTCAGCAAAAAAGAAAAACGATTAATGAGCCTTATGGGACGACCAAAACAAAAATGTATAAATTAAATTAAATTTTTTACAATCAGAAATATTTTTATTATGATAAGTTAACTGTAAGGTACCAAAGTAGTAAGATTCAGCACCAAAAACAAAAAAGTGCTAGCCCCTGGCTGGTAAATTAAGGAAAGTTCAGAATTCTTTGAACATTTCAATATTTTTTGTTTTTTAGTTTCAACATTTTGTACGCCGGGAGCCCATTATCTTTAGACCCCCTTTTGAAGTCCAAAAGCGGAAAGTGTATATCGCGAGACTTGCAAGTTCCCTACATAACTGAAATTGGGTTGGGTCTACTCGCTATTAGGCCCTACACAACATTCACAACGCAGAATCTTTCATGACTGATTATTCTACACAAAAAGCCCAGTGTGTGTGTAGAAGTCTTCCGTACCTGCTGGGCATGTAGTCTAATCACATCATATCTAAAATCAGCATTCTTATTGAAGTTTTGGGCTAGGCCCAACCAGAAACTTTCCTCGAGAAACCAAACAAAGCCTTACCTTTGTTTGTGCAATACTTTTGCCTTGCTTGGAATATGTCCCATAATTCATCATAAAAGGTAACTCATAAAGAATGTGAACCCTCTTCAAGGTAGGCATTATAGTTTTTTTTTTTCTTAGTAGGTATAACTCATTTTAATGAGATAAACATAATCAGGCTCAATGTCTATAACTCATTTTAATTGGAAACTAGGCACTTATTGTTTAATGTAGTACATGTGAAAATTATAATAACTAAATATTAAGGGTGTCCACAGGTCTCAATTTGGGTTTGGGCTCAACCCAGATCCGACCCAATCCAGTTAGGTGGCAAGAAGGAAAACTTGCCGTCAATTGGAGAGCAGTAACATATCGAATGGGTCAAGTTGGGCAGGTCTATGGACAGCCCTACTAACCAAGGTAAATTTGAGATTAAAAAATAAAAATAAAGGCAAAGCAACCAATTAACTTATGTTATTAATTATTCCAATAGCTTGTATCACAATAAGTTATTTTGGCACCTACTTGTAACTTGATGCACCTCTTAAAGATACGCTAAAAAAGTGGGGACCGAGTTGAGATCAAATAAATGTATGTTATTGATGAAAAAGGTTTAGCTTATTAAAGACCACTGATGCTAGCACGTCTCTCTACGGGTGAGTTTGACATTAGCTTTTAACTTTTAACTTTTATTTACAGTTTTTTAAAATCGCATTTTTTTTTCCACTTCTTTGAAGGTATAAGTATATTTTAGCACACTTCCAATAAAAAGTTCTCAGCAAAAAACTTGATAAGCTATTCCTAAACGGATACCAATTGATGTACAATAAAATTGGAATGATTTTGGTTCTCCAGAGCATATTAGATATATACATTGTTAGTATTCCATTCAAAAAAAGATATGCGTTGTTAGTATCTTACCTATAGCAATTGACTAGAGAGCTCATATCAAAGTAGGCAACAAACACCATCACCCATGTTGGGCGAAGTGTTACCTCCCCTTGCTACGAGGGCTTGGGGGTTTTCCACGGGTTCACTAGTCACTAATCCTAATCTCAGGACGGGAATTTAGTTAGGATTTCCAAATTAGTTCAAAAACAAAAAAAAAAAAAAGAAAAAAGAAAAAGAAAAAAAATAGGCAACAACCCTCTTACTTAACTAAAAGAAATTAACGACATCAAATAAGGGGGAAAAAAAAAGGCTATAATTAAATCAGGACAAGAAAAAAAAAAAGTTTTTCTTTGCGTACCCAAAAAGAAAAAAAGGAAAACGCGTTTTTATTTATTTATTTATTATTTAAACTTATTGATTAGTTCCTGTAATCAAGTCAAATTTGTGTCCATTCATAAGACTAATGCTTTTTTGAATCAAAATTCGGCACGTCTACCATCAAAACAATTTCCAGCTAAAAAACAAGGAAATCTATGTGCTTAGATTTTATGGTTTAGAAAAAGGAAAAGGTTTAGTTCACGCTTGTAGCAAACAAAATATTTTTTTCTTTCTTGGAAAAAGGGAGGAATTCAATTAATCCATGAAGATAGTAATTATAATAGCTCCGAGCAATACATGAGATTGAAAAAAAAGGTATCCTATAAAGCATCACCATCTCTCTTTTCATTCTTTGATTGATATCAGCCAAATCAATAACAAAAACAACTGCTGACTTCTTCGAGGAAACAGAATAATCGAAGACATTTGTTTTCACATGAAGATACCCAATCCAAATGTTTAATTATTATACGAAAAACAAGCTTTATTTATTTTTTGCTAACTTTCACGATCAGGACAAATCGGAATAAATAATTATTCTCATGTTAGTGAGTGTCGACGTCACAAAATAAACAAAGAATGTAGCACTATCTATCTAAATTTTATTACTGTCCAATTAATATAAAAATGAAAAGGTTGCATGTAGGTCGTCGCGGGACTTTTGTCCTCAAGGACTCAATCAAGATTTATTTGGTGTTTCTTTTTGTCATGGCATTGACAGAATGTGCCACTTAATTCATGGTATTAATTGATTCTTAAATAATAATAATAATAATAATTAAGGGTATTCTTTTTTTTTTTTTCTTTTATTAATTTTGTTTTTTTGCTTGGGGATTTTTCTGTCATGCCGCTTCTAGTCGAGAATTATTCCTCCTCACTTTCCAGGAATTATTATTAGTTAATCAGTTTTTTTTTTTTTCTTTTTTGGAGAGGATATTAATTAATAAGTTAGCTGTGAACTTTTGCACTAAAAATAATTTTAGTCACCAAATTATTTAATCAGTATCGTTTATCTATAAGGTAACAGGCATCTATGTCACCTCTCACCTCTCAGGCTGCTACATACAGAATGTAAGAAGCAAATTAGTACACCCCAAATTTCCTTGGAATTTGTGTGACGTGTTCTTGCCCAAAATTTTAAGAAAGAGGTTCAATATTTTTGTTTTGTTTTGTTTTGTTTGTGGGTCTCCTCTCTGTTATGTGTAATAGCATTCATACCTCAAATTATATGTTCTAAACTTTATTTCATTAAAATTATTTATTTATTTATTTTATCTTTCTTTACACACACAACAATCATTATCCACTTCCGTCTATCATGCTCAAGATATGTAAAGAAAAAATAAAAAAGACTATATACAAAATATATAATGTCAGAACAAATTTATATGATTTCTTTAATATAGATAAATTTTACAGAATTATACACAGACTAATATAGGAGATTTTGGGGTTGATTGGGCAAAATGGGAACCTTATTCTATTTCCCAAATACAGTTGTGAATACTATTAATTTTTGAGAAAAAAATTTCAAGTTTTTTCTCCATATTTGCAGTCTATTTCGAACCCTCTCCTAAGAGGTGTGTTATTAATTAATGTATTATTAAGTGTAACATCAATATGTTACACAAAATAATAAATTTTTTACTGTGTATTCTCTCTTGACTCTTGTGACAGCTCTTAGTGTTAAAAGTGTAATTCAAGGACCAGCTTGGCGGGTCGTGGTCGGCCCCAATTGATCAAAGCTGGGTATAAAACGTTCACACATATAATTGGACAGAACGTTCAATTCAACATTAATGAAAGTTGAAAATGCAAAAATAAAAAATAAAAAAATGGATACGTTTGAAACTCGTTTTAAGCACACCTAAAATAATTTACACGAAACTGTAGAGGGTGGGTTCAACTATATCTATCCGTAACCGTAAGACCATGCATGATACATTGGATTCTTAGGGTTAAAACTAGAAAAGTAAGAGGAAGAAAATTTCCTAAAAGGTCGCACTCTCATATTTTAATTCAAAATCCAGACCCATTGAGACTATGCAATGCATTGAGATATATATTATCTAGATAAGAGGGAATGGTCTGGACTCTGCACTCCATTAATTATTATTCAGTTCATGCTGCTTTTTCTCTGATCTCCTTGATGTCACTGCTTACACAATTCATTTTTATTAATAAAAACCTTTTGAATTACAGAGACAAGTTTCTTGGTCTTGCACCTTTTGCCCTAGGCTAGAGTTTCTTTGACGCTTCTCTCTGGTTATTGAGCCCATTTGAGTCATTACATACGTTTTTTTGTTTTAGGTGCGATTCTAGATGCAAGGAACCTTGAATGGTTGGCCAAGACCTGTCTGAGCTTCTTCGTTTTGTCTTGTTTTTTTTTGCTTTTTTGTTTTGCTGAGGTTAATTTGAACTTCTTTGTTACTCATTCCTGATGTGACTTGTGTAATAAATCACCTTGATGCATGTAAAATTTGTGCACCTAACCCATCTGGGTTGAAGTCGTCAGACTCTTTTTTTTTTTACATAAATAGTAACTTGTTTTTTAAAATGGTTTTTATATTTACTTGATGTGTACTTTTGTTGGATTTGTTTCCTTGCTGTTGGTTGAAAGTGCCTGTGGCATTTACGCGGATTCTTTTAGTAAATCATAGTTAATGACATGACAGAGAGAGAGAGAGAGAGAGAGAGAGAGAGAAAAGTTTCCCGAGAGCATTTTCATCCCAGGTTACAAAATTATGTCATTTTAATGTCCTAAAAATTTATTTTATTATTTTATCACATTATTTTATAATATACCATTCATTATATGTTTTATTTTTTGATTATATAAATTAAAATAATATATACAACACATTAAATAATATATTAACTCAAAATTCAACCAATATACAAACACATAACCCAGTGGTAGTCGCCACCAACCAAGAACCAACAACCACCGCTACAACTACTGCCACAACGAAAAACTTCCTCTACCACCCAAAATAAAACTCAAAACAAACATAACCAAATACCCACAACAAACCAATTACTAAACCACCACCAATGGCAAATCAACCACCATAAACTATAACCACAATCATCAGATCTTTAACAAATTCCAAATCCAAAAACCTCAACAAAAGAAAAAAAAAAAAAAAAAAACTCAAAATCTCCAACAAAACAGAGGATAAAACTCAACCCACTACAGCCACAAATGCCGCTAGCCCAAAACTCAACCAACCACCGCCACAACCACGACACCACCACCCGCCCAAAACACTAACCCAACAGATCAATCAATGACCAAACTCAACCAACCATCAGCCTAAAACCCCCACCCAACCGACCAAAAACCTCGACCCGCAACCCACACAACGCCGACTCAAAACCCATACATTGGAACTCATCCCAAATCTCACACCCACAACCTAATTAAGAGAGATTGAAGGCGGGAGGTCAGAAGATATAAGAAGGCTGTCGGTGTGGCATGAGGGACGATGCTTCGAGGTCGACGGCAAGTTGTGGAGAATGAGGCGGCGAGAGCTGTGGAGGACGACGCGGCTTAAGACAAATATGGCTCTAGTTTGGGTTTGGTTGACGTAGGAAGCAAAAAGAGGCGAGCAAAGATCTTGAGAGAGAGAGAGAGAGAGAGAGAGAGAGAGAGAGAGAGAGAGAGAGAGAGAGAGAGAGAGAAGAAATAAGAAAGATACCCCAAAGTGAATAAAAAATGATAAAAAATTTGGCAACATGCTACAGTGCAATTTCATTTATGAAACTGCACTGTAGCATGTTGCAAAAAATTTTGAGATTTTGAACATCTCATGAAGCATGAATATTGGTGTTTGGTGTGCCAAATGCCAAATATTTGGCATTTGACACACTTGATGGTAATGCTTTTATAAACCATAGTGTGATTCTCAGCCAACTATTCATTGGGTCTCTTGGTGTGGAAAAAAAGAATGAAAATGTTGTTCTAGTAACGTTATTTAAATGTTGTGAAAATACTCGTAAGTGAAAAAGTGTTGTGAAAATACGTGTTGTACTATTTAAATAATGAAAACTGTTATTTAATCAACACAACCAAACAGGTCCAAAATTTTTCTTGGAATGAAATGGAAGATTTTTTTTGTTATAGAAGTAATTAGATTGTTTTGTTAAGGAGTAATGTTAAAGCCATATAAATAGGCATTTTCTAAAAAGAATTTTGTAGCTCTAGTCCGAGTGGAAACCCTGTCCAAAGTAGTAATGTTGTGAAAGGACTGGTGTGATATTGTTTTTGGGGTTCAAAGATCTATGCATGTATGAGTTAGTGAGTTTGTTTATTGTGTAAATGTTACAGAATTATTGGGGTTGTTTTGAGGCTTTGGATTATGAGTTTGTGTGTATGAAACTTGTTATTAAAGTCTGTTTTTGCGGGAGATTCTGTTAGGTTGTGTTTATAAGGTTTGCAAATGTTGTTAGTGAAAGTGTGAATTTGATTTGTGAGATCGATAAAGTATGGTTATAATATATACCGTTAATAATGGATTTTAGTTAACGCTACCCATGAATTTAGGCATGAAGTTAACCGAAACCAAGTTAGATTGTATTATCTTATATGATTATTGTAAAGTCCATATTTTTAGATTGGCAACCATGAACAAATGTAACAACTTAGAACCTAATTTGTCTAGTTTATTATCATTCCACATAAAAAAAAAAAAAAGAAGAAGTTTATTATCACTGAATTAATCTTTAGATCAAGACAAATCAAGTGAAGAACAATTAAAGACTCAAGAATGCAACAAATAGACTACTAGAAGACTGCAATTTAATTGCAGCTTGATAAGTCGAAAATCACTTCTCAATCAATTGAACTGCACATCTCAACCGTTTATTAAAATTTGTGCAGATTTGAGCTTCTTCTCTCAGCTTTTGATCTAAGGTTTTGGTGTAACTCAAGTAAATATAAATACAAATTCTAGAACACATTTATAAATACACAAAAGGGCAATGTTTCTGTACACAGATCCAGAAATTTTCAAACTCTTTCGAAGTATCATTAGACGTGGCAAAACGGGTGGGTCGGGTCGGGTTCGGATCGAGTCAATCGGATTTGCAGGTCAATCGAGTCGCGGGTCAAGTCGGGTCGAGGTGACCCGAATTTCTCAAACAAGTTTATTTTTTATTTTTATTTTTTGAAATAGATGCAATTTGTCAATTGTTTATGAGTTCTTTAACTGTGATTAGATTCTCATTGGTGATACTGTTATCACTTACCAATTACCACTAAACACTTGATATAAATTTGGTGCAACTCTTGTTCTAGCTTTCTAGAAGTTAATCTTGGTATAATCTTCGATCTGTTTAAAATAGGAAGAGAAAATGAAGGTGGCAAGTAAATAATGACAAACTATAATGAAGTATATAATATATTAAGTAAAGAAGAATAAGTAAATATTTTATAAGAATTACACTTCAATCTCAATCAACTCAACGTTGGTAGACGTGGCAAAACAGGCAGGTAAGGTCGGGTTCGGGTTTGGTCAATCAGGTCGCAGGTCAAAACGGGTCATTTTCAAACGCGTCAATCAGGTTGTAGGTCAATCGGGTCAAGTTAGAAAATTCTAACCCGTTTTGCCATGTCTAAGTTTCAACTAGAGACTATATGCATACAAAAGATTTGGTGACAAAGCAAAGTTGCTGCAATTAGTTTACTATAGTTATTGGTTAAATTTTTAAGAGTGGGTCTTAAAGTCACGAACACGAGAGTTTGTGTGTAATAGTCTAGAATAGAAGAGGGGCAAATTACAACTTATCTACTTATGGTTTGACTGAAATTTAAGTTGCCTACTTGTGATTTGAAATTTGACATTTTACCCACTTGAGATTAGTTCAGTTAGATTTTCTTAACCCACATATATTAAAAACATGGTTAAATATGTGATTTTGCTTCACTTTGATGTTTCTCTCATCCAAAAACACAAAAAAATAAAAAATATAAGATCAAATTAGATAAAAAAAATCAAACGAAACACTTGCTTCATGAGATTTCAAACTACAGGTAAGTAACTTAAATTTCAGTCAAATCTTAGGTGGGTAAAGTATCAAATTTTAAACCACATATAGGCAATTTAAATTTCAGTCAAACCACATATGGGTAAGATATAATTTGCCCATAAAAGAGTTTGTGGACCTCAGACGTGTGGTCACGTCAGTAAGTTCATGTAGCAATAGATTTAAGATCAAGTCTATTATACAAACTTCAATTCTATTTTAGTGGACATGTTTCCTTTAGGATTATTTAGATTAAATCCCTCCAATTTTTTTACTCTAAAATAGTTGTTTCTGATGAAGTGCAAATTCGTCGATTTAAGTAAGTGCATCCAGATGGAGCCAAGCCCTCATCTTTGTGGCTACGGAAATGGTAAGGAAGCCTCCTCAACGTGGACATCGGTGTAGTGCCTACCACAACGTTTCCGATGCCAAAGTCAGTATAAGGAAACCTTTTGGAAAGATAGAGTAATGTAGTAAAATAATAACAAGTATTTCTATGTGTTTTTGTACCTTGTGCTGGTGCTCGTAAGGGCCTTATATATGTTTCTACAGCCTCTAGCCGTTGTGGTAGTTATTGCGGCCTTAATGCCTCTCTTGGTAATGCCTAGTGCCCAATAATGTGGGCTTTAATGGGCTCCCAATGGTCTGTACAGCTATCCTGTAACCGTCTGAGGCATTTATTTGTCCACATTGAATGGTTTTTTTTCTTTCGTCAGTAATGTGGCTTATATCGTCAAAAGCATTTGGTTAGTTTGTCCGTCAATACCTCCTCGTTGGTCTGGGTGAGGTCGTCCAAAGAAGTTGGGTTCGTCAATCCTATCAGTTTCATTGATTTTCTTAAGCCATCAATATCGAGTCATATGTCATATGTGCTTGTGGGATGTGTTAGTCAATAATTTAATTGAGAGCATAATTATTTAATTAATTGACAAATAATTCATTGAGAGCATAATTATTTAATTAATTGACAAATAGCAACCGATACGTAAAATCCAACAATTGTTTTATCTTTTGTTGATGTAGGTGCCCTTGCACAAATCTCAAAATCCAGAAGAAAAATTGTTGTGAGAGTGACTGTTATGAGAGCCCCCACCCTCCCAACAAATAATTTTTCTACTGCCCTTTCCCTTAAGATCTTAAGATTGAAACAACTTCTCTATGTCGGCAGAGAAAATAAATCCGTAATGAGCGATATAGTCAATAATAAAACAAAATTTAGTTCAATTTGAAGTGATTGATTTGAGAATTGGGTTTGTCAAGGGACTTTGAAGCGTCTACATGTATCCAGAAGATCCACTAAAAAGTCTCATCCCATCTCAATTGGCTTTAAAATATAAAGTTGGCCAACCAAACAGAGTTTAGAAAGAGAATCAAGGAGAAAATTTAATAGGATCCAACTTGTAACAACTACAATTGGTCTCAAATATCGGATTAATTGAGTCGCTACATACATGGTTTTGACGTCAAAAGAAAGTAGGTACTCTGTTACCATGAATTTCATTTTTAGTCATCTTGCTGTAACACGCAACACAGACACAGTCTTCAAAAGTTCTTTCTTTTTTATTATTTGGCGGTGAATTAATTAGGAATAGAGACGGTATTATATAAGAAGAAGACTCTCCAGATAAGTTAGAACCCATGGGCATGGAAAACTATAGACTAGAAGACCTAGTGGTACCTATTCTTCCAACATCACCAACTTCTTCCAAATTAGCCTCCAGCCAGCTAGCTATATAATTCTTTATTGACATCGCTAGCATGCACGTTAATCACACTTTACCTTAGGAACAGGGAATGAGAGCATGAAATCAATGGTGACGAAAACCGTATCAAAGCATGTTGTAAGCTGCCATCTAAAGTTGGCTTCGACATAATCAGGATATCAAAGATTTGGTGCCGCGTTGACAGAGTAAATAAAATGCCTCTTTAACAGTTAGGTATCAGTCTGCATCAGACGTGCAGCACAAGTAGTGATTCGGGCCAACATTGATATTATCTCCAAATAAAAAAATACAAAAGAATTTTAACTAAAAGAAATAATATAGAAATTTTTGAAATCGATTTTTTTTTTTTGGTTGTAATATTTAAAAAATTAAATTTAGATCTCAAACGATAACTTATCTCATACATACAGAGAGCACAAATAAATATTTCAACCACCATCTGCCAATTTTTAACTAAAAAAAGCATTTCAACCTTAATAATTAACCATCAAATCAAAAAACAATAATTATGAAAGCAAAAAAGACACAAATTTGGTAGAGCTTCCAAGAAAAATCCGCTATAAATATTTAGATGTAGAAAAGACTCCCCAAATATTACTTTATCCATTTTACCAACCTGTTTAACAACACACTCAACATTTCAGTTCTTATTTTTATATACAACCTAATAAAATAATATAAATTACACAATTAAATTATATAAAAAAATATTGTTTCTCTCTCTTCCCTTCCATCTCTCTTTTCTCTCTTCCTTTTTGTCTCTCTCTCTCTCCAATAATTTATATATATATATATATATATTAATGTTTACAACCCATGAATAGTAGGTTGTATATTTGAGAATTCACTATTCATAGTTGCTAAAAAAATATAACAATACATACCGGATAAATTATTTATGCAATCTCAGCAAACGTTGCAATGGCCCCAAAGCTCTAGAATTCTTCTACAAAAACTTTCTATGCGATCTAACCTTGTTCAAAACACCTCAGAACCTTAGTGCTCCAAAGAAAAAAAAAAAGACTCTTTGGATGGTTTCTACCAATGAACTCACTGGCAAAATTATATTTTCGGTGGTTTGGATGAACACCAACTCTAGTATTTTAATATCAGGATTAAAGTTCAAAGCGAGAAACTCTCAAAGAGATAATATGAAAACAATCCCACTGGGAGAAGTTGTAATATTATAGATTATGTAAATTGGATTAGATAAGTGTATATTTCGTTGATGTGTGTTACGTCCTATATGAGATGTTTATTAGGTCGAACATATATAAGTGATAATAAGAACCCTAATTGTAACTTACCTAGTCCTTTTTGAGAATCATTACAAGAAAAGAGTCTACTAGTGAGAATAAAATGCCCTCGTAAAAATTCAAATATCGTCGCAAAAGGCTATTAGCAAGAGCATTTAGCTCTCGAAAGCCGTCGTATTTGCTCTTGTTACTAAAAGTGATTTTGCGACCGCACCTTCGCAAATAGATAATTTACGAGGGCAATTTACAGTTGTTACTAAACAAATCCACCTTCACAAATATATTACCAAGTGATGAGAAAAGTCGACCATTTTTTTAGTGAGGGGGAGTAGTCGTCATTAACAACTATTTGTGAAGCCCTTTTATATTCTCGAAATTAGTTATTTGCAAATTTCAAATTAACGACATACTTTTTAGAGATAAATAAAGCCGTCACTAAAATTTATTTATGAGGGCTTTTAACCCCTCGTAATTAGTTAGGAATAATAGTGACGACATTAAGTTGCCACTTAAAATGTTTTTGCAAGGGGTTATGTAGCATCTCTATTCTAAATATTGCAAGGTACTTGGTCGTCACTATAAAATTATTTATGACCAAATTTTTATGTCATCGGTGATAATATTTTTGTAAGGACACGAATCAGGCCTGGACCCAAGTGCGTAATAAGGCAGGCCCAAGTGGCCTAAACAATGAAATTTGTAGAGAGTAGGCTTGAAGCCTAGATTTCTTAGGACAATGGAAAGCAGTGGCGTTTGGACTAAGTCCATAGTTGCGTGCAATGAGCTTGTGGTGCGATTCTAGCTTTTCTCAGACATGAGCCGAGGAGCCCCTGTATTCGTTTCCCTTGTTCTGCTTGAGAGAAAAAGTCTTTGTCTTCAAGAAGCCAAATCTCACTTCCAATGCCCTCCCACTCTCTATTTATATTCCTCATTTTCATGTTCCTATTCATGTAGCCATAAATGCAGATCTCTTTCCCATCCATTGTCTTCTTGGAACCTTCCCCCAATGGCTATAAGGCTAATCATCGTCCCCTCTAGGGTCACTTCCCCATTCATGCGACCAGATGGGTAGGTGTGAAGCTTTTAATGCGGTGGTGGCAGTTTTTATGCAGAGTACTTCCCACTTGTTCTCCCCTTTTGCATTTCGTTGGAGTGTAACATTGCTTGTTGAGCTTCACGACTTCCTCCCTAAGTATCATGATGCACCTTATGGCCTTTATTTCAGTTGTCCGAAGAGACCCCTCTCCTCGGACTCTTCCCAGTCGGCCAATGACCTGATCGGTGGGCTCTTGGGCCCTTAAGTTAGGCGGCCTTATCCCCGCCCTGCAACTCTTTGGAGGAGTCAACTTTTTCAGACTAGGCCCAAGGCCCAAATAGGTGTTTTGATATTTCTGCCCCCACAATTTTATATAATTTTTGAAATATTTTATTATTTATTTATTTTTAATTATTTTATATAATTTTTTTAACAATCAAGTTATGATAGTACAGTAATTACTAAAAATTGATCAATTGAAAGATAAAGATTCATACAAGTTCAAACTTTAAAATATAGAATATACAAAGGAATCATGAAATTAAACCTTGTTTTAAACTTAAACAACTAGAATTATGACAAGATCTATACTAGTCTTGAAATTTGATCACCTTAAAATTTTGTAAGCATGAAAAATATTTGGAGATAATGTAATCTAATGGTAGATTTGTCAAAATTCACATCGAATTAAGAAATATAGGATTGGGTTCAAGCTACACCTGACGTAATTCTAAAAAATGTTACACCACCCAATAACTTATTATAGAATTCATATTTTGAAAATCCAAGAATTAGATTACATATTCTATATGGTCTTAACATGCATGCCAATTTTCATGCCAATCGGATGTAGCTTACCATTTGATTTATAAATTCATCTTTTATGCATTATTTTAAACTATTAAAATTTGAATCTAAACAATTGATTGATGATATGACTATTGATTTTTAATCACCTTGAAATTTTGTAAGCATAAAAAATATACGAAGATAATGTAATCTAATAGTGGATTTGTCCAAATTCACATCGAAATTAGAAATATAGGATTGGGCTCAAGTTACACTTGACGTAATTCTAAAAAATGTTACACCACCTACTAACTTATTATTGAATTCATATTTTGGAAATCCAACCGCTGGATTACATGCTCTATATTTTCTTGACATGCATGCCAATTTTCATGCCAGACCGATTTAATTTATTATTTGATCTATAAACTTATCTTTTATGCATTATTTTAAACTATGAAAACTTGAATTTAAACAATTGATTAATGATATGACAATTAATATTTGATCATCTTGAAATTTTATAAGTATGAAAAATATATGAAGATAATGTAATCTAACAGTAGAATTGTCAAAATTCACACATTTAGAAATATAGAGTTGGGTTCAACTTACACGTGTTGTAACTCCAAAAAATGTTACATCACCTAATAACTTATTATTGAATTCATATTTTGAAAATCCAACCATTAAATTACATGTTTTATATGTTTTTAACATGCATTCCAATTTTCATGCCAATCGGATGTAATTTACCATTTGATCTATAAACTCATCTTTTATGCATTATTTTAATGGGAAGAAGTTTTTACTCACTTGAGAGAGAGAGAGAGAGAGAGAGAGAGAGAGAGAGTCCAAAAGGCTGACATTCTTGAATTTTAGGCTACCATTTTGAAGTTGAAAGTGCTATCATTTTTTTTTATGGGTACAATTGTTTAGAAGATAAGGACAGACCTTTCTTATATAGGATATGTATATAAAATGTTTTTTTTTTAGATTGTAAACAAAAGGTTCATCTAAAGCATACAAAGTACTATATGTTTATGTGTTTTTTTTTTTTTTTTTTTTGGAATCTTAGAATAACTTTTATCTCCAAAAAAAATTAATATTTTAATGATTTTTTGTGAAGGTCAATCGTGGCTCTCGCAAATAATTTAGTATTAGTAAGGGCATATTTTTAACCCACACAAAAAATAAACTTTTTGCAAGGGATTTTTATTGTCTCTTGAAAATAATTTGGTGGGAACATTTCCCTCCAATGTTTTTGACATTTTAATGATTATTTGTGAAGGTCGATCGTAGCCCTTGCAAATAATTTAATATTAGTAACGGTTTTTTTTAACCGTCACAAATAATACACTTTTTGCGAGAGATTTTTAACTATCCCTTGCAAATAATATGAAGGGAAAATTTCTCTAAAAAATATTAGTATTTGTGATGGCTATAACACATAATTGCGACAATTTTTTTTGTTGGTCACAAATATTTCACATTTTACCAAGTATTTGCGAGTGCTTTATTTTGCCATCACAAATAAGATTTTTTGAGAGGACTTTTTGGGTCATTCAAAAATTCTTGGTCGCTAATATGCATTTTTCTTGTAGTGAATATCGTATAAGTGAATAATGCTTTCCTCAAGTTTTTGTAAGTAATATTATAGCTAACTTGGTAATGTTGTTTGGCTCGGGTGCACTATTACACAATTTGAGCTCTCAAAAGAACATTAGGATTTAAGGTGGGGAGAAGGGGCAGGGTATTGTAATTCCCCAGACTATATGAATTGGATTAAATAAACGTGTATTATGTGGGTATGTGTTAAGCCCACATTGGTTGTTTACCAAGTTGAACTAAGATATGTAAGTGATTATAAGTTGTGTCCATTGTAACTTTTTTTTTTTTTTGAGAAGGAAACCGATGGATTTTATTCATGTAATTCAACTACATCCAATAGTAAAATAAAAAAAAAATGTGATGGGACATCTTCCATCCATACTTGAAAATTTGGTACGCATAATGCATTTTTAGCCAGACTATGAGCAACCCTATTGTCGTTTCTCTTAATGTGAGAATACAACAATCTTACAAAATTGTTAGCAAACACTTTCATATCTTCAATCAGTAGACCCGTTGGTGATAAGCCACACTCCTCTGTCTTCAAAGCTTGAATTAGTCCATGAGAATCACCTTCAAGGATAGCACTTTGAAATCCCAACTCAAATGCAAAAGACAATGCCTTGAGGGCTACTAGTGCCTCAATCTCTTCCACCTTGTATGCTTGAGGGATTTTTTACGAGCAAGAAGCCAAAACAGCCCCATTACTATCCCATATCACCACTCCAATACCGGGCATATTAGATGCACCAAAAAACGCACCATCAAAATTTATTTTCACCAACCCCGCTGGCGGGCATCTCCACCTTGTCCTTCCACTACCATTGGTTATTACCTAGACATTTGGGATCTGCAAATTCTCTTGGTACTGTGCCAAAACTTCCTTTGCATATTCTGCCACTTATTGAAGTGAAACAGCATGTAAGTGTGGTTGGGTTTTATTTCTTTGATTCCACACCATCCAAGCCGTGTATGCAAACAGTTCTAGTGACTTCCCTTCTACAATCAGCCAAGAAAACAGCTTCTTGACATCCATAACTTCCACCTCAGACCTGAAATTCCATATTCCACGATCAACCCACCTACTCTGAACAAACTCTAGCCTTGCATCATCTGTAAGTGTCTCGGCTAAAAACACTACAGTGGGATCTTTTGCCCGTATGATTTTAACGAGCTCCCTCCCTGTACGCGGGTTCCCAAGCCCGCGACAGTTCCACACTAAACAATTCATTGTTGTTGGCGGGGCTGAATAACAGCTCCCGCCATTACTGAAGGTGATTTTTCGTTCCTAGGGTCAGCCTGAAATCTTTTTGCCGACACTGTAGGTAGGACTGCCTCTGTTCTTGTAACTCTCTTTTTTCTAGTAGCTTGATAAGTCCCTGCTGTGTTGCCCTTTGTTATTCTTTCTCTGCGTGTCCAAGTAGAAGCTACATGACTAGGTTCTGAATGGAGAGATTTAACTTCAAGGAAGTCACGTGATTTTTTAACTTGAGATAAACCACTTAGATTATCATGCGAGGTAGGGTTTTTTGTTGCTCTCTTGGCCGCCCCCAGAAGTGTAGTCACCCCAAACTCCTTAGCCAAGCAAACTTCCTCATTGTCTGCTTCCAATTCAAATATGATCTCATTAATTTTGTTTAATTCCACCGTTATTTCCTTATTAACTTTGGCTTTTAAACCCAAATCTTCCTTCCTATTTCCAACAAACCTAGCCGCACCAAACTCCTTAGCTAAACTTATCTCTTCATTATTGCCTTTCAATTCAATTTCGGATTCAGCAGGAGGCTTTATTTCCTCAATAATGACCGCATCTGATTGATTTTGGAATACCATTTCCTTCCTAATTACTCCACCAAAATCATTACGCATTAATGGGGAAATATTTTCAGCGTCACTGCTGTCTACACTGCTAGCCGTTACATTTTGTGACTGCTCCAGTGCTTTTCCTCTCCCAAAATCAGATTTTCGGGCTAAGTGGGGTGATGCACTGTCACCAGGCATTGAATGGGAGGAAACGTGGGAGATAAAGTTGGAAACTTCTCTATTCAATTCCTTTAATTGCAAAAAATTCCGATTTATTGCTGTATCTGAAATAGCTGGAGTAATATTCTCATTTATTGCGCACTGAATTTCGCAATTATCTTCATTTGGTTGATCAGGTAACGTATTTGACTTAGGATTTAATTCAGCTTGACCGTTACCACCTTGCTGTTGGCGATCAGACCTCTGAGGAGCTACCGGTGCAGCTATGTTCATCGGAGTTTAGACTGAGCTCTTGCTCTCCATGGAAGATGGATGAGTGTGACCTTCTTTCTTTTTGGCTGAATAGAATCCAGGGACATTGATTGTGATTTTCCGTGAAGGAACAAATGCAGGTGCACGAATGGATGGTCCAAATTGTTGTTGCTCAGGTTGAAGGGTCCCTTCACTATCTATCCACAAATCACAATCCTTGTCGTCATGAGTAAGACGACCACACCAATAACATAGGTTTGGGAGTCTTTCATACTTGAAGCTAACCCAAATCTGCTTCTCCTTCCCCAAAGAAACTAACCATCCTCGACATAGTGGGAGTGATAAATCAGTTTTAACCCGAACACGTACAAAATTCCCTCCATCTGCTTCCTTGGTATCTGTGGGACAAGATACCTCTCCAATCACTTCACTTATCTTCATTGCTGCCTCCATTGTCATATAATGAAATGGAATTCCATGGATTTGAACCCAAAAGCTTGCTTCATTAAATTTGAGTTCCTGGATAGGTGTTTCTTGTTCATATCGCTGCATTACCACTAAGTGTTTATCAAAGCTCCATGGTTCGCTTTGAAGGATTCGGTCTACATCTACCTGGTTGTCGAAAATGAAAAGCACTTTGTGATCACCAAGGTTCTTGATTTTGAATCCATTACGTGCTCGCCATAGTGGAGTAAAAGTTCTTACGATGACATCTATATTTAGAACCCTCCTCGTGAGAAATTTGGCTGCTATGCAGAATTCATTGGAGCTTTCCTCTTGTGTAAGGCAGCAACTAGGACCTTTCCTCTCAGAAAGAGTTAGTCGGCTCCAATTTTGTGTAAGGTTTTCCATTGGTTGAAAAACTTAGTCACTCTCCTGTTTCCCAAAACCCCGAAAAAACAATCCATTAGCCTAGAAATAACTGTGTTATTCCTAGGAGACTCACAACACCTCCGTCTAGAAGGGACAAACTTTTCTACTCCACCAAAGAAGCCAGGCTCCTTTGTTGAGAGAAACCCACTAATTGTTTCATGCAAATTAATGTTGAATAAAATAAGATGGCGACAAACCTGTCAGGTCAATAAATTAAACTTTTCTTCGATCCATTTCACATGTTAAGCTTCTAACTTGACTCGTCCATTGTAACTTGACTAGTCATGTGGGATATAATGCATATTTTCCTATAATTATTATAAAGCTAGTTTGTAGTCATGTGCATATGCAGATATACAATTAAAAATAATCACAATTATACAGTTCAAATTATATTTTGTTTTAGAAGACGTTCAAATTATACATGGTATTAGCTTATACTTTTTTAAATCATATATTTCTAAAATATGTAATTGTTTCTTATTATATATATATATATAATTGGTTTTAAGTTTTTAAATTTTTGCACTCAACAATTCACTTGTCACAAAAATTAAAAACTTAGATGGACATATGACAGAAAATTGGACTCCAATTGAAATCTAATTTAGAATCAATTTAATTTAGACTCTTTGATTTTGTGGAACAAAATTGAGAATCTAATTAAAATCTAATTGTATTTTCTCTAATTTTTGGCTATTAATACACACACACACACACACACACACACACACACACACACATATAGATTACTCAAATAAGATGAATTTGAAACTCTTTAGGCAAAAGGAGGTTTGGATCTTAGATATCTACTCTTATATGGTTGCCTATCACCCTCTCTTGTTAGCAATAGATGGATTTTATGTATACATATCAAAAAATAGGTTAAGTAGGCAATGCATTCAAGCAATTCGCTCTAGTGTGTGTTAAGCGAAGGTCGATACTTGTACTACATATCATACTTTGTATAGCCAATTCTTAATACATAAGGTTAATAGTATTGAAAACATGACCAAATGATCTAATCACTTCATAGTCATGAATTGGGATCAAAATTGGTCTATCCTAACCTTTTAAAGGTGAATGTTTCTTTTTTTTTTTTTTAAATGAATCAAAATGGTCAAAAGCAATAGTTCAACCAATTAAACCAAAAACCAATTTTGATTTGGCTTTATTTCTTAAAAAAAAAAAAAAATTTATAAACAAACCAAACTAATTAGTCTAACCGATTCAATCTGAAATATGACCTAAACTGGCTATCTGTGCAATATGGTTTTTAAACTAATTTTTTTTACGAGTTAAAGGACAAAAATGTTTTCCACCTCATTTGGAAGGTCACAACCAAACACAAGAACATAAGTTAAAGCATTCACATTAACTCATGCAAAAATTTGTGTCAATTTTAGCATAATAACTGGTTTTTCTATGTTACATACTTACTTTTCAAAATACCCCACATCAGATTATCTTTTTTACATTACATTTCACTAAAATATCAATTTTTCTTAAAATTTTTAATTGTCTCTCTTTCTTTACACACAATAATCATCATCTACTTTCTTCCTTTATCCCTAAGATGCATAAAGAAAGAATAAAATACTAAATAAAAATGATTAGTGTCATTGAAAATGTACTCTATTTTATACTTTATAGTAGCAATTTTACAAATTTACACATCTTTCACTTGATTGATGTGGATGATTTTGACGCTTAGCTGTGTAAAATTGAACTCTTTTTTTCTATTTTGTAGATGCAAATGCTCTTATTGTTATAGAAAATTCCTTTTAAAAATACATCATGTTCCAGAAAATGTTTTCCAATAAAAGAAAGGAAGCAGTAATGCTTGATTTAGTGAGGGGAAAATTGCATTAACCCTTTCAATTTAGGTCTTAGTTCTCCAAACAAAAAGTTTGAAGAGGAAATTGTAACAAGAGCAATGATTCGGGATGTAGTTTGCCGCAAATTCTAGTTCCTTGAAAGCTAATCTTAAATTGAAAAGCTTTGGTGGGGAAAAAAGAAAAGAATTGAAAGGCTTTCTTTGACTTTTGAGTGACAAGTGCTAAGAGGACAAAATAGTTCCTAGACGCTCTTGTTTACTTTTCCTTCTCTTCATCAGCTTATTGATAAACAATTCAATGAAAGTGATAGTGATTGACTGAGCAAATACTTAAACTTGAATTCTGATAAAAGATAACAAAGACCTGGTCAATTTTGTTTCACTTGGTGCTACCCTCCTTTATCTTTTGACTTGAGAGCATAGACATGTGCTCTCTCTTGAAAAAACTGTGTCCTACAAGGCTATTTTGTTTTTTTGTTTTTTTTTTTTTTGGGTGATATGCTTTATAGTTTATATATACCTTTCTATGTAGATTAGTTAAACTTTTATTTTGTGAGAAAGCTAATTCAAGTAGTCGCAATTATGCTCTTTTCTTTCCTCCGAGATTTTCAATGTTACTACATATTTCACTCTAAAAGTCAAATAGAGATTTTTTTTTTTTTTTTTTCTAATTGCCTTTACATAAAATTATTATTATTGTTGTTGTTGTTGTTAGGTTTTAAATATTTAGATATAAATGTTTAGATTCTAAATACTTTGTATATTGGCAAACCGAGAACTAAAACTTATCTAAGAATAGATTATATAGTCTATGAAGTGTTTTAGACATTGCTCAAGTTGATACAATCAAAATTCAAGAACGTATAAGCTACAAAAAGAAGAATTGAAAAGCTGTCAAGCTTGATTGATCAAGAGAAAACTTCGATCGATCGAACAATGAATATGCAGAATCTTAAATAAGGTCCAATAGCTTGCGAAACATTTAGGGTTTGAGTCCAACATTACTATGTATATAAGAGAAACTCTAATACACTTTTTTCAAGTCTTGGAGAGCTACTCTTGTGAGATCTGTGAGGTTATTATACCTTCTAACTCTTTCAAGCACCTACTGGAGATCACACGCACATTGCTAACTAGTATTGATGGAGTAAAAGTTGCAACAAGTTTTAGCTATCTAGCATGCTGAAGATCAACACATGAACTGGAGGTTCATGTTCGAGAAAGTACGCATTAAAGATGTTTGAGGGGTTCAATGCTCAATTTGATAACTGTGTTAGATTTACTATAAATTGGTATTCTTGACTATGAATCTTAATTTGATATAATGGATTTTTTTTTTTTTGAATAGTTCCCCTTAGGTTTTTTACCTTAAAGGTTTGTTTCTTTGGAGATGAAATATGATGGATGGAAAACTTTGGAGAAAAAATGGGAAAGAAAACTTTTTAGAGTGTGTTTGGTTAGGTGGGGAAGAAGGAAAATAAATGGTGGGGTCTAGTGGAGTACTGCTAGAGTAAAAGTTGCAACAAGTCTTAGCTATCTAGCGTGTTGAAGATCAACACATGATCTGCAGGTTCATGTTCGAGAAAGTACACATTAAAGAAGTTTGAGGGGTTCAATACTTAATTTGGTAACTGTGTTAGATTTACTATGAATCGGTATTCTTGACTATGAATCTTAATTTGACATAGTGGATTTTTTTTTTTTTTGAATAGTTCTCCTTAGGTTTTTTACCTTAAAGGTTTGTTTGTTTGTTTGGAGGTGAAATATGATGGATGAAAAACTTTGGAGAGAAAATGGGAAAGAAAACTTTTTGGAGTGTGTTTGGTTGGGTGGAGAGGAAGAAAAATAAATAGTTGGGTCCAGCAGAGTACTGATGAAGTAAAAGTTGAAACAAGTTTTAGCTATCTAGCATGCTGAAGATCAACACATGAACTTGAGGTTCATGTTCGAGAAAGTACACATTAAAGAAGTTTGAGGGGTTCAATGCTTAATTTGGTAACTGTGTTAGATTTACTATGAATTGGTATTCTTGACTATGAATCTTAATTTGATATAGTGGATTTTTTTTTTGAATAATTTCCCTTAGGTTTTTTACCTTAAAGGTTTGTTTGTTTGAAGGTGAAATATGATGGATAGAAAACTTTAGAGAGAAAATGGGAAAGAAAGCTTTTTGGAGTGTGTTTGGTTGGGTGGGGAAGAAAGAAAATAAATGGTAGGGTTCAGGTGTTTTCTCTTCTGGTCCACCAAACAGTTTTCTCCCCAAATTGAAGAGAAAATTGAAAAGAAAAAATGAGGGTATTTAATGGACAAAAATGTCCATGTGCAAAAGCACATGGGAATTCATCGAATTCCTTCTTTTATTTATTTATTTATTGTGTTGTGGGACGTTGCCTCCCTTCTCTTCTTTTTTTTTTTTTTTTTTTGTTTGTTTCTTTTTCTTCTTTTTTTTTTCTTTGTTTTAATTAGACATGATTTTTATTTTTTAATAATTTGGGTGATTGTTTTATTTTTTTGGTTGTTTGTCACTTTTTTGTTTTAATTAACTATCATTTTTTAACATGGGTATATGAGTAAATTTATACAAACTCACTTTTTTATCATTCTATTTTTCCACTCTCAACCAAACAAAAAGAAGAGAAATTAAAATATTTCTATCCCTCCCCCCTTTTTTCCATCATCTCTCCATTTTTTATCCTTCCACTTTTCTATCCTCCCAACCAAACGGACCCTAAAACTAGTTTGTTTTATTTGTTTTCTAAGGTCATTACTTCATGTGTTATTTATCTGTATATGTTAAGAGGATTTAGAAAATTAGTTATTGTTTTTTTTTTCTTATAAAAAATACCCCTAAATTAATTAACCAACAACTTAATAATAGGGTTAAAATAATAAATTGGTAAAAGAAAGTTAGTTATTGTTTTTTTTTGAACTGTAAAAAATACCGCTACCTAAAACTTAAAAATGACGTTAAAATAGTAAATTGACAAGGATAATAAATTTCTACTTCTACGTTTAAAATGCCTTTTTGTTTCTAATAAATTCCTACTTTTAGGTTGATTTAAATTCTTATTTCTACTCACTAATTTCCTACAAAATATGATTACTCTTTCGTTAATTTTAAAACTCCTTCAATCTACAAAACTTACCTCACGTATTCATTTTTTTTTTTTTTTACTTCATGTGAGTAGAAAAAGTAGAAATCTCAAATTATAATAAATGTAAATTATTAATCTTTACCCAAAAAATAGAAGAGTATCTGAGCACATGCGTCAGTGCATGCTTAGAAGCTAGGATTTCCTATGTGCATGTTGATTATGATGAATGTTTCACATAAATTTAATTAATTGACGTAAATAATTACTTGGTTAACATTGCGTTTTCCTTCCAAGGGTCTAATTTTACAATCATCCTCTGTAAAACCCTTAATAAATAACATGATAAAACTGAATCGCAGAATAGGATATGGGATGCAGCCAACCCAAGGTACAGGGAGCAAATCATAGTAAATAGGATGAATTTAAAACCTGAAAAATAATAAGTTGTCAGGCTTAGATTTGTCTTCTCTTTCAAAGACTCTCTGGGTTTCTTGATTTTGGCATGATGACAAATCATAATGCGTTATAAAGACTGATAGTGATACTTGAGTTTGGTCCTCTCGTAAACCGTAAACATCTATATGATTTATGGGTCCGGTTAATGTGTGCCCTTAGGGCACACATTAAGCAATCCATTTTTGGAAACATTTTCTCGGAAATTGAAAAAGCTGTCAATACTTTTTCAATTCCCGAGAAAATATTTCTAAAAATGTTTGCTTATTGTGTGCCCTTAGGGCACACAATAACAAAATCCATGATTTATAGACCAGTTTACTATATTTATGCAATCTCAGTAAAGCAACACGACAGCAATTAAAAAATTGCCTAATTAGGGTATTGAGGAGAAAATTGGGTCACTGTTTAATATATCATGTAAGAACAAAGATGGCATTGCATTTAAGAATTTCCAACGGACGTAAGGTTTGACTTCACAAACACAAATTTCTCATTTTTCTTTATTTTTTGGAACTAATTTAAATACGTTGTTGAAAATAATAAAGGGGTTGGGAAATCACAAATGCGTATGTAACCCTCATTTTAGGAAAATTATTATGTGCTCTCGGAGTATCATAAATGCGTATTCTCTCCTCTCACATGAATGATGGATTCCACCATGAATTTAATTATTGAGACCCACTATTTATGTGAGAGGAAGAAATATACATTTATAGTACTCCGGAAGTACCTAATAATTTTTTCTCATTTTAATGGGAATGGATAATAACTTGAAAGGTATTCATTAAATCTTAGGGTCTTAAAAGGAAGTTGAAACCCCATTTTAATCAAAAAAGAGAAGATTCTACTTTTATTTCTTGATGAGCTTGCCACGCAGTCTAGATTTACTAGGATTAGTTCTTCACATTGAATTATGTATTATTTCAATTAAAATGTGATTGATATGATGTGGCCTTGAGATTTTAATTAAGTGATGAAGTTACTTCAGCCTTCATAATAAGGATTGTTACTAGTAGTATAACTACGATCTCAGTGAGCCATAGAGCCACAATCCCTTCTTCTTCATTGAAAAGATATTTGATTTGAGTACCAGAACCATCTGGAATTCACTTCAGTTGGACTTTTTTTTTTTTTCTTAAACTGGTACTTTCTTTCTAATAATGCCTGACAAGCTTCGTAAAGTTCAGGACATGAATGAAAGAACCACACGTGGAACACATGAGACGTGACTTTGACCAATGTGGTATTTTGGTATTGAAATTTCATCCAACATGAAGAGATTAATATCAACATACCAGAAATCCTAATTTAATTTTCATCTACGCACCAAACTGAATATATGTTAGATTTTCTTTGCTACCTGATCACGTCAATTAGAATATATATACTTCTACCGTTCTACAGAACAATATGAAATTTGAACCGCAATATAAAATTCCATAATAAATAAACCCCAATTTATAAAATATTAATAAACAAACGAGATAAAGTGATCGATTAATTTGGATTATTAAATTTGATTCAGATGGTACTATATATATTTACGTAATCCATTTCTGTAAACAAAATACTTCATTAAATTGATCACCAGACAAACCTGGCTATAATATAGAAAGTACTCAGAAACTTAAACTTTCCTCATTCTAGTTGGAATTACATGAAAGATAAGATGTGCTTTCACAGATCTGATTGTTATTACAGACATGAAGAAACCAATAAAAGAAAGAAGCCATATTTTGATGCCCTATTTGCTAGAGCCGAGCAAGTCACGGCCAAAATGTCAAAGCACCTTTCCAAACTTTTACTACCTTTTCATGGAGGTTTCAGGAGAACTTTGTGAAAGATACAATTCAACCCATGTGTTGGAGGGAGAAAAAAAAAAAAAAAAAAAAAACTACATAAAGGTACATTCTAGGCTGCAATCAAGAAATGGATGATCACGGAGACCAGTCAATACGGAACAAACACGACTGTGCTTAAATTGGCAGGAACACTGGATCCAATTGCAGTGGAACACTGTTACAGTTCCGATTTCATAGTCCTGAGATCCCAATGCAGCAATAATACCCGACCCAAAATCAATTCAGTCCAACAATCATGGTTGCAAAAGAGAACCCCAGCAAGGAAGAGAAATTATTTAAAACCAATAGCATATATAAGAAGTCAGTGTGAACGTGCCAACTAGCTGCAGAACAATTGAAAAGAACTCTGGATGAGTGAATTCATTAGTTTTTTTTTTTTTTTTTTGGTGAAATCCTGAAATCAAATCCTCTACTGGTACAAATATACACCACCCATGTACAGTGCTGCTATTGTATCGGCCTGAAGTAACTCAAATCTCCAAAAGCAGAATCTTGTGGTTGTGGTGTCCCTTCATAGTCTGAAACCAAAGGGGGATAAACATTAACCAAAGAGCTTATGTCTCCCCAGCTAGCGCTTTCACAAGAACTAGTAGTAGTAGTAGTCCCTGCAGTGCTAGCATTGACCATATCCATTCCATAAAATCCCTCCAACCCATTTAGTTGTTGTTGTGGGTTGCTATAGCCCAACTGTACCTCACATGGGAAATTTTCAAGCCCTTGAACCATGTTTGTCAATTGAGTACAAGTACTGCCAATGGAATTGGTAGTCGTTGACGAAGTAAGCATACTCATTGAGTTTGCATATAGTTGATCTTGAGGCGAGGAAATGATATGATTATCAATGGGATATTGAAAATCAGTGGTGGTGGTGGTGGTGAGGTTTGGTTGTTGATGATTGTCTGAAAATCTTCCTCCTAGTTTCATCAGAAAATTTGTAAGAGCTGCTTGGTCCTCAAGAGGAGGAGGGTATTGGGCTGCACACACTATTGGAACTGCCACAGGGAGCTCTACAGGCCAATACGGGCTCTGGTTCATGACCCCAGGAACCATAAAATTCTCATAGCTCTCTCTCTTAATTTCTTGCTTAGCTCGCCGAGCCTGTGCCTGAGCGTGAGCGTGAGCCTGAGCCTGAGCCTGTTGCTCTTTGCGTTGCTTGCCTAGGAGCTTCTTCTTCAGCCTTGTGTTCCAGTAGTTCTTTATATCATTATCAGTTCGTCCTGGTAACTGACCAGCGATGATGGACCACCTACAAACAACAACAACAATAGCAACATCATTTTCAGTGTGTCTGAGTCCATACAAAATTATTAGTGCACAATATTAGTTAGAAGGGTTGTCAAAATTAACAAGATTAATTAATGATGTACCTGCTTCCAATACTAACATAGAGGCTGCAAATAATGTTTTCTTCTTCCTCAGAAAACCCTCCATGCTTAATGTTTGGCCTGAGATAATTCAACCATCTAAGGCGACAGCTCTTCCCGCATCTCTTAAGGCCTATATACATAAACGATATATATGCAAGCTTGAATAAACTTTATTTGGATTCTAATATACAGGAGAAGTGAAAACCATAATAAACAAGGTTGATTGATTTATAATTACCTATCTTCTGCGGCAAGGCTATCCAGTTTCCACCTGTGCCATTCTGCTCAATGTAGGCCTTGAGTGTGGCATCTTCCTCAGGTGACCAAGGGCCTTTCTTCACATTGGCTTTGTCACAGCAAGGAGCTCTCCCCATGTTTGTTTGTGTGTTATTGTGAGGTTCAAGAAAGCTACAATTATCTCTATAATTATAACTTGATGATTGTGTTCAAGATAATGTAATATATATAATAGAGAGAGAGAGAGAGAGAGAGAGAGAGAGAGACTATAATAGCTGGAGGAGGAAAGACATGGAAGGGTCACAAGATTTCAAAAAGGTAATGAGAAAAGATGATCCTTCTTTCTATAATATAATGAAAAAAATTAGGAAGTGGCAGAATGGGAGACCAGGGTTTTTCTCATTTGTCTTTCTTATTCCAGAATCTAAAACATATGTCCGCCATCCACCTTGACTCACTCTCTCTCTCTCTCATAGATAGGGTCATTATACATCTCAATTTGTATGATGATCATGATGTGCAATTAATGTGGACCCAAGTTACTTGAAGGTTAAAGAATCAGCCATCAACTTTGTTGAATGTTTCCTCAGTTATGCCTAGATGAGTAATGTAATGGGCTAGCAAGATATATACGCATGATAGAGAATATGCTTATATCACCTGTGACCTATGAAGAAACGGCTCTCATCACAACAGTAAACAATAATGAAAATTTTTAGGCATTTTCGGAATACGGAAAAAGAGTGCTATCTTTCTCTCATATTCATAGTAAACTTCACCATAAATTTAATTAAGTAAATTCCACTACAAATGACAAAATTATTGAATATTTTAGGAGTACTATCAACATGCACTCTCTTCTCTCATATGAATTGTTAATCTCACCATAAATTTAATTAATAGAACTCACCATTATGTGAGAAAGAGAATACACATTTATAGTACTCCGAGAGTACTTAATAACTACCCCTATAAACGTGAGAGAAGAGAACATAATTTTTCATATTCTGGAGTACCTAAGAATTATTGATATAGTAGATAGAAGAATTTGTCTAAAATTAGGCTAGTTTCCTTCTTTTTTGGGAGCTAGGATTGTTTCTCATACATTTCAAGAATCTTTTTCTGGGTTCATTTTGATTTTGTCTTAGATGAAATATATAGTAATTATTTTAACTCTCTTTACCAAAGTTGTGATAAAATAATCATGTATACCAAATTAAACCAAATATAAACTCGTTGATCTTTATTGGATATGTGTGTCAAGAGAGAGCCACGATGTCTCAATCTTATCAATAAACTATTTTGACTCATGAGTCGCAAGATTTCTTCTTTAGCTAATAGTTATAATATAAATAAATGGTTTAAAAAAAAAACAACAATGTAAACCTTCAAAAGATCTAGAAGATGAGCCATTGTCCAAGAATTCAATCATGTGGGAATGATATGAGATTTTTCGTTATGGTAGGTAACCAAATAGCCACTAACACGAAATTACCGTGATATTACTGGGGGATTAAGCTCTCATGGTTGAAATTAATCACCCAATGAAGATTAATTAATTATGGCAAAAGTTTCAAATTATGCAACAATAATAGATGGCTTTTAGATAAATAAAATACTATATAATAGCCAAGGGTCTACTTAGTTTAAATAATAGATTGATCCTTTACAGCAAAAATTATGGGTGTAGCTAATTATACTAATGACTACACATGCCATTTGGGACCCAAATATTTATTAAATAAGACGTGATCGATGAAGATGTAATGTACTAGCTAGATTACTAGCAGTCAAGATTAACAACAAAGCCCACTGTCACGTCCATTGCGTCACAGATTAGACCTTCATTGTTTCTCTGTTGGGATTTTATACCGTGCCTATGAACATTTTCAACGAACTTGAAGCTGGGGGGCTTGATTTACCTGGGAAAGATATGAAAAATGAATTTACACTGGCTGACCTGATTCTTCGATGAAAGGAATAAAAGTCAAAGGTGGCTTTATAAAATATTAAATGTTTGTTGGTTTTTCACTGTTTGGACTTTAGATTTGCCCTTTCAATACGCCTAGGGCTAGGGATACAACTTAGTAAATTTTACTGTATGTGTACGCGTCTTGGCTTTGTTAGTTTTTATCAAACATTTACCATAGAAGTTACTAAAAATTATATTTTTTTTATAAAAAAGTAATATGTTCACAACAAATTATAAGTGACAAACTGTTACTGGTTGTTATCGTTGGTGCAAAAAAGTAATCTTCGTGTTAGGTTTAAATTTGAACTAATAACAACTAACAACTTATGATTTATTGTGAAAATATTATAAAAATGTTGTGAATGTAGAATCTCTATGTAAATAAGTTATTGAAAACTACAAAATATCCAAATAAAAACTATAAAAGATTTACAAATGAATAGTATATATCAATAAAGAAAAACCAATTCAACATTTATTTATTATGCTTTTTCATATGTTATTAATCATATTCATTATTACATTAAATTGTAAATTTTTTAAGGTTAAATTTGTAGACTTATATTTTTTATAACTTTGTCAATTGTGATTGATATATAATAAAAAGTATGTGTCACCATAAGTGATATTACTTCAACCATAATTTGCTACATACTTAATATGTGAAAAATTCTGTATACCTTGCCCTAGTGTTTTATTTTTTACTGCATGTTTTCTTATATATATATAAAATGGGAGTTTGCGTTTTTTCAGAAAGTAAGCAGCCAAGCACACGACTTTTCCAACCCCGACAGATGGATTTGGTCTTCCTGGGTAGGCCAAAGTTTCCCTCTCATTTAATGTTTTTACTTTTTCCTTATTTGGCCCAACTTTTAGTTTGATAAAGTCTTTGGGATAGTGCTCCAAGTCTTATACAGCTCAAGGCCACTATATTCTTACTTTTTTTTTTTTTTTTTATAATATATTTTTTCACAATTATTGATTTATATTTTATTATCAATGTAAAATTTTACATTATAAATTAAATAAATACAGAAAATACTAACAAATACCTTTAAAGTAATGGTTAATAATTTATTTAAAGAAAATTTTTATAAAAAAAATAATTAATATTTTGACAGTTTTTTCAATTTCTCATAAAAGTGGTGTCAAAATTTTCTTAAAATAAATTATTAACCATTTTTCTAAGGGTATCTGTTAGCATGACCCAATAAATATATACAACATTATAAGCATTTGTCAAAATGCTACAATATTATATACATATGCATAAAGGTGTATAATTTTATACATATTTACTTAGTTTATAATAACGTAAATCTTACATTGATAATAAAATATAATTTTTTTTCTTGACTAGACATTTGGTAAATGCGAACAAAGAACGTTCACACTTCACACTAAATTGTACTAATACAATACTAAAAGCCGTTCCCACTTCAAGCTAACCTCCCCAAATTTCTAGATAAATTGTAGTTAAATTATTTTTTTTTCTATTTTAGTAAACCCAAATTTCTCTATTTTTATTCAAGAAATATTAATTTTGTTCATTTTTTAATTATAAAAAAAATCACAACTTCTTTACTCTCACTGCAAAAAAAAATCCCAACTGCATTTTTACTTTATTATATATATATATATAGAGAGAGAGAGAGAGAGAGACACACACACACACACACACACATATACATACACTTATTGGTATAAACATCATCCACTTGCATGTTTTATCATCCAATTAGCAGGCCATTGACCAATGTTAAGACACTTAGTGTCCGTTTAGAAACAGTTTATTTAGTTGAAATTGAAAACTTTTTACTGATAGTACTGTAAATAAATGTAAAAGTTAATTGAATAGTACAGTAGGACCATAGATAATAACAAAATGTGCAGTGAGATCTATAAAAATAGTACCAAAAATAAATTGAAATTACAAATAAGCTGAACTTTTCAGCTGTCCCAAACAGACACTTACTTATACCACAATTTTACGACCACTTTACCAAAAGAGTAATGCTATAGACAAACTGTTTTACAACATTTTTACAAACTGTTGACAAATTCTTACTAATTTTAATATGGATTTATTACTAACATCACATTTTTATTTGTAATAACTATTGAAAAATATTAAAACCACATTAGCAATTTATAAAAATACTGTAAAATAGTTTATGTCTATAGCGTTACTCTTACCAAAATATTAGAGAGACAAAAATTACAAATAAATCTTGTTAATTGTTATTACACACGCACTCTCACACGAAAACTAAAAAGCAAAAAAAAAGAAAAATAAATAAAAATCTTGTTAATTGTCATTGTGCTCTAAACCTATTTTTAGTTCAAAATATTGTTACATTTTTTTTACTATAATTGTAACACATGATCTGTCTTTGAGGAACATTAATTAGTTCTGCGGTCTGCCTTGTGCTGTCAGAAGTCAGAACATGTGTGTATATATAGAGTAATTCTTATGTACTCCTGAAATATGGAGAATGATGCTTTCTCCTCTCACATTTATGGTGAGGTTCACTCATTAAATTTATGGTAGGGTTCACCATAAATGTGAGAGAAGGGAACACAATTTTTCCATACTTCAGGAATACCTAAGAATTTTTGGTGTATATATATATATATATATATATATATATATATATATATATTGATCCGTTCAAAAATCAAATTGATGAAGTTAGACCATACATATACATGCCTCGTCTAACTCAAGTACTACTCACCTTAAAAAGAGAACCTTCCTTTAACGAAACCATATATGTAACTGTAGGGTTGAGGCAAGTGTCTCCATGAGGAAATCAAACAATCGTGTTGAAAATTTCTGATCATCTAGAAACACCCTGTAAGAAGATCAGGAAACAATTTGAGAGATTCTTACACTACCTTTATTCATGATTTCACACATGCACCATGCTAATAGAACTATGGAACTATGTAGTTTGACTCTCTCCCTCTCTCTCTCTCTGACAAGGCTGAAAGGCTAGCAGCTCTTCAAACTACAGAAGCAAGTATGACACATAAGTGAAAAATAGCCATGGTTAGAGCATGTATATACATAAAAGCTGCAGGAGCAACAAACCAAAATGAAATCCACTTGAATATATTACTATATGCTCAGCGTTCTTAGCAGAAATGGAAAATAAAAATAAATGAAGAATCCTTACAGCTTTAATAACTACCAATGTTTTTTTTTTTTTTTTTTACATCAAAAATTGGAGTGAAGGGATTTGAAATCTGAAAATCTCATTTGAAAACAACTAAAGGTTTCAGTTAAGCTAAAAGGCTTAGGGTACCAATTTTTTGTAATGTACACTAGCTTGCCCGTTAGCAAATAGACAGCAATCATCCATATAGATATAATTAAGAAAGAGTAATGCTAGAGACACAATATTTTTTAAAAGCTTTTTCATAATCATTGGCATAATTTGTTGTGATTGAAGCAATGTCACTTTTACTTAGACCCATCGCTTTTATATCACTAATCACAATAGGTTATGTTAATAGTTATTAAAAAAAAAAAAATTGTTTCCCTAAACTTATTGGTTTAGAAATGACCCCTAAAGAAGAGTTCATATATATCATACCTTTGTTTAGTCGTTCCATTTTGTTTTGAATGGCAAAAGAAACTGGCTTAAAACAGTGCTTAAACCAAATTTCTTGTTATCTGCACACTTATTTTAAAAAATGTTGTTGGATTATAAATTGACCCTAATTAATTAATTCAATCATCTAAGTTGATTAATTATGTCAAAATACATGCAATATCGTGGAGACAGAAACAAATCACTAAATAATTTAAAGGGCAACGAAAAATAAATGACACAGTGATTTATTGACTAATGGAAAAAACCTTTCACAAGGCAAAAATTTCTCTGGGTAATTTTCAAGTAACCACTCTTAAGAATCACTAATCAAAATCAAGAGATTACAAGTATAAGAAATGTTACCCTAAACCTGATCTATCTCAAAGTACCTACCTATAGTAGAATCCTTACGTCAATTCCCAATTGGTCTTGATTTTATAGAGACTTCTTCCCATTGCACGAATCCCAGTACATGACTAACTCCTAGCTCCTAGCAACTTGAAGCTTTTTGTTCGATACAGAGTTCTTCAATACACTTGTAGAGAAGGAAGCATTTGGTCACAAAACCCTAATGCATATAAGAGCGTAGTAGCTTCACAATATATAGATTTTTTAATTGAGTTTCTATGTATGATGACAGCTATAAAATAAACATTTTATATCTCCTAGAAGTTTAGTGAACGAAACCCTAAAATTCCAATTCTGTTTAAGTCATCAAGGCCAAAAAACAGAATTGGAATTTCTGGATCTGCAAAACTCAATAGATCGAGTATTGTTGAGCTTGTATCGAGGTCCACTATTTTCAGCTTTTCTTGTTTCTTTGTGCAGTCTTCATCATGTCTTCAATAATACAACTTGTTTTCCTTAAGAGACATACTTCATGATATTCTAGAATGCACTTAGAACTATCCAAATGCAAGTAAAGTACATTTTGTCTAAAAATATGTCTACTATATTAAAATATGACCCTAACACATGTCATGTAAGCATGACAATAGCTGATTGCTTTCTTTCTGATGCTCTGTGATTAAAGGTCAAAGGCATTAAGATGTCATATTGCTTTGCATACATGTTATTGAAAATATTTTTATTTTTATTATGTAAATTTTTGAATTTTTTATTAGGATCTTTAAAAAAAATTTAAGAGGTTTTAAGTTAAATTAGATTTATTTTTTTTAGTATATTAATTTGAATCTTTTGAGATTATTCTTCCATGGAAATTAAGTTTTCTTAAGGAGTTAAATTCAATCCTATGTTGCAAAACGAAATTTGGAGGTTTATTATCCATAAAATTTTGTTTATTTCATTTTCTATTATATGGTAAATTTCTAAAAGTTCTTAATCTATTTTAGTTAGCTAAACTTAATAAAATCACCCATAAAATGAAGTAACCGCACCTCACCGTAGGTGAAGGTGAAAAAACCACATTGCACTATGTGGTGCAGTTTGTGGTTCAATGTTAAGAAAAATGTACAAAACTGCAGTAGACCACACACACGCACACACACATATCTAGGGCAAAATGGATAAATACCCTTAATTTTAAAACTATGTAGCAAGATATCCCTCTTTCAAAACTATTTAGCATAATGCCCCTATTTTAGATCTCAATTTAATCAAGTTTTGTGTAAAGCTCGATATCCTCAAAATTGAGTTTTATGTGTATTTTTTAAGTAGAACTCGACATTAGTTCCACTTAAATTTTTTTTTTTTTAAAGAAATTAAGTGGAAAAATATGCATAAAATTTGAAATTGCTAATGTTGAGTTCCACCTATAACTCGATTTTGTTAAAATCAAATATAAAAAATATGAGTATTTTGCTAAATATTTTGGAAAGTGGGTTATTTTGCTACATTGTTTTAAAATTAAAGGCATTTACCCAATTTGCATCACATATCTTTATATGTTTTATTTTATATTAAATACATATTATCTAAACTATACATTTCAGACTTATTAAATATTTATAATAATATATTAAAACCAGACCGCACCATGCATGCAGTTCTAAGATTTTCAGAAAACCGTAAAAAAAAAAAAAAATTCGCCCCACAAAGCATCTATTAATATATAAGTATTATTTTCTATTTAATATAGATTTTATAAATATTTAACATATATTAAATATATTTAGTAAATATTTGTAATATATATATGAAAATCAATCAAACCACGCCACATCACATGGTCTAAAATTGTCCCGCATTGCATGGTGACCAATTTATAAAGTAAGGTGTGGTGAGCTTTGAATATCACACAATGTAGTGCTAAATATGACCCAAAAGCGCACTGTGAACACTCCTACTCATAATAGATTCTGTTAATTTGTTAAAGACCAATGTAACACAATTAATCTATTGATTTTCTAGGAATTGAAAATTTGTAGTTTTATGTTTAATCCTTTATTTGTTAATATTGAAAATTAATTGAAGAGTGAAAAGAAGAAATATTGGGCTATGCAATTATGGAAAATTATTTCAAACCGGTTTTTAAATTTGTCAAATTAATATTCTAATTATCTCTTTATTTGGAGTATAAGATTCCAATATCTAGAAAAATACTTGAGCGTTGACTATTTCCAAGTGAAGCTAGGGGGCTTCGGGTTAGGGCGGGTTGGACTGTCGAGGTAGGGGTCATTCCCGTCGTAAATCGGCAACCCTAACCCGAGGCGTCCCCATTTGCAGAGAATCATGTCATGATCCTTCAACCCTAACCCGACCTGTTAATAAGACGGGTTAACCTGACCCAACCCATTTGACACGCTTCTTATAAACGAGTCGTGTTAGGTTGGACTGAATGTAACACTCGGACCATTTCAACCTGCATAATATTAAATTAACATCTATCTAGAAATAATTTTTTTTACATCCCAAAAAGTGTGCATACACTTCACATTCAAAATGGTAGTTCAAAAAATATAATATTCATCTATAAATAAGTTTTTCCACTCCAAAATATGTAACATATATTAAATAATTTAGTAAATACTTTTTTAAAATATAAAATGAAACATAATCAACAAAAATATAATATCACATGGCTAAAATTGTCCCGCATAGTAATAATAAAAAAAAGATATTTATAAGAAGGTTTAAAGGTTTAGGGTTTGAGGTTTGATTTAGGGTTTGTAAACAATTTTCAATTTTCAATTATATCCCAAAAGTCAATTTGTGTAACACTCTACTCATAATTTTTTTTAAAATTTAAAGTACCAATGTAACACAATTAATCTATTGATTTTCTAGGAATTGAAAATTTGTAGTTTTATGTTTAATCCTTTATTTGTTAATATTGAAAATTAATTGAAGAGTGAAAAGAAGAAATATTGGGCTATGCAATTATGGAAAATTATTTCAAACCGGTTTTTAAATTTGTCAAATTAATATTCTAATTATCTCTTTATTTGGAGTATAAGATTCCAATATCTAGAAAGATACTTGAGCGTTGACTATTTCCAAGTGAAGCCATATACATTATTGAAATTGGCCTTGTATACTCACTGGTAGAATTAAAAATAGCTATAATTATATAGATATGTTTGTGTGAAACTTGTATACCATCATAGTCTATATAGAAATATAATAAATTTGAATTGAGTCTTTTTATATTTCATAAGTTTAGTTTATGAATTTGCATGTAAATATAGACACAAAATTAAAATGTAATTAGAATTACACTTGGTATGAAATTAGAGTATATATAGTGAAAAATATAAAGACACCTGACATAAAATTATAGTTCAACTAGACGGACACTTGACATCAAATTATAGTTTAATCAAGAACCACCACAATTAGATACGTACATATTTATAAGTTTTTGCCTTATAAGTAACAAACTATAAACATTCACAATATTACCTAAAAGACTAATAAATTTTGAATTCAATATTCTGATATTTTATAAGTTTAGATATATGAATTTACATGTATATATGACTTACACAAAATCAAAGAATAATTGAAATGTCACTTGATTCAAATAAAAGAAAACTTTGATATCAAATTAGTCTTTGTATATTTCAGAACTTCCCATAATATAGTTCTAGACTTCTAGCATCTTGTTTTCAAGTTTTTTTTTTTTTAATATGTAAATTATAATACTTTTCAAAATATTCTTCATGCTTGAGATTTTTTGGGATGTGAGGAGAAATAATGTATAAAAAATTAGAAATATCGATCTTAACAATTTTGTTTTTTGTACATTGTCTGTGTGGGGGTCTATTTTGCTGTGAGTTGAAGAGTTGGGTTTGGCCCATTATTCTAGCAAGACCTTACTAAAGGACCAGTCTTTGTACAAACCCAGTGTCCAAGAAATAAAGACAACAACCATTAACAAATGCGTACATATTACTTCACCAATGTTGGCTCGTGTTTATGTATTCGAGAACAAATATCTTGTGTCGAGAAGATGAGTTACAACGAGAAAATTAACCAATGACATGACTAATATAAATAGTGTATCAGAATGTAAGAATGACATAGCAGAATGTAAGAATGACACAACAAAATGTGAGAATGACACAGCAAAATATAAAATGGTAAATCTTTCCGTAAGAAGCAGACCACAAAGAACTTGAACCCTAACTTGGACAACCTTATTATTGGGCAAAGCCATCAAGATTATGTAAGAATGACACAACAGAATATAAAATGGTAAATCTTTCCGTAAGAAGTAGACCACAAAGAACCTGAACCCCAACTTGGATAACCTTATTATTGGGCAAAGCCATCAAGATTATGGATTCTGGGGAATGGGCCTAGATGGTTACTTGTTGCTGCTTTTGGGATTTTAAAGAGTGGGTTTGTTGTAAGAGGGAGGGAAAAGATATCCTATTGATGCATGTCTTTATGCCACGTCTACTCTCTTTTCTTTCTACTTCACTCTTTCTCTTTTCTTTGTTATTTCTCTCTCAGTTCTTTCTGTTTCTTGCCTTAGTTTCTATCCTCATTCCATTTATAGCTACTGTTTCTATTTATATTGGTTCAAGCCTATGGAATTTCTCTATTTTACCCTTATGGCTCACCAACAATTTTTGTCTTGGTTGCTCTGCCTCCACTATGTTTGGGTATACCCAATACCCTCTCTCTCTTCCACTACCCATTCCACAATAGATCCTAATTCGTTTGGTTTTGCCATGAGCCTTTCCCCCCTTGCTTGAATGGATAAGACTTTGGGTCTTTCTTCACTTACCTCTTTGGCATGCATCAAGTGGTTCCAACTGTTTACCACCCATTTTGGGTAAAGATGATATCTTAGCAAAGCATCTCCCAAAAGAGGCCTTAGCTGAAAACCGGAATTAGGCCCTTTTTCCCCCTCCACCTAACCACACCCTCTGTAAATCCCTTGACTGTGGACCCACCTCCCTTGCATTAGCTGTGTACAGTTTGATGGTATTCTGACCATAGTGTGGTTGTTTCACTACTCTTTGTTTTTGTTTTCTTTCTTTTCCCATGCTGTTTCTGTCGTATTCAACTTTGGCTTGTTCTATTCCTGCATCCTTTTTGCACGTGCTTATCCTTTATGGAGGATAGCATAGGCTTGTTGGGTTTGCCCCATTTTTACCCTTTCTTGGGCTCGTGAGGTTGCCTGTTGCTACTTTATGCCAAGTTGGCCTATTGGGCCTTTCTTCTTTCCCCCCTTTTACTTGGGCATTTTCAGCCCTTACTTTATGTCATTACTTACTATTCTTATTATTTGGGTTAAGATAACTTGACTTTGGTTAATTAATTCAACTACCTAAGTTGATTAATTATGTCAAATTACATGCAAATTGTGGAGGCACCAATAAATCACCAAATAAACTAAATGCAATGCAAATTTAAAAGAAGTAGTGATTTGTTGACAAATGAGGAAAACCTTTCGCAAACCAAAAACCCCACTTGGTAAATTTAAGGTCACCCCTCCCAAGAATCTACTAATCAATAATCAAGTAATTACAAGTATAAGAAATTTTACCACTACCTTAATCTATCCTAAAATACCAACCTACAATTGAACTTTCACTCCAATACCCAATTGGACTTGATCTTGTAGTAGCCTTCTTTCCTTTGATGCACAATCTGTGACTAACTTTTACACAAATCGCAGTACATGCCTAACTCTAGTAACTTGAATGATTGTTGTTGACTACAAAATTCTTCACTCCATCAACAATGAAGATTATGAAGCAATTGGTTACAAAACTCTATGACGTACAAACGCAGTAGCTTTTCATAGAGAAAATTAAACTCTTAGTTTGTATCCGTGTATGATGGCTCTTAAAATAAGTCTTATATATGTCTAGGGTTGTGAGAAAAGAAATCCTAAACAAATACATCAGCTTGGGCTGAATTTCAGATTTGAAATTCTGAAATCATAATTCTTGATAGATTGAGTTTTTGTCAAGTTTCCCATTTAGTCTAGATAGTAGCTATCTGCCAAGTTTTAATAAAATGAGCTTTTCTTCACTTGTTTCTTGGATCCATCTTCATGTCCTTAATACTCACACTTGATATGTTTGAACAACATATTTCTTGATGTATTGAACCCAACTTAGATCTACCCAATTACAAGTAAAATGAGTTTTATTAAAGGATTAGCCAATAACATATAAAATATGACTCACCCTAACACTTATTACGTTCCTTTTTTCACTTGTTATTGGTCTTTCCTGCTGTTAGGTCTTTTTTATCAAAAATAGGCATCAACGGTCCGTATATAATATAGCACTCATTTTACGTTTTTATTTATTTAGACCTCTTAAACTAGATTGTTTAACCTAATTAATTAGCCAAGTTGATTATTAGGTTTATTATTTAGATCTAGTTTAAACACAAATAAATTATATCATGCAAAGCAGCGAAAAATAAATAAAACTACGATATGATGACCTAGGAAAACTGATGAAACAAACTATTTCAAGGTGAAAATTTGAGGAGGATTTAACCTAACTATCCTTAAGGTAAAGTAAATCCACTATAAGAAAATTGAAATTTTTTACAATCAGATTTAACTATAAATCTATTGCTACCTCATGTAGTAACAAACTGACATGACCACTTGCAAGCTCTGAATTCACAGACTCCTTTTCTTCTTGGACTTACACCAACACAAGCACCCTTGCTTGTGACTTTGAGATCTCACTCAAACATTTCAGGTCACCTTCAATAATGATCTTGATGTAGCAACTATGTTCTACCAACGCTTGATTGTAGTTTTGGCTCCAGTAGATTCTTGTGTAGTTAGAAGGTACAAAAATTCTTATATATCACAAAGAGTAACACACAAGTATTCCAAAAATCTAAAAAACGTAACTAGAGTTTCTCTTTTATATGTGAAGAAGTTAGAATGAAACCCTAAACGTTTTTGAGGGCTTGGGTTTGGTTTAAAAATTTGCAGAATTTTTGTGCCTACGATTTTCGATCGGTTGAGTAAGGCAGAAACACTTCTTTTTCTACAGTCAGCTGAACTTTGAAATAAACACTTTTAAGTATTGCCTAATACCTAGATTAGACATGTTTTGTTCTTGGTTTGTAAACACAATAAAAACATGATTCTAAACATTTAAATCTAAATATTTAGAACCTAACAGTTTTAAATATGATCATCCACAAAAAAAAAAAAAAAAAAAAAAAAAAAAAAAATTTGGACATTTGTAGGTATGAAATTATTAACGTTGTGTACACGACTATACGAGTGCGTGAAAGCAAATTTCCCTCAATTCACTTTGAGTTAAAGCCCTGCATACTAGTCTTAAAACATGTCATGTGAGCATGACAATAGCCGAGTGCCCCGTGCTCCCACCATGATCTGTGATTAAAGGTGAGAGTCACTTCCCATATTTGACGGCTACTGAATTCTTTATAATAAAGTAATCCAACCTTGTCTCTCAGCTTATCTTTTATCGTCAAGCAAAAGGTATATATATTAGTCAGCTACGCGGTTTCTTCCTCGTTGGTTAAACTTTAGTTAAAAGGTGGATTTATTGTAAAGGAAGTAAAGGTCAAAAGAACCAAGACAAAACAAACGGAGATCAACTTTTGAAGTTTCAGTGATAATGATACCTCTTTTATTCATGAAATTCTAGAAAAAGTGTAATATATGTTGCTCCCTATTTTAATATTGTTTGTGGACTAGTGATAATAAGACAAAGGAAAGGAAAGGAAAGGAAATTATATAGGAGAAATAAACCATGAGGCAAAATAATGTAGATAAATTCAGGTATTTGAATACTACATATTTGTTCCTTATTAAATAAACCTGGGCCTTGTGGAAGTAGACCCAGATATTATAAGATAGAGAGCGTGAGGTTCATGTGAAAGAAAACAATGTCATGAACTTTCTTTCTAACGTGACCAAGAAAAATCTGAGAGATATTTTGCTTTCCCACTCCCCACTTTTCTCCTCACATCATTTGGACTCTAATGTATGAGAAGGTATCTTATGTATTCATTGTTCTTCTAGCAACGCGTGAGTTCTATATGATTATAAAACTTATGTGTCATGAGAGGGATGATGTATGTATCTGATACATAAAATAATTATTAGTAAAGTATTTCAATTAGGAGTAATTAATGGACAGAACTTCCATGAGTCCTCTTCTTTGGTGTCCTGGAAAAAATTATGAGATTCCAAATTTCATCTACCACAGTATCAACCAAGGGATTTCGAGTAATAGGTTGTGGTTGACAAGATTAAGTCTGGCTAATCTATTACAAGCCGATGTGTTCCAATCTTACAGCTTGTTGTCACTGATATGCGAATGAATACATGTTGTACTTCTAAAACTCACTTTGTAATGATAATGAAAACATGATTGTCCCCCCTAAAACTATGTAATTAACAAAACTAGAATTTGTGTATGAGTTCACCATGTTTGTAGGAAAGAAAACCTACCTTTTATTTTCCTGAATGTAGAAGACTATAAATAAATCTTATTAAAAAAGAGGTCCTTTCCAAGAAAAGGTTGGGAACAAATATTTAAGACTTACCACCAAAACCTGTGCTGCGAGCAAATTCTAAACTGATTTCCAATTTTAGTGACCAATCTTATTCCAAGTAGAACCCAATCGAAATGAAGAGAGCAGGGCTAGCCCAAAGAACCCTATTCCAAACTTTTAGAACAGGCCCAAACTAAATAAAATCGGAACCCAGCGCCCATGAATGGCGTCTCTGTACAACTCAGGCCCGCGAGTACAATTTGTCTGGGTGTGACAGCACTAAAATCTTTTCTGTCGTGTCAAAATCTCCCATATTTGATGAAAGGGATTGGTTAACTTGTGCCTCAGCATACATTAATTTAAAATTTTTATGAAAAATAAAAAAATTGTCAAAGAATTTAAGTCATTTTTTGTATAAAATTTGCTAAAATGATATACTAACCCCTAAAACTATAAACTGATGTAGGCCAATAGTTGCTAGATAGGCTAAATCATAGATTTAACCTAATGATAGGATGAAGAGTTTAGGGATGCCACTAAATTGGAGGTAGCAGATGTCACTCAATGCTACTAATCGCGGATGTCATTTTATGCAACCAAGTCACGCTTGATTGTTAGGAGAAATCACTCAACTCCAAAGCAAGGACACTTGCATGATTTTTTAAATAGATTCTTTCTACTTTCTTCTGATTTCTTTTTGACAATTATAGGTGAATACATTGCATGTGAAATAAATATTTTCAACTAAATGCTTGACATTTCCAATACAGATGACAACTCCCTAAACTAACTTCACATCACCCTATGATAAGATTTATTAGGTTGGAACAACTACCAATAAGACTCAGGAGTAACTTTGACTGAATTAAAAAAATAAAAAAAAACTAAACTAATAAAAAAAATGACACATATTACCCATGTGGTTGCCATATAAGCTACTACTATGCTCCTGTGACGTAAACTGTGGTTAATGGAAAAAGACCTGATATTGCAACTTCCTTCCATAAAATGGGGTGCAATGCAAGTACTTGATCAAGTAAAGATGTGTACAATTATTTCAAGTCATCACTTTCTAGTTGCTTGATAATAAATCATCCTTCTTCTCTTTTTGGTAACTGGTAAAGTGCTGCTCAGTTCAATATAGCTTTCCTTTTTCTCTTTTGAGCAATATAGAGTGAAGCCGCATGGTTAGCTATATTTGCCAAAATAGTGAGTCTGTAGTAGCAAAGCTACATATAAAGGATATAAGGAAGCACAAATTCTCAATTGGTGAAAAGCATCCAAGCCCGTTAATTGCAGACCTTCAAAATGCAGAGGCTAACCTCTCCTCCGAGCTCTATATCAAGGAGCTGATAGAAGTATTGCAGCAGAGCAAGTGATTGTTGATCAAGTGCAAACACAACAACCTTCAGTGCCTAAAGTTTTGAGTAGCAGGAGCAAAGGAAAGAAGTTGAAACAAGATAAGAAAGAAGCTACATAAACGACAATGTAGTTTTAGTTAGTGTTTTAATTTCTAACATGGTATCAGGGCCAGGTTCTAGAATTCTCTAAAATTCTAGGTTTCATTGAAATTGGTGATTTGCTTCTTTCCTTTCTTCTTCGATCATTGCTATTCCACTAAGCATTCTGATTTCATCACCATTGTTGCTTTTCTTGAAGTTTTTCATCACCAACACTGCTTTCTTTTCGAAGTTCTTGAAGTTCTTCAATGGTAGTTAGTACAGTAAGTGCTTTTACTTCTGAATCTTCATCTTCTTCTTCGCAAGATTCATGCAATCCAAATGATCCCCTGTTCTTGCATCATGGAGAAAATCCAAGTGTTGTTCTCACTTCTCAGCCACTGATTGAGGGTGAAAATTACCCTGCCTAGGCAAGATTAGTGAGAAAATCTCTCATTGCCAAGAATAAACTTGGTTTTGTAAAATGGTTCTTTAACCATCATTTCACCTTTGATTGATTCACCAGGAGCAGTGTAAGCTTGGATTCGAGCTGATTATATGGTTGGCACATGGATCATTAACTCAATGTCTCCAAAGATCCAAGCAAGCATTATATTTGGGGACACTGCTTTGGAGATTTGAACTGATCTCAATGAAACTCTTTGTCAAGGAAATGGACCTAAGGTGTTCAACATTAGAAGAAAATTGTTGACCTTTATCAAGATGAGCAATTCATCATTGATTACTTCACTTAATTCAAGATTTTGTGGGATCAATTGCAGAATTTTAGTCCATTTCGTCTTTGCACTTGTGGAAAGTGTGCTTGCAATATCTATAAAAGGTTGGGAGATCTTCAAGCTAAGGAATCAATCATGAAGTTTCTTATGGGCTTGAATGATACTTTCTCTCAAGTCAAGACACAGATTCTATTGATGGATCCACTTCCATCAATCAACAAAACTTACCCTTTGTTTATCCAAGAAGAAATGTAGAGATTAGTTGGAGGCTCTCTTCGAGTTGAGTCAACTGCCTTGGCTACAAAGGCATAGAATTCTGGTTATAATTCCAAAGAAAAAGAAAGGCCCTTGTGTACTCATTGTGGAAAATTGGGTCACACAGTTGACAAATGCTACAAGTTGCAGGGTTTTCCCCAGGATTTGAGTTCAAGAATAATAAGACTGCTATGGCACATCAAGTTTCATCCAATTTTGATGCATTCCAAGGGAATGTTGCTACCACAAGCCAAGATTTCAATCCTGTTGCTGTTACTGCACAAACACTAGCTTTCACACTTGACCAACACCAACAACTTCTAGCTTTGATTGGTTCTTCATCAATTACAGCTCAGCCAGCTACACTAGGCTAGGATTCTCACATGGCAAATATTGTTGCCTTACCATCCAACACTGTTGTAGGTAACCCTGCTCACCTTAAGCATTCTGTGTTTTTTGCCAAAGTGATTAACAAAACAGCATATGGAATTGAAACATGGGTACTTGACACTGGAACCACTGATCACATTGTTTGTTCAATGCATTTATTAACTTTGTTTATTGAAACTTCACATACTATGGTTGAATTGCCTAATGGGAAAGTTGCTGTTGGTAATCACATTGGTATCATAAAACTTTCCTCTCATATCACACTTATAAATGTACTTTATGTTCCCTCTTTTTCATTTAATTTGCTATCAGTCAGTGCCATGACTCATTCTCAGCTCCTTTGTCTTGTTTTCTTGTCCATATATTATTTTATATAGGACCTTACCTATTAGAGCACGATTGGAATGGGCCAAATGCATGATGGTCTTTACCTATTATAAGGATCAAGCCTCTCTTAAGCCACTATTTCACTTGGAGAATTCCTTACTAGGTATAAGTTTAGATCCTTTACTGCTGCTTCTACTTTTACTACCTCAAATTACATGTATTCTCTTTGGCATTCCAGATTAGGACATGTAAAACTTCATTCATTAAGTCATATGTTTCCATTCCTTCACAATTGTTGTAATAGGGATTGTACTGTCTACCCCTTAGCTAAACAGAAAAGGCTTCCTTTTCCCTTTGATAATAAAAGATAGATTCATTGTTTCAATCTTGTTCACTTGGATGTTTGGGGCCCTTTTTCTGTTTCAACTGCTGATGGTCATAAATATTTTCTTACTATTGTTAATGATGCATCCAGGGCTACTTGGGTTTTCCTTTTAAGGTCTAAATAAGAAGTAAGGCAATTGATTCCTTCTTTTTACACTATGGCACAAATTCAGTTTGGAATCAAAATAAAAACCATTAGAACTGATAATGCCTTGGAATTCAATTTAATTGATTTTTACAATTCCAATGTTGTGGTTGATCAACAAAGTTGTGTTTACACTCCATAACAAAATTCTGTTGTGGAGAGGAAACATCAGCATATTCTTTCAATTGCTAGGGCATTACAGATTCAATCTAGTATTCCTCTTTCTTTTTGGGGTGACTGTGTTCTTACTGTTGTCTATCTCATTAATAGACTACCTTCTCCTTTTCTACAAAATAAAACTCCCTATGAGGTCCTCTTTAATCAAGTTCCTTCTTATTCTCATCTCAGGACTTTTGGTTGCCTTTGTTATGCAACTAATGTCAATCCTCATAAGCATAAATTTTCTCATAGGGCTATAAAATCTGTGTTCCTAAGTTATCCTTTTAATGTCAAAGGATACAAGCTTTTTGATCTAGACTCACATTCTTTCTTTATATCTAGAGATGTGGTTTTTCATGAAGATGTTTTTTCTTTCTCTCAGAATGTGGTTCCATCATCCACTTCCCTCATTCCTTTACCCAATATACCTATTGTTCCATCTGTTTTTCTTGATTCACCTTCTAGTTCTTTAGTTTCTATTCCAGCATCATCAATTGTATCTGATGATTCTATAATCCAAATTCACCATGATTTTGATGAGCATATTCAGGACTTTCCTGATGAACCTGAACATCTTGATCCTACCTTCATCCCTAGAAGGTCCACTAGAGTTCTAAGCCACCTTCATACCTTGAGGCTTATCATTGTAATCAGGTAACATCTAGTTCTATTTCAATTTAGCCCCATTCAGGTACTTCTCATCCTATTTCTTCTTATCTTTCCTATGCCAATTTGTCACCCATATGCAAAACCTTTTGTTGTTCCATATCCACTTTCGTAGAACCTAAGTATTATTCACAAGTAGCTGGTGATCCCAAATGGCAAGCTATCATGGATGCTGAGATTGCAGCATTGGAGGCTAATAATACTTGGAAATTGACCTCTCTTCCACTTGGTAAGCAAACTATAGGTTGCAAATGGGTGTATAAAGTCAAGTACAAGTCAAATTGATCCATTGAGAGATACAAGGCAAGGTTGGTTACCAAGGGATTCACTCAGAATGGGGTTTGGATTATATTGAGACTTTTTCCCTTGTGGCGAAAATGGTGTCTGTAAATTGTGTGCTTGCAGTGACTACTGTAAAAGGCTGGTTCCTCAACCAACTTGATGTTAATAACGCCTTTCTTCATGGTGATTTGCAAGAAGAAGTTTATATGGCTCTTCCACCAGGCTTCCACAGCAAGGGGGAGCAAGTTTGCAAACTCAACAAGTCACTATATGGTCTCAAACAGGCATCTCAAATGTGGTTCTCAAAGTTTTCAATTGCCTTAGTTAAGTTGGGGTTCACTTAGTCCAAGGCAGATTATTCACTATTTACTAGACAACAAGGTGAGTCTTTTATTGCTTTGTTAGTCTATGTTGATGATGTTTTGATAGCAAGAAATGATAAGGAGCAGGTTGAACAATTCAAGGTCTTGCTGGATCCGAGGTTCAAATTGAAAGATTTAGGGGATTTGAAGTATTTTCTTGGCTTGGAAGTGACTAGCATAGCCAAAGGTATAGCCCTTTGTCAAAGGAAGTATGCATTGGAAATTTTGGAAAATGCAGGTTTACTTGGTTGTAAGCCTATCAAGGTCCCTATGGAACAAAACCTAAAGCTTAGCAAGTATGAGGGTGACTTACTTGATGATCCAAGTAAATTTAGGAGACTGGTTGGCAGGCTGTTGTACTTGACCATTACAAGACCTGACATTACTTATGCAGTGCATAGGTTAAGTCAATTCATGGCTAAACCAAGGAAGCCACATTTTGAAGCTGCTTTAAAGGTGTTGCATAATTTGAAGAATGAACCAGGTAAAGGTGTATTCTTTTTAACAGCATCAGAACTTCATGTGAAAGGTTTCACTGATTCAGATTAGGCATCTTGTCCAAACACAAGGAAGTCCGTCACAGGTTATTGCATATTCATTAGAGATTCTTTAGTTTCTTGGAAATCAAAGAAACAGGTCATTGTCTCAAGGTCTTCTGCGGAAGCTAAGTATAGGGCAATGGTTGTTTCAACCTGTGAAATTGTATGGATTTTGTATCTATTAAATGATCTTCAAGTTGGTCATAGCAAAGAAGCCTTATTGTTCTATGATAGCCAAGTAGCTCTACACATAGGGTCCAATCTTGTTTTTCATGAAAGGATCAAACATATTGAGATTGATTGTCATGTAGTGAGGGATAAGGTGCTAGCCAAGGTGATCAAACTAATTCAGTGAGGGATAAGGTGCTAGCCAAGGTGATCAAACTAATTCATGTTAAGACACAATGTCAATTGGCAGATTTATTAACTAAGGCCTTGAGCTCTAAGCAATTTTCAGATTTGTCATCCAAGATGGGACCGGTTAATATACATCAATCATCAGTCCATCTTGAAGGGGTGTATCAAGGAGCTGATAGAAGTATTGCAGCCGAGCAAGTGATTGTGATCAAATGCAAAAACAACAACCTTCAGTGCCTTAAAGTTTTGAGTAGCAAAAGCAAAGGAAAGAAGCTGAAACAAGATAAGAAAGAAGCTGCATAAACGACAGTGTAGTTTTAGTTAGTGTCTTAATTTCTAACACCCTATACCAAAGACGTTCCTTTCCTTATGGAGCTCATACAGGTCTCTCTTTCTCTCTCTCTCTCTCTCTCTCTCTGTTTTGTGAACTTTGTTTGTTTTGTGTTATAAAAGTTGTCCTATTTCGATGATGGCATGCTTATAATAGTTGGGTTTTCCGTGTTGGTTGGATTAGAATGCAGAAGACAACGAGTGTTTAGAAGGAGTGAAGCCGACGCTAGACTTTGTATTGGCGAACGTGGAAATAATAGGAATTGGTGCACCAACGACTCTCTTGGTGTCTAACAATGAAGTTAGGTCCTGCGTCATAAACTGTGGTCAATAGGAAGAGACCTGATACTGCAACTTCCTTCCATAAAATGGTGTGCAATGCAAGTACTTGATGTAAAGTTGTATACAATTATTTCAAGCCGTCACTTTCTAGTTGCTTGATAATAAATCATCCTTCTTCTCTTTTTGGTAATTGGTGAAGTGCTCAGTTCAATGCAGCTTTCCTTATATAGAGTGAAGCCGCATGGTTAGCTATATTCGCCAAAACAGCGAGTCTGTAGCATCAAAGCTTCATATAGAGGATATAAGGAAGCACAAATTTTCAATCGGTGAGAAGCGTCCAAGCCCGTTAACTGCAGACCTTCAAAATGCGGAGGCCAACCTCTCCTCCGAGCTCTATACCAAAGACGTCCATTTCCTTATGGAGCTCATATAGGTCTCTCTATCTCTCTCTCTCTCTCTCTCTCTCTCTCTCTGTTGTGTGAAGTTCGTTTGTTTTGTGTTATAAAAGTTGTCTTATTTCAATGATGGTATGCTTATAATTGTTAGGTTTTCCGTGTTGGGTGGATTAGAATGCGGAAGACAACGAGTATTTAGAAGGAGCGAAGCCGAAGCTAGAGTTTGTACTGACGAACGCAGAAATAACAGGAATTGGTGCACCAACGACTCTCTTGGTGTCTAACAATGAAGTTGGGTTCTCTGCTTGCAACATCGATTCCCTTTGTGGCATGCATTGGAAGATCCACCAAGAAAGGCCAGAGACACCAAGGCTTTATAGGGGAAAAGGTAAACACATTTTCTATAAATGTTCTGAAAATTTAATTAGTCAATATATATATTTTTTTTGGCTTATACATGAATTGATATATGAATTCTTGTATATCAGATGAGAATGTTTGTTTGATATGTGTAATTAGTTTGTGTATAGGATCTTTGGGTTTCAAACACTCAAAAAAAAGAAAGAAAAAAAACTAGGGTATTTTTTTTTAATTTGTTTCCCTTGGACTTGGACTTGCGAAAGTTTGATCTTGGTGTACAGATGCTTTATCCATCGATAAAACAGAGAAAGAGTAAGACAGGGGGTCTACACTGTACACTGAAAAAGGTTTCTACCATTCATAACTTTATGTACTTGCATTTGCATTATGAACTACTTTGCTTACCCCCACTAATATATTGTATTGAGCGAAAAAAATACGAATTTCATATCATAGATATGCATTGACTATATCTATAATCTTACAATACATAGTTGTGTATCATATAAATTATATTGTATCATAATTGTTTTTTTTTTGGTTAAAATTGTTGCTTTGATCGGAGTCCAACAAATTATTAGACTATTTTTATCACAACTATTGGACAAGGTTTTTTGTTTTCAGAAAGAAGTATTGTACAAGTTGATTAAGTCTAATAATATAACATGCATGTAATGAGTTTTTTTTTTTTTTTTTCTCCTACAAAATTTGTACCACGCACCTAGCACCTAACAGTTCTCTTTTATATTTGCAAATTTCTATGACATTATAATTATCTTTTTATTTTAGTTATTATTGTTATAGTCTAAGTAGATAAAATGCAAAGAATAAATATAAAGAAAAATTTATTAAAATATAAGAACAAAAGGAGATAGTAAAATTATAGACAGTGATTGAAATATGTGTGTGTGCATGTGTGTGAAGAAATAATTTTGCAAAATGATAAATATGATGATAACAATAACTAAGATTGAGTTGATTAGACAAGATGATGAATATAATGAGAAAGAAATTATTATTTTGGATTCTATGTCATGACTTATCACTTTTGAATTTAATCAATTTGAATGATGTTATAAAAATATTTTAATTTGATTTATTTTGTTATTTTTGTTAAATATTATTTCATAAATGATGTTTAAATTTATCATTAGTTTAATATATTTTGAAATTATAATGAACATACTTTTATATATTTTTTTAAGTTTTAGACCCTTGAAAAACACAGTTTGTTTAACCTAATTTATTAGCCAATTAGTTATTTAGATCAATTAAACCGATCTAGGTTAAACATTCATCACAATCAACTAACACAACGGAAAAGTAAATAACACAAGGATATGATGACTTAAGAAAACCAATAAAAAAACTAATTTCAAAGTAAAAAACATAGGGGGAACGACCCTAAGAGAACAATCCACTATATCGAATTGAGATTTACAGTCAAAAATACCAATTCATGGTGAATCTAACACGGTTACCAAACTGTACTCTGAACTCTCTAGACTTCTTTGATCTAGATTTGCTCTCACATGAACCTTCAGTTCACGCTTTAGATCTCCCACATAGACCTCAAGTCTATGACTCCAAGCCTTCCCTTAAAGGTTTAGATCCAGCACTTTTGATGACTAGTGATGATGCAAGAAATCAGCAATTGAGCTCCTTGTCGTAACGGATGGATGAAGCTATGATTGGGGTCGTCCCTGTTAGAAAACCCAGTAAAATGTATTGGGTGGAAGGGTAACACGCTAGTGCGGTGTCAGCCAAACCGCCTCCGATGCTTAAGTCAGTAAAGGAGAAAGATTTTTAGAGAGAAAGGACTGGAGAGTGATTTTCGTAGAGTATTTGTGTGTACTTTTAACTTCTGTTGCCTTCTCTTTTATAGTTGTGTGCCTTTTTAATGGGTAATGAATAACTGCATTTATGCTCAACAACTAATGCGTTACAAAATCTTGGTCTGAAGTTGACAGCTCACTCTATGACCGTTACTTCGTCTGTTACGCTTTGTCATCGATGAGCATAATAAATGCGTACCGTCTTTTCTTGGGGAATGACGATCTTAGCAAAATGATGGTCATAAATTTTTGACTCATCAGTTGCCCCTTGTTTGAATTTTTTCTATTAGATGAGATGAAAACATAGCCGCCTGACGCTTCGTATTCCGTGTAAGGCACATTTATGACGAGTTGATGTTTGACTTGTTGATGGCTATGTGTACGGTCAAGATGCATCTAACGTGCAAACATTTCTTGGTTTTCCCACGCGTATTTTGGACACTTATTTCGCAGTTTTCCCTCCTTTTTCTTTTCCTTTGCAATCTTTCCTTGTTCAGTTTTCAGTTTAGGGCTTGTCTCTTCTTCAAGCTTTCTATTTCTGTTCTACGTTCCCTGGTAAGTTCTTCGTGCTCCTGTCTCTTTTCTTGTTCTTTCATGGTAGATTATTCTTCTGTTAGGGTTGATTGTCCTTCAGTAGCCTTTCTTTTTGCTCATCTAGGTTATCTGCTTGAGGTATGGAAGGAGAGTGTCTTGAGTGGGTTAGCTTCTTCGTAGGGGAGGACTGTTCGTATAGATTTGTCCTTTCCTTTCTATTTCCTCTAGCTTCTTATTTTGCCAACGTAGCTAGGTTTCTAAAAATGTCTGGGGAGGTTAGGTCCAGTGAGTTGGTAACGGGTTTATCCTTGTCGGATGATCGCAAGGTTCCTGAGGTTACTTCCCTTTCTACCCTTTACAAAACTTGGAACAACCCTCGTGCCCTCTCAAAGAAAGATGAGAAGCAGATCAAGGATAAGTTTCAATTTCCTGACTTAGTTAAGATTAGGATTCCAAGTGATGAGGATAGGGCATGTCACTCCTACGCTGATGAAGTCTATTTCTACGAGGCAGATTTCACTAGTGGTTTTCGTCTTCCCGTTCACCCTTTCATTAGGGAGCTTTTTGCATACTTGTATCTTGCTCCGGCACAGTTAGTGCCTAATTCTTGATGAATCGTCATTTTTTTTTTTTTATAGTGATGTGGATGTCTACCAATGACGGGGAGGTCATCAAAAAAGATGAATTTCTTCATTTTTATTGTCTGTCTAAGTCCAAAGATCCTGGCTACTATGAGTTTGAGCCATGAGATAGGGCTTCTAGGTTAATACTTAACTATCCATCTTCCTTTCGAAATTGGAAACCAAATTTCTTTTTTGTCTTTGGCAATGGTTGGGAGTTTGTCCTTGGTGAGGACCTGGACGATGCCCCCAATTTTTTTCGTAGTTGGGGAATTCTTGTGTCTGGGGCATCTTTCTCGTTTTTTATTGCTGTTTTATTTGCTTTTTATTGGTGACGATGATGTGTAGTATACTTGTCTTTTACAATTCCCCAACACCCTCATTTGAAGAAAAGATACCATGTCCGTGTTGAGAAGGTGAAGGAGTATTTGGAGACTGTCAAAGACTTTAATGAACTCGAAGTTGTGAAGAAAAATGAGTGTTCCGTCTTCTTTTCTCCCTTGAAATCTTGAACCCCCCCCCCTTTTTTATAGTTTCTCTTTCCTTTTAGGAATGACGACCAAATTTAGCAAACAAAAATTAGCTGAAGCTTAAGAGAAGAAGGCCAAAGGTGGCCTCGTCAGTAGCCTACCCAAGAAACGTTCAAAGGGAGGTGATGCCTTAAAAAAGGATCCTATCATGACTCCTCCTCCTGCTCATTCTCCTGCCAAGCATCCTACCTTCCCTACCTCGTCTTTAGAGGTGATTGCCAGGGGAAGAAACGAAGAAGAAGAAGAAGAAGAAGAAGAAGAAGAAGAAGAAGAAGAAGAAGGTGGTTGGCAAGACTTTTCTCCCAACTTTTTAGGACAATGCTGACATTGCTGCTTTAAAGGCTCATGAGGCGCTCTCTATGGCCGTCCTAAGTCCTTTGATGATGAAGTCATCTAGCGAGGTGATGTCATCTCATATCCAGAAGCTTGTTCAAGTATATGTTGATAATGTTGGTTGCCTTTCCTCTTTTTTTTTTCTTTACTTTGCTTTTGCTAAGAGAAGTTTTTTGTAAGCTTGGGGAAGTCCATGTTCATTTCTGGGAAGCTTCTGGACTTGGAGAAGAGGGTGGCCATGTCTGAACCTATAATGAAATCCCTTTCTGTTGAGAATGAGATGCTCAAGAACAAGGTTGCCATTCTTACCGTTAAAGCTAAAAATGACAAAGAACGTGTGGCAGCCTTGGAAAAGAGCTTACAGGTAGAGAAGGAATTCTACAAACTAAAGGACAAGCAGATTGGTGATCTAGAGTTGAAGTTGAAGAAAGTTGGGGCCCCGGCGATGCAAGAATTCAAGGACTTCGACCCTTACTTAAATGAGCTATGCGGGTATTATGTGGAGGGCTTTGAACTTTTTAGGAGATAAATGGCCAAGCATCACTCGAATTTGGACCTTTCTAGTCTTGTCATGGATGAAGTTGAGAAGGAGCTGCTAGCTGATCGTCCCTCTGAGGTCATAGTTGAGAATGTGATTGGAGAAGCTGCGACCACAGCCGAGGTAACAAAAGAGGCTGCGACCACAACTCATTTAGACACTGTCCCTAACGAATAGTAGCTTATATGTTTTTTCTTTCCAGTTCTCCTTTTTTTTTTTTTTTTTTTTTGTAAGATAAAAACAATATCTTTCATGAGCTCGTTGTTTTGAGGAATTGAACAATTTCTTTGGGCCTATGTGTTTTGGGCATGCATTTCCTTACTGACAACGACAACTTCTCTTATGAATTGCTGACATGTAGTTTTTTTTTATAAGTAAATCTCTATTGTGTTCATATGACGACTGTGGTTGTGTTTAGGATAACCTTATGCTTTAGTTGTGTTTGAAACAACTTTTCATGCTTTCATTGAGTCATCTTTGAATGACGATGGTAACAACTTTTTTACATTCAGTTGTGTTTGAACAGCTTTTTGTTAAGTCATATTTGAATGATGATTTAGTTGTATTTAAACAACTTTTTTATGTTTGGCTATGCTTGAACAGCTTTTTATTGTGTCACGTTTGAATGACGATTTCAGTTGTGTTTAAACAACTTTTTATGTCTAGCTATATTTGAACAGCTTTTTATTGAGTCATGTTTGAATAACAATGTTAGTTGTGTTTTAACAGCTTTTAATGTTTAGCTATGTTTGAGTAGCTATTTATGTTTAGCTGTGTTTGACCAGCTTTTTATTGAGTCATATTTGAATGAAAATGTTAGTTGTGTTTGAACAACTTTTTATGTTTAGTTGTGTCTAAACAATTTTTTATGTTTAGCTATGTTTGAACAGCTTTTTATTGAGTCATGTTTGAATGACAATGTTAGTTGTGTTTGAACAACTTTTGAACAACTTTTTATGCTTAGCTATGTTTGAACAGTTTTTTATGTTTAGCTGTGTTTGAACAGCTTCTTATTGAGTCATGTTTAAATGACGATGTTGGTTGTGTTTGAACAACTCTTTTATGTTTGGCTATGTTTTAACAGCTTTTTATGTATAGCTGTGTTTGAATAGCTTTTTATTGAGTCATGCTTAAATGATGATGTTGCGCTGTGCGTATGACTTAAAGTCATGTTATTGGAGAGTCTCTTTTTGTTCATTCATGTTTGAATGACAATCATAATAGTTGTGTTTGAACAAATTTTGATTTAGTTGACTTTGGTAGTTATGTATTAACAACCTTGATGGCTATGATGATGTTGGATGAGTATAAACAGCTCTTGGTTTGGAGTGAAAATGACGGAGATTCTTGGGATGTCTCCCAAGAATGGCCTCCTAAATATTACATATGCTTTTGATGGTAAATAACTCATGGTTGATTATTGATAAATACGCATGAATAATGCTTTTGTGTTTTATTGATCTATGAATGACGAAAGTAATAACTGACGTACATATTAAGATGAAGATTGAGCATCTTAAAATGTAAAAGATTCCAAGGTCGAGGAAATTCCTGGCTGTCTAAAGACTTTAGGTAGTCGTAGCATTCCCTAGAGTGACGGATTACTTCATAGGGGTCTTCCCAGGTTGGTCCTAGTTTTCCTTAGGATAGGTCCTTCATTGCTTGTGATTTCTTCCTGAGAACAAGGTCTCCTGTGTTGAATCTTCTTACCTTGAATTTTCTGTTGTAGTATATGGCCATTGCTTCCTTGTGTTTAGCCATTCACTTCTCGGCTTCCTCTCTGACTTCATCAATTAGATCTAAGTTGCTGTTAAGTTCTTGCTAGTTCTTTTGACCCTTATAAGTTTTGACTCAAAGGCTCGTTAGTCCCACCTCCATTGGTATGACGGCTTCAGTGCCAAATCTCAGTCTGAATGGCGTTTCTCCTGTGGGATCTCTTATGGTCGTCCTATACGCCTAAAGGACATTTGGTAGTTCTTCAAACCACGCCCCCTCTACCCCTTCAAGCCAAGTTTTGATAATTTTGAGCAGGCTTTTATTTGTCACTTCTGTCTGACCATTAGCTTGAGGATGTCTTGGAGAAGAGTAGTGGTTCTTGATTCTTAAGTCTTAGCAAAATTTTCAAAACTTGGGATTGTCGAACTGCTTTCCATTATTTGTTATTATGATGCATGGGACTCTAAACCTGCAGATGATGTTTTTCAGTGTCTGTTATTGTTGCTACTGGCTCTACTTCTACCCATTTTGTGAAGTAATCAATTACAACAGTCATAAATTTGAGTTTCTTCTTCCCTAAAGAGAATAGGCCCATAATGTCAATCCCCCATTGGACGAAAGGTCATAGTGAAGATATGGGTGTCATTGTCCCTCCTGGTCTCGTTTGGACAATTGCAAAGCATTGACACTTATCACATGCTCTGACAAGGTCATGTGCGTCCTTCTGTAAAGTTGGCCAGTAGTATCCTGCTCTAAGTGTCTTTCTTGCTAAAGACCTTGGCCCGGCATGATTTCCACAAATTCCTTCATGCATCTCGTGGAGCACATAATCTGCTTCTTCTGAGTTCGCACATCTTAAGTATGGGAGTAAATAACCTCGTCTGTACAGTATATCGTTAATAATGACAAAGCGGGCTGCTCTGATTTGTATCTTCCTTGCCTTTGTTTTATTTTCTGGGAGCCGTCCTTCTTTCAATTATCGGATGATGGGAGTCATCCACTCGTCTTGCTCTTTATTTTTAGAACATGCTCACCTTCTATGCTTGGTTGCCCCTTTATCTCTATACATAGCTCAGAGGGCACATTGTAGTCGTCTGACGAGGCCAATCTAGCTAGGAAGTTAGCTTCTACATTTTTAGCCCGAGGGATTTGCACAAAGTCTAGGCTGTCAAAGTGCTGCGAGAGTTGCTGGACGATCTTCAGGTACTTCTGCATTCTCTCTTATTTGGCTTCATAATCTCCCTTCGCCTGTCCAATTATGAGCTGAGAATTAGCTTGAACAATCAAATGCTTTGCTCCGAGAGCTTTTACTAGACTTAATCCTGTTAGCAATGCGAGAATTGCAGTCTAACTACATACTTCAATGTTTATTTTTTTGGAGATATAAGCACTACTCCTGCCCTTCCTGCTTTCTTCGTGGCAGACTCATCTGTTTGAACCGTCCATGTTTCCATGGGGAGTTCTTCTTCCATGTAGGGATAGGTGAATTCTACGATGAAATCCGCTAGTACTTGGGCTTTGATTGTTGCTCGAGGTTGATATTTGTTGTCGATTTGTTCCAATTCGATTGCCCATTAGATGAGTCGTCCTAGTGCATTTATCCTATTCATCGTCTTTCTTATTGGTTGGTCTGTCATGACAACAATAAAGTGTGCTTGGAAGTAAGGATGAAGTTTCCTGGAAGTGACCACCAATGCGAAGACTATTTTTTCCATCCTTAGGTAATTTGCTTCTACTTCCTGGAATGCCTGGCTGGTATAGCAGTCCAGCTTCTGGATATTTTCTTATTCTTTGATTAGTGTCAAACTTACTACAATGTTAGACACTACTAAGTAGAGGTACAATTCTTCTCCCATCACGGAGGGACTTGGCAATGGTAGTTTCGTCAAATACTCTTTTAATTTTGCAAAGGCTTCTTCACATTCCTCAGTCCACTGAAAGGACTTTTTCAAGACCTTGAAGAATGGCTTCCACTTATCCATTGCCTTGGAGACGAATCCATTTAGAGCTACAAATTTTCCTGTCAAGCTCTAAACCTCCACCATTTTTGGTGATTTGAGCTCAATTATTGCCTTTACTTTTTCTGGATTTGCCTCTATGCCTCATTAGGACACCATGAATCCCAGGAATTTTTCTAAAGAAACAACAAAAACACACTTTGCAAGTTTTAATTTCATATTGTACTTATGTAGTGTGCTAAAGGTTTCTTTTAGATCGTCCAAGTGGTTGGCTTTATCCTTGCTTTTCACCAGCATATCGTCTACGTATACTTCCACATCTTTCCAATTTGGTGAGAGAAGATACAGTTCACCAATCTTTGGTATGTGGCCTTTATGTTTTTCAATCCAAAGGGCATAACTTTGTAGCAATACAACCCTTGGTTGATGACAAACGAGACCTTCTCTTGATCTTCTTTGTCCATGAGGATATAGTTGTATCCAGAAAATGCGTCCACGAAACTTAAGAGCTTATATCCAGCGATTGAGTCTACCAGTTAATCAATCCTTGGAAAGGGGAAGCTATCCTTCGAGCAGGCCTAGTTCAAGTCTGTGAAATCAACGCACATCCTCTATTTGCCTTTACTCTTTTTGACCATTACCACGTTTACTAGCCAATCTGGGTAGAAGGCTTCCATGATGAAACCAGCTTCCAGTAGTTTCTCTACTTCTTCAATTACTGCCTATTGTGCCCTGGTGCAAATATTCGTCGCTTCTGTTACATAAGTTTGCATTCTGGTTAGACGTTGAGACGATGCTATATAATCTTCCTATCAATCCCAGGCATATCCTCGTGTTTCCACTCGAACACATCTTGGTTTGCCCTCAAGAGGGAAACCATCTTCTCTTTTTCCAGAGTCGGATGTGATGATTTTATCTTCAATACTTTTGACGAATGTCGTGGGACGACCTCAACTTCTTGTAGTGTTTTTGCCAGTTCGAAGATGGGCTCTAGTTCATTGATCACCTACATGTGGTTCTCCCCAGATGTTAAGGCAGCTTGGTAGCACTCTGTTGCCAAAACTTGATCTCCTTTTATTTCTCCTACACTATGGGCTGGTGAAAATTTCACTTTCAAGTAATATGTTGACATGGCTGCTCTTAGCCTATTGAGTGTAGGTCTTCCCAAGATGATGTTGTATGTTAAGGGGCAATTAACTATGAGGAAATCAATTTCCTTGATGATCTATGTTGGGTAAGTGCCTGCAATTAAGGTTAGAGTGACGATGACCCTAAGGACGATTCTATCCCCAGTGAAGCTCACCAGAGGAGAGGTGAAAGGCCCAATCCTTCTCTTGTCCAATTTCATCTGTTGAAACGCAAGTAAATGATGTCTGCTGAGCTTCAGTTGTCACTGCGTACCTGGTGGATATTGAATTCTTCTACTCTGAGCATGATTATCAGTGGATCGTCATGAGGTTGTCTAATGCCGTGACCGTCTCTCTCTGAGAAAACAATGTCAAGTTCATCACTCCTTGGCATCTTCACTAGAGGGAGCCGTGAATGGACACTATTTATTTCTTTCTCATGGGCTTTTTTCAAGGACTTCAGCATTCAGCCTGTCACCAATCCTCTTGAGATCGTCTTTATCTCTCATGCAGGAGGTTTGCTATCTCCTACTTCTCGATTTTTTTCTTCATCGTCCTTCAATTGGTACCTGTAAGGCTCCATTTTCCTAACATACCTTTGTTACTTCCCTTGTCGAATTAAAGTCTCCACCTGGTCTTCTAAATGTCTACACTCATCGATGCAATTCTCATGGTCCTAGTGGAATCTACAGTACTTGTTCTTGTCTCTTCTTTTTGCTAGAGCACTTATTGGCTTTGGCCATTGCAGGGAAGGATCATCCTTTATTTGCATCAACACTTGCTCAATTGGCATTATTAGAGGGGTGAAGTTAGTGAACTTTGGCCTCCTATCCGGAAGTTCCTTTTTTTTTCCTGTGGTCTGCTCAACACTTCGTGTCTCCTTCTTCTTATTGCGGTTACTATTTGTTCCTTAGTCTCTCTTCCTTTTTCCTTTCATTTCTTTTGCAAGCACCGCGTCTTTTGCATTCATATACTTTTGAGCTTTTCGAAGTAATTATACGACTATTTTTGGCGGGCTTTTAGTGATGGAAAAGAAAAAATTCCCAGGTAGCAACCCTTCTTGGAAAGTTGTTAGGATGACTTGGTCTTTAGATTTGTCTACTTGCAGTAACTCCTTTTTGAATCGAGTCACGTACTGTCTTAATGATTCTCCTTATGCTTGCTGAATGTTGAGAAGATGACCAATTGGCTTCTTGTGTCTTTACCCCCCTAATGAAATGACGAACAAAACCCTTGCTGAGTCGTTCAAAATCTACGATAGTTCCAGGGGTATCTTGTTGAACCAGACCCAGGCTGCTCCTTTCAGTGTTGTTGGGAATGCCCTACACATCACCTCTTCGGGGGTCATCTGCAACAGCATCAATGTCTTGAATGATTCAATGTGATCCAAGAGATCCTTGGAACCGTCATACGATTCCAACTATGGGAGACTGAATTTTGGTGTAAGGGGACGGTTCAACACTTCAGTGGTGAATGGTGATTTCGTCCTTGGAATCATTCCATCCAAATTCTACTTGCCATTGTCCTTCATGGCACTTCTTAGTTCGTCCATCTCCTTCCTCATGTTGCAAAGCTCATTTTCCATCCTAAAGGAATCTTCTCTAGAGATCCTATCTCGCCCGTAGGCCTAGGAGTTTGATTCTTTTTCATTTTGGTTTTCACCTATTCGCTGACATTCTGTGTTTTGGGACTCCATTGTCTTTTGTAGCTCTTCATTCTAGTAGTCAGCTTTTCCACATTAGCTAGGAGGGCCAAGATTTGTTACTGTTGCACAGCTTCTAGCTATTGTACAATTTCTGTTTCCATCTCGTACTTCGAGGAACTCTTTTGTCACTGGGAAAGATGGCTTGACTGATTAGCGATTTCCACAGATGGCATTAAACTGATAATGCAAGAAATCAGTAATTTAGCTCCTCGTCGTAGTAGATGGACGACGCTATGATTGGGGTTGTCTCTATTGGAGGAAAACCTACAAAATGAACTGGGATGAAAGGTAACATGTTGATGTGGCATCAGCCAAACCACCTTTGATGCTTAAATCAGTAAAGGAGAAAGATTTTTAAAGAGAAAGGATTGGTGAGTGATTTTCATACAGTATTTGTGCGTACCTTTAACTTCTTTTTCCTTCTCTTTTGTAGTTGTGTGCCTATTTAATGGGTAATGAATAGCTGCATTTATGCTTAACAGCTAATGCATTACAAAATCTTTGTCTGAAGTTTACAGCTCACCCTGTGACCGTTGCTCTGTCTGTTACGCTTTGTCATCAATGAGTATAATAAATGCGTACCGTCTTCTCTTGGTGAACAATGATATTAGCTAAATGACGGTCATAAATTTCTGACTCATCAACTGGTATGTAGCAACTTCAAATCTATTGGTTTTAATGTTATGTAGGTGAATTCTGATAGTGACTTTGAATGGAGAAGACATAGAACCTTTTAGATTTCAAAAGAGAAGCTCTAAAGTCATAACAAAATGTACCTTTGGGTTTCCTTTAAATACTATGTGAATTAGATCTGAAACCCTAATCACTTGATGGCCAATAGGCTATTGGGATTTAATTTAAATTCTATGCAATCATCTTTCGATCAATCGAACCATCTTCTCAATCAATCAGGCTTCGCACGTTTTGAATTTCTGAATTTCCAGGACCTTCAACATTGTTTAATATGCCTTATAGAATCTAAGATTTATATCTAGACAAGTTTTTGCTCAAAGTTTGCCAATTGTTCTAAACTATTAAAACCTAACATATGTGTATCTATAACTTTTATTAATTTTATCTAGTATTTGTATGTATCTTACAATACATGTTACGATATGAAACAATAAGGGAAAAATATTCACCGTATAATTCAAGTTTTGACAACCATGCCTCTTAGTTCCCACTTAAAGAAAATAGCCTATTTTTTTATTAAAAAAAGAGCAATGATTATTGCACAATATCTAATACACACTGCTACTATAAGCATAAAGTATGGACATTCTTAAAAAAAATGTGGATATCTGGCTTTACAAAATGTGAACATTGTGTAAACTAATGTACATCAACAAATGTAAAACAATACATAGTTATATTTAAGAACAAAAATTGAAAATATTAATAATAATTGAAAGTTCAATTAGCGTATAAAAGACCAATGAACTTTTAGATCCCCAATATTAAAATTACCAACAAAACCTTATACACAAACCATATATGTGCAGAATGATGAATATAAGCTAAATCCAAATTGGTAAAACACTCTAAACCTAAATTAATCACCAATACAGTATTAATTAAAAGGTAAAGAGTAACGGAAGAGAGATGCAAACACAAAGATAACACGGCGATGTGTTATTGAAGAGGAAACCGAAGTACTCGGCGAAAAACCTTTTTGCCGCCCTCCAAGCGGTCAAATAATCCACTAGAGAATAAAGTTGATACATGAATAACAATAGATCCTCCAAGCCTAATCTACTTGATGCATCTAAGCCCTCTAAGCCCTCTGAGCTTCTTACTCCAACAAGGTTACGCTGAACATTTTCTTCTCTAACTTATCGGATCCCGCAATAAGCCCATTGCATCAACCAAACAAGTTGGTCCTCTTTAAACTGCTTCCTAAGCACCAAAATACCTCCTTACTGATATGGGTATGGTGAGATAAGGATTTGTCTAATAAACCTCTCAAGGGTATGTCAATGGAGAGTGTTAGAAAATTTAGACCTCGGTTGATAGAATTAACAAGTTTTAAACCCAAGTTGTTAATTAGATTTATTACGAATAAAACTTGTTAAAACAAACAAACATCAATATCATGTCAAATATAATTGCAGCGAAAAAGTAAATAAGACAAGATATGATGACCTAGAAAAACCAATGAAACAAACTAGTTTCACAGTAAAAAAACCTGAGGCAGAAACCTTCCTAAAAAGCAATTCACTATACTAAAGAGAAGTTTCAGATCTAATACAAAACTTTTGTCCCTAGACTCTACAATCTCCGTAGTTGAACTTACATCAGAAATCTTCTACTGCTTCAGAATCTCTAAACTCTTCAATAAATGAACACCATCCTTTTGATGCACGGATCCTAGTATGTGACTAACTCCTTTGCATGAATCTCAGTCCGTGACTCACTCACCAACTTGAGGAAGAAGAATGTTAGCTGCATATTTCTTCACTTCATTAACAATGAAGATCAAGAAGCACTTGGTTATAAAGCCCTAAGACGCAAAGACGCAGTAGCTTCTTTCAGAGAGAATAAGCACTCGGTCACTTTTTGTATGTGTTCTCCTTGTATTCTTATGTGTGACGGCCTCTAAAATAAGCCTTATATATGCCTAGGGTTGTGAGAAAAGAAACCCTACATAAATACATAAGCATGGGCCAAAAATTAGATCTGGAAATCTGAATTTTGTAAAGCTCGATAGATACAGCTATCGAGACCTCGATAGAGAGCTATCTGTCGAGCAGCTGTCGAGCTTTAATGAATTAGCACTTATTCATTTATTTCTTAGACAGATTTGTATGGCTTCAATGCTAGACTTGAACACTTATTCCTTAAAGTATTAAACACATTCTAGATCTACCCAAATACAAATAAAGTGCATTTTGTCAAAGAATTAGCCAATTACATAAAATGTTGACATATATTCCTAACATTAAATCACATATGTCCTAACAAAGAGGGTGAGAGTAGAGGAATTTGGAGAATCAAAAGATTGAGATTGTGGATAAGTCAATCTTGTTTTTCTCTAGGGTTTCTCTTTCGAAATTCTCTCTGGAAGCTCTCTACATTTCATGGGTATAAGGTTAGGTATAGGAGGGTACATGAAGAATGTGAAAAGACATTTTTCATCTAAGCAGGGCATTCTAGTGACTCGGCCTCACGACTAGAACTAGTCGTGAGTCTAAGTCACGAGTTAACTGCTAGTCCAGACTATTTTTTATTGTCCTGTAGTGCTCCAGTTGTCATGACCCTTTAGCTCCCTACATGCTTCACATGTGTACCACTTTGGCGACTTGTCAATTGCGAGCCAGTCGCGAGACTCCTTTGAGTGCACACATCTTAAGTTTTCTTCACACCCTCACACACACAACCCTTACATAATTCCTACCTAAATACAGGGTATCTAATTGCTAAATTACAAGCAAATTTGGCATGGAATAAAACTAGTACATGATTGAATAAATTCAACCTTACAACCTCCCCCTTGGCTATTCTGTGACAAAATCCTAAAATAGACTCTAGACTTAAAATATGAGTTGGGAACAGTTGTCAAAACTCATTCACACCTAACTCTAGATTCTCTTTAGCTCTTGAACCATACGAAAAAGTTACCTGAAAATAATAACAAAATAATATCATTGTAAGCAGAAACCTTGAAATGCATATGGAGCAAGCACAATGCGATCAAACAACAAAGAATATAGCAATAAGGCATGGCTTGACCAAACAAGAACAATCATTATAAATAGTGATCACAATGATCATTCACACAAGAAATGAACATCCAGACATGCAAGCAAATAAGCTCAATGAAAAGTATCATTTGCATGTCCAACACTCAACCAATACAACAACACTAAGGTATTTGCATTAAGGATACAAGATCCAACAAAGGGCACAAGAGAGGAGTATGTTAGGACATATGTGGTTTAAATTGTTTTGAACATATGTCATTATTTTATGTAATTGGCTTATCCTTTGATAAAATGTACTATACTTGTAATTGGGTAGATTTAGGATGTGTTTAACGCTTCAAGAAACTATGTTTCAAGATCAAGTGTTGAAGTCATCAAGTCTATCCAAGAAACAAGCTGGAAAGTGCAAGTTATTAAAGCTCGACACCCAGGCTCGACACTTGCATCTATCGAGTTTTAAGAAGCTGTTTCAATATCGAGGCTCGACAGCTACTCGACAACTCCTTGACACCTCTAGCTATCGAGATTTAAGGAAAACAGATTCTAAGTTCTGTTTTGATTCCAATCCGTGGACATGTCTTTGGGACTTCTTTTCTTCTAACCCTAGACATATAAAATGATTATTTTAAGGGCCGTCAATGAGAACACAGGTTGCACAAGCATTGAGAAATCGTTGTTCAAGAAATTTGAGATCCGAGATAAAGTTCATGCCCTAGTTCATCTTTCTTGTGAAGAAGTTGCTGTGTAATATGCACCGTAGGGTTTTGTAACCAAGCATCTTCTTAATTTTTATCGTGTAGATGAATTGAAGAACTTTGCAGCCAACAACTCTCTCTCTAGTTGATGAATTGAAGTCGCGTACTGGGATCTGCGCAAATTAGTTAGTCATGTACTGGGAGCCGTGCATCAAAAAGAGAAACTGTCACTAAAAAATAAGTCCAATTGAGTATTGGGGTAAGGGTTCAACTGTAGGTTGGAAAGGTACTGGGATTCTTTTACTTGTAACCGCTTGTTGTGATAATAGTGGAGTTTTAGGAGTGGTGACCTTAAATCACCCAGTGGGGTTTTTGCTGTGTAAGTTTTCTCCATTCATAAACAAATCACCGTGTCAATTTAAGTTTACTTGTAACCGCTGCATACTTTAGTTTATTGGTGATTTGTTTGTGCTACCACGTTATTTGCATGTTAACTTGCTTAATTAATAACTTAGCTAATTAATCAACTTAATTCATCACAAGGGGTAAACGTATTTGTGGCCTATTAAGTGGTATCAGAGCGGGCACACTCTGATTAGGGTTTAATCCTTGTGTGTGATCCATTGACCCCTGTTGTCAGGCATTAACCTGCTTAAAGAGATCTTTATTATCAAATACATCTTGTTTTTCTAATCTCTACTTTGTTGAGTGTCTCAGAAAATACAAGTCTAAAAGTTATTTGATTTCTCAATTTAAATAAGCAGAAACTAGACTGTCTCAGAATAAAAATGTGCAAAGGAGTCTGTCTGAGAAGAGTAAAAGTTAAAGGCCTAACTCGAAAAAGGCAGATAAGAGAAAACACCATTCCCATTAATCTATCATCTAAGCATGAAGTGTGTTTTGTGATGAAGTCTACTTTTAAAGTTCTGGACACATGCTTGTGGTACCTAGACAGTGGTTGCTCAAGGCACATGACTGGAGACTGATCCCTCTTCAAAGTCTTCAAGTCGAAGAAAGGTGGAAATGTCACCTTTGGTGATGGGAGCAAATCACAAATAAAAGGGAAAGGAATTATCTCTCTTCCTAGACTACCGGACATTGTAAATATTCTATATGTGGAAGGTCTGAGGGTGAACTTGCTAATTATAAGTCAGATATGTGATCAAGACTTCATGGTGCTATACTCCAAAGGAAAATGTCTTGTCATGGATGAGTCTAGAAAGAAACTCATAAGTGGTGTTCGTACTCTAGACAACTGCTATGGATTGGTTCCTAATGCTGATATTGTGTGCAATAGTATTCAGTTGCCAAATGAAGACCTGTGGCATCAACGGATGGGACATGCTAGTTACAAACATCTCTCTATTGTATCTAAGCATGAATCAGTTCTAGGGATTCCAAAGCTTAGTTGACTTAGCAATGTGGTGTGTGGACCATGTCAGCTTGGGAAACAGACGAAAGCTAAGCATCCAGGTACTCAGACATCAACTACATCTAGACCATTGGAGCTACTGCATTTAGATCTCATGGGCCCAACTAGAACCAAGTCTCTTGGAGGTAAGAGATACATCATGGTTGTGGTAGATGACTTCACTAGGTACACTTGGGTCATTCGATACAAGTTTGATGCTCCTGAGCACATTGAAGCTTTGTGCACAAGACTACAGAATGAAAAGAGCTTATAAATTGACCGAATTCGAAGTAATCATGGTAAAGAATTCGAGAACTCATATATGGAGTCCTTCTACATAAGATCAGGTATATCTCAAGAATTCTCTACTCCCATTACTACTCAGTAGAATGGTGTAGTAGAAAGAAAGAACAGGATTATTCAGGAGATGGCAAGAGCCATATTGCACAGTAAGGATGTGGCTAGAAACTTGTGGGGAGAAGCTGTCAACACTGCATGTCATACGGTGAATAAAGTGTCTTTCAGACCCAGTACCAAAAAGACTCCTTATGAGTTGTGGAAAGGAAGAAAGCCGAATGTGAAATACTTCAGAATTTTTAGAAGTACTTGCTTCATCCTTAAAGATAGAGAGAATGTGAGAAAGTTTGATTCCAGAAGTGATGAAGGGATATTTTTGAGATACTCCTCTACTAGCAAGGCTTATCTAGTATATAACAAAAGAACCATGAAGGTTATGGAAACAGTGAATGTTGTTATTGATGAGTCTTCAAACCTGTGTTATGAGAAAATTAATAAGGAACTCCCCAAAAAAATTCTTCATCTTGAACCTAGGGAAGCTCAAGAAATCTTTGAACAAGAGCCCACATCCCCAAGTACTCCTGGTACTCCAAGTGTTGTAAAAGAGCCAACAGATATGCCTACTTCACCAGATTCTAAATCTCATGAAGAAAAAGGACCTTCCTCCAGGATCAAATTAAATTATCCTCCAGAAACGTACAGAAACGTGAATGAACTCACATTACAGAAACGTATAGTTGATAAATGCATTGCTAACTTTGTGTCTTATTCTTGTTATTTGTCACAAGTTGAACCCACTAAAGTTAAGGAAGCTCTTCAGGATGAAAGTTGGGTTGAAGCAATGCATGATGAACTACTTCAGTTTTAAAGGAATGATGTTTGGACTTTGGTTTCCAAACCGGAGGGTGAGCACATCATCGACACAAAGTGGATATTCTGCAATAAGACTGATGAGGAGGGCAATGTGATCTGCAACAAGGCTCGACTTGTAGCTCAAGGATACACTCAAATGGAGGGAATAGACTATTATGAAACTTTTGCCCCAGTTGCTCACATGGATTTTATCAGAATTCTCCTTGCCTTAGCTTGTCACTTGAGGTTCAAGCTCTACTAGATGGACATAAAAACAGCTTTCTTAAATGGACTACTTAAGGAAGATGTCTATATGGCTCAACCAAAAGGATTCATAAATCCCCACTTTCCGGATCATGTATTGTATCTTAAGAAGGCACTTTATGGATTAAAGCAAGCACCCGGAGCTTGGTACGATCGGCTAACCCAATACACGATATCCCATGGGTTCACAAGAGGAAAGGCTGATTAGACTCTCTTCATCAAGAAAGAAGATGGCGAGCTAGTGGTTGCTCAAGTCTATGTTAATGACATCATCTTTGGATCAATTAAGGATGAACATGCTCATGACTTCTCAAAACTCATGCAAGCAGAGTTCAAGATGAGCATGATTGGAGAGCTATCTCACTTCCTTGGATTGCAGATTCGTCAACAAAATTCAGGTATATTTATCTCTCAATCTAAATATGCTAAGAATCTTATGAAAAAGTTTGGGTTAAAATCTGCTAGTTCTGTTAGAACCCCCATGAGCCCGAATGTCAAACTCACTGTTGATTTGCTAGGTAAAAGTGTAGACTCGTCTCTTTATAGAAGCATGATAGGTGGTCTTCTTTACCTTACTGCTAGTAGACCTAACATTAGCTATAGTGTGGAAGTGTGTGCTAGATATCAGGCAAATCCCAAAGAGTCACATATGATTGCTTTGAAAAGAATCATAAAGTATGTCAAGACTACTACTAACTTTGGTGTGTGGTACAGCAAAGACACGAATGATGTCTTAGCCGGATATTCTGACGCTGATTGGGCTGGGAATGCTGATGATAGAAATAGTACTTCGGGGGGTTGTTTTTATGTGGGTAATAATATTGTCTCCTAGATGAGCAAAAAGCAAAACTCCATCTCTTTATCCACTGCTGAAGCTGAGTACATTGCTGCTGGTAGCTGTTGCACCCAACTCCTATGGATGCAAAAACATCTCGAACTAAGCACATTAAGAACATCTCACTATCTACTATGACAATACTAGTGCCATCAATATCTCTAAGAATCCGATTCCACATTCTCAAACTAAGCACATAGAGATTCGACATCACTTCATTAGGGATCTTGTCGAAGATGGTACTCTCACCCTTGAGTTCATTCACACTGATGATCAGAAGGCTGGCTTATTCACCAAACCTCTGGATAGTAAACGTTTTGAATTCCTTTGTCAAAACATCGATGTCATCTCCATGGATTGATCTCCTTCTATATTTCTTCCTCCTCATGCATCTGCATCTAGTTTTATGCTTTGTTTTGCTTTCTTTAACATGTTTTTGTGTGTTTGTTTTTAGTTTTGTGTTTTATTTTTTCTTTTCTAATAAAAAAAAATTGAAAAATACAAAAACAGTGTGTGTTTGTGTACATTGGTTCTTGTGAACCTTAAAATGTCATTTGAAACAGAGTTTTCTGAACTTTGTATCTCTTGTAGCTTAGATGAGCATCCTTATGCACAATTAAGCAAGTGAGCTTTGTGGCTCTTTGTTCGTGATGAGTAAGATTAAGTGATCTCTTGTTCTTAACGCTCGTATCACTCTTTTTAGTGGGTAGGACTAGAAAATCCTAAGAGAAAGGCATAAATAACCATCTTATCACTGTTACCCACCAATCATGAAATGACATCTATATGCTTCGGCATAGCAAAAGTGCAATGTCAAAAGCTTAACATAATTGGGTATTTTTTTTCTCTCTTATGTGCCCATACATGATATGCTTAATAAAATAAAATATGCAAAGAAATAAAAAGCAAAAAGAACAAAATACTTTAAAATATGATTGTAAGTGTGTATTCTAGGAGATGTGGGAGTTATAGGATGTACCTTAAAGGTGATAGTCCCCATCAAACAGTTATGATTGTGTGTGAATTAAAATGATTTTCTCATATCCCAAATTGTCATAACCTTGAGACACTTATGCAATCTTACGATATTTTTCACACACAATACGAAATATTCTTTGCTATTCAGGGACAATGTGATTTGGCCATCACAAGGTTTACATGCGTTAATGTATACTCACTAAACTATCTTAACTTATTTTTGAAATATAATATTGGTTAGACTTGTTTTGTGCGTGCGTGTGTGTGTGTGTGTGTGTTTGTGTGTGTGTGTGTGTGTGTGTTTTTGGGATTCATGTGCTTAAAATTATTGTTGAGAGATGTTTTTGAGAGCTTAATATGTTGGTTGGATCATTGGTTGAGTTGCATGCGTGATTGTGTTTAGATCTGTGTTTTTCTCTTCTTGAAAAACTGCTTTTTGAAGCCAACTCGACACCTCCTCGACACCTTCTTGATACTTGGCTGTCTATCGAGCTTCTTAGCTTTTTCTTATCGCAATCTTGACAGCTTCTCGACACCTTGTGGATCGATCGAGGAACTTTCTGTCCTCTCGATAGCTTCTCAACAGCTGGTGGATCGATCGAGATTCTTTTGGTATTTGATGCTTCATTCTCGACACATCCTCGATAGCTGTATCTGTCGATGTTGTTTTTCTCGACACCTACCTCGACACCGCTCGATACCTTCATCTGTCGAGATTTACTGAAGATGTATATATAGTTTCTGCACGATTCCTTCTCTCATTTCTCTCGATCTCTCTCTCGATACCTTTGTGTTCTCTCTTCCAAAACCTCTCTCAATTACTCCAAACCTCTTTCCAAAGGTTTCTTCAAATTTCTTTCAAGATTCTCTTCTCTTGGTAAGCTTCTTATCTATCATTCTACATGCATTTCATGTTTTGAAACCTAGGTTTTGGGATTTTTGAAAATTTTGGGGTTTTTTAAAATTGTTGAGTTTTTGTTAAAGTTTTGGGATGGTTTTTGAAGACTTGTTCTTAAAAACTTCATGCATTGCATCACATTAGCATTCTAACGATATTTTCACGCATTTAGGTGTGTGAAATCTTGTTGTGTGCTGGTAGAATTAGATTGGGCTGAGCCCATGATGTTTTTCATGTTGCAAGTCACATGTTCATGCATTTCCCATGCATACATTTTTCTTTTCAATATACTTGTTATATATTGAACTGTTTTGGGACTTTTCTGCTTGTTTCTTTCTTTCTCCCTTTCTTTCTGTTTACATTAGTAGTGTATATGACACCAAAACGTAAATCCATTCCGTCCCAAAACTCTCTTCGTTCTAAGGGCTCTTCATCTTCTGATCCTACTCCTTCCTCTGTTCGATTCCGTGATGAGAAAGCCCAACAGGATTTCTCGGAGAACTTTTCTAAACGAGGTGTTCATTCGGAACGCCAAGTTATTCTAGCAGACTTTACCGACACTACCCTACCCGATGTCATTCACAGTCGGGGTTGGGAGTCACTGTGTGACGTCTTGGTCACTTGTCCTTCCGTGCTGATACAGGAGTTTTACTCCAACATGCATGGAATTGATTCTTCAGTACCTCTCTTTCACACTCGTGATTAAGGTACGCGCATTGTAGTCATTTCGGAGTTCGTCTTAGAGGTGCTTCATGTTCCGAGGGTTGATCATCCTGACTACCCTGGTTATGAGCGTCTATGGACTGTGTCCAAAGACGAGATGATGTCAGCTTTTTGTGAGCGCCCCTCTGATTGGGATGAGCGTCAGTTCACACCATATAGGCCTTTTGTTAAAGGTCCTCGTTTCTTGAACATGGTGATGACTTTTGTTTTGCACCCACTTTCTCACTACAACTTCATCACAGAGCCTCATGCTCGATTTTTGTTGTCTCTTTTAGAACACCTCACTATAGACTTTCCTTCACACTTCATCTTTTCTATCATAGATGTCTATAGGGATACGGCTACTCGTGATAAGCTCATCTTTCCTTCTGCTATCACGAGGATTCTACGTCATTTCTACGAGGATTCTACGTCATTTCCCCATCTCGTTTCCTTCGTCCGACCTTTTCCATGTCATGGCTACCATAGACGCCGCCGCCATAAAACGTAGTAAGGCGTAGTTTAGGTCAAGACAGACGAATTCAGTAGCTCCTTCTTCTCGTCCAACTCCATCATGATTTGCACGAGCCACATCTGCTCCCTCTTCTTCCTCGAGCAATGTGTCACTTGGAGACATCATGGCGCAGCTTCAATGCATGGATGCTCGCCTCAATACGCTCTCTACAGAGTTGTATCAGCTGAACGTTCCTGTTGGTCGCATTGCCAAGAGACAGGCGACCATGGGTGGCTTTGCTTCTGAGGCTTCTCCTCCACCTCCTCATGTGGCGCCTGAGACTGAGGATGATGATGGTGATGACGATGATGCTTCGGATGATGATGATGGAAATGCTAGCTCTACCGATGAGATGTCTACTTGACATTCTACCTTTTGTTACTCGTGACAAAAAGGGGTAGTAGTTTTGGGTTATGAGAGTAGTCATACTTAGGGGGAGAGCTTGTATATGACATTTTTGATAGGGGGAGTGTTACTATGAGGGATGTAGTGACGATTATATGTATCTTTTCTTTTCTTTTCTTTTCTTTCTTTTTGAGATACATTGCTCTTGTACCTTTTACATACATAGTGTTATCATTGATATATATATATATATATATATATATATATATATATATGATGATGTATGTTTTCTTCTGATGATGTATGTTTCTTTCACCTACCTTTTCATGTGTTGTTTCTTTTCTGTCTTTATACACATGCTTCTTATACTTGTATGCAATCTATTATTTCTGCTTTACATAAAGATGCCTTGATGTGTTTTGTTTAAAAGTGTTTTAGAAATACAGGTTGTCAAAGTCTACTTGCCATAAACTCTCTTCTTGCAAAGTTTTTCAAGAGTTTGTGTAAGGATAGATTTTATTGTATTCAACAAGTGAATATGAGTTGAGTGATTTATGACTTCTCTCATATCTTCATTTGTTTGTTGTGGTTTTGCCATGAATTTCCAAAGGGAGAGATTGTTAGGATATATGTGGTTCAAATTGTTTTGAACATATGTCATTATTTTATGTAATTGGCTTATCCTTTGACAAAACGCACTGTACTTGTAATTGGGTAAATTTAAGATGTGTTTAACGCTTCAAGAAAATGTGTTTCAAGATCAAGTGTTGAAGTCATCAAGTCTGTCCAAGAAACAAGCTGGAAAGTGCAAGTTATTAAAGCTCGAAACCTAGGCTCGACACCTGTATCTATCGAGCTTTAAGAAGTTGTTTCAACACCGAGGCTCAACAGCTCCTCGACACCTCTAGCTATCGAGATTTAAAGAAAACAGATTATAAGTTCTATTTTAATTCCAATCCGTAGATATGTCTTTGGGACTTCTTTTCTTCTAACCCTAGATATATAAAAGGATTATTTTAAGGGTCGTCAATGAGAACACAAGTTGCACAAGTATTGAGAAATCGTTGTTCATGAAATTTGAGATCCGAGACAAAGTTCATGCCCTAGTTCGTCTTTCTTGTGAAGAAGTTGTTGTGTAATGTGCACCGTAGGGTTTTGTAACCAAGCATCTTCTTGATTTTCATCGTGTGGATGAATTGAAGAACTTTGCAGCCAACAACTCTTTCTCTAGTTGGTGAATTGAAGTCACGTACTAGGATCCACGCAAATTGGTTAGTCACGTATTGGGAGTCGTGCATCAAAAGGAGAAATTGTTACTACAGAACAAGTCCAATTAGGTATTGGGGTAAGGGTTCAACTGTAGGTTGGTAAGATACTGAGATTCCTTTATTTGGAACCGCTTGTTGTGATAATAGTGGAGTTTTGGGAGTGGTGACCTTAAATCACTCGGTGGGGTTTTTGCCATGTAGGTTTTCCCCATTCGTAAACAAATCACCATGTCAATTTAATTTCCACTGCATACTTTAGTTTATTGGTGATTTGTTTGTGCTACCACGTTATTTGCATGTTAACTTGATTAATTAATAACTTGGCTAATTAATCAACTTAATTCATCACAAGGGGTCAACGTATTTGTGGCCTATTAGAGTACTAAAGAATATGCATACATAATCTAAAAGTACTAAATAGCTATGTACAGGGAAAGGCCCTAGGCCCATTGGGCCTTAAACCCCAGCCTTGTGATAACGTACGAGATAGGGCCTCAGGCCCGCTTGCCAATGGGCCTCCATCATGAGTTACGATACCTGACATCCCCGGTCCGAGCATATCTTGGCACCCAGCGAAACCCCCTCCCAAATAAGCTATTGCTCGGGGCACCAAGTCCTAGTAGTTCAATATTGTCTTGGAGAATATCACCGCCAAACAACCATTCGGAGGCAAGAACCAGTTCCAATGCCATTGCCACAATCCCTAATGGAACCTCCACTAAGGCCACTCTAGAGCGATGGAATTGGACCCCCATCTCCACTGATAGTAAAGGATAATCATAACATCTCCACTGGTCTCTGCCTATAAAAAGGAGAAAGGAATGAGGAAGAGGGGTTGGCAATTTTAGAAAGAAACACAAAGAGAAGAGAGAGACTATCACGAGAAGAGGAAGAGAGACTTAGAGAAATTGGGGATCTCGCAGAGTCCTAAGTGATCGCATGGGTCTTAAAGCGAAGGATCACCCATAGTAGGAAACTCAAAGCCCACGAAATAAATAGATTGTAAGCCTAAAAATGTTTACAGCATATTTTTGGCCCACACAAGCTACAAAGCAAAGGCACAATATAAAGTGTTAGGACATATGTGTTTCATGTTAGGAACATATGTCATCATGTAATCACCTAATCCTTTGACAATACGCACCTTACTTGTAATTGGGTAGATCCAAGATGTGTTTAATGCTTCAAGAAACAAGATTTCAAGTTCAATTGTTAAAGCCATGCAAGTCTGTCCAAGAATCAAGTAATGAAGTACTGGTTTTTAAAACTCGATAGCTAGTATCTATCGAGATTTAAAAAGTTGTCTAAGTCCGAAGCTCGACAGTTGCTTGACAGATAGGGTATCTATTGAGAATTATGAAAATCAGATTTTCAGCTCTAATTTCATTCCAATCCGTGAGTATGTGTTTAGGCTTTCTTTTCTCACAACCGTAAACATATATAAGGATTTTTTTTAAGAGACATCACAATGAGTACAATTGCACAAGTGTGAAATAAAGTGTTGTTCATGTAAATTGTGAACGGAAACCTAGTTTGCCCTAATTCATCTTTCTCTTGATGAAGCTGATATGTTTGTACACTATAGGGTTTTGTGACTAAGTAACTTCGTGATCTTTATCGTGTGATGAACTGAAGAACTTTGTAGCCAACATCTTTCTCAAGTTATTGACCAAGTCACATATTGGGATCCGCGCATCTATTGGTTAGTCACGTACTGGGAGCCATGCATTAAAAAGAGAGATTGTCACTACAGAACAAGTCCAATTGGGAGTAAGGGTTCAACTGTAGGTTGGTATAAGGTGAATTCTTGTAATTGCTTATTGTAATAATAGTGAATTCTCAAGAGTGGTGACCTTAAAATTACTTGATGGGGTTTTTTGCCTTGGAGGTTTTCCCCATCCGAAAACAAATCACCTTGTCAAATTTATTTTTTGCTGCATTTTATTTTAGTTGGTGATTTGTTTGTGCTGCCACGTACATTGCATGCTAATTTGATTAATTAATAAACTTGGCTAATTAATCAATTAATTCATCACAAGGGGTCAATACATTTTTAGCCTATCTTTAAATAGCTAAAACATTCAAGTCTTCATAACACACCATAGTCAAGTATTTAAAAAACAAGTACTAAAGTCATAAAATACTTAAAAACCAAACCAAAGTACTTAAATAAGTGCTATTAAAACCCATAATTGAAACTAAAACACACTTAAACCATAAAAACTATAAAGACTTATAAAAGTTCTCCCCCTCAAGGTAAGGCTCCCCCTCAAGAGCTACTCTATACTACTCCCCCTTTTTGACCGAAATGGCCAAAAGGCTAAGGCTGGTCTGTGAAACTATCAAACATGGCTATGAGCAAGTTGATTTCGTCTTGAATGGTGGTCAGCCTGTTGGAGTGCTCATTTTGGACTTCTTTCAAGTCGTAAATCCTTTCAAGAATGATCTGAAAAGTATCTAGAGGGGCTGCTGAAGATGAGGCTCTGCTCCTTTTCCCACGACTTCTAGAGATTGATGGTTGTCCTTTTGCTTCAGTCTCAATGTCTATAGGCTCTCTTTGTGCGGGATCAATCTCTTTTTCATTGCCTGGAAGACGAACTTTGATCCTTGCAATAGTTAGAGCATTGATAACCGGAGGAGAAGGCATGGCACTGAGATCTTAGGGAGTTTCCACACCTTTGCATGACTTATCCTCATGATCAGACTAGGGAAGATAATTTTTTCCCTTAAGGATGTTCTTGTTTCATCGACAATGATGTTGAATGCATGAGCACTAATGTCAATGTAGATATTCTCCCAAAGCTCCATCAGGAAGATTGCTCTAGCATTGTTGATGGTGGTCATCTTCTTTACTGGGTATAAATTGAACATCGTGATGTATATGAGATATCATAAATGCGGTGGGAAAATAGATGTGTTGAGGCATATCCCGTCTCTAACTCCACTAATATAGGATTGAACCGTTTCTATGGAAAGCATTTTGTCCTTGAAGTAAGTAAAGTCATGTTCCACTTCTTCAAATCCAAGAACCTCATCAACATCCTCCACTTCAATGGTGAATTCATGGCCTCTAACCCAATAGTCTATGACATCATCTCGTGCTATAGCATTGGCGTAGAATTCCCGAATTAGTGATTCACAAGCTACAAGGAGATCACCAAGAAGCTTTTCCCAACCTCTCTCTTCAAAGCAGCTTGGAATGAAGAAGTCCTTAAGATCAACTAGGTCCACAAACCGTTCTTGGATGATTGGAGCTTTTTCAAATTGCCGATTATATCACTCAAAGTGTCAACTGGAGTGAAAACGAGTATTATCCATTTTCTTCCACTTGTCAGCACGTGGTGCAGTGGTTTTCTTCTTCGGAGTCATCTATGAAAATAAAGAAGCAAGTACCACAAAATAGAGTACAAAATATGATAACAAACTTAATTAGTGACAAGTTAGTACCATCATATTGGACAATGAATTAAAACCCTAAAAACAAATATATACAGAGAAATTCACATAAAATTGACATATGACAACATAAATCATCAAAACATGAGAAAATCATGACAATAAGCACTCAAACATGTCAAAATGTGTGTGCGTGTGCGTGTGTGTGTGTACATCCAATGCAAAAGTGTGCAAACTAGGGCAAAGTGGAAAACCATATAATCATATGATGTTTCAAGATTAAAGAAACATGATTATCCCTACACCGTATGTATTCCATGGAATCCAAAGAGATACACAAAAACATCTAAGAGACATTTTGTCATGAACATGCTATGCACAACACAATACAAACAAGGTATAATACACAAAAATGAACAATCATGTAAAACATGTAGAATAGGCATTATACTTACAAGATCAACAAAACCCATAAACCAAACTCAACAAAACATCATTAAAACCATATTCAAACATCATATTTTCAAATCTCATCGTAAACACAAAATCCAAGAAATTTAGGGCTAGAAACATGAAATACTTTGGAAATAAAAGAAAACCCATACCTTTTCTTGAAGATTGATGAAGGATTGATGAATAAAATTGAGGTTTTGTGAGTGAAAATGGAGGTTTTGGAAAAAGGAGAGGCGAACAAGGCAATGTGTGTGCACGTGATGTGAGGAAAAATTGAAAAGTTTTTGAAAACTGTCTTAGATTTAACCCTATTTGTGCAACACACGCGTTTTTCGCGACTGGAATGAGTCGCGAGCAAGTTGCCAATTCAAGTCGCCAAAATCTCTTGACACAAATTTTAAAAAATTTGTTTAAGTGTTTTCGCGATTGGGATGATCACTCGCGAGGGGACCCGCAAATCCTTTTAAGTTCGCAACTAGAGCTTCACTCGTGAACAAGTTGCCAAAATGAGTTGTAAAAATTCCAAAAACCCAAAATTTTAAGTCTTTTTCGCGATTAGGGGACTGACTCACCATAGAGTTGCAAGAGCTTTTGAGTAAGCTCGCGATTGGGGTCTCGCAACTGGCTTGACCCGTAAGTGAGTCGCCAAAACAGAGTTGCACAGATTTTTGAATTTTTTGAACTTTTTCAAAACAAAATACTTTCCAAAAACAACTAAAAATACTCAAAGATCTTTCTGTGTTTGATCAACATACGATTCAGCATATGCAAAACATTTAATCAAGTATCCTTAGTCTAATATGAAGCTTCAATGATCAATTCAACCAAGGCATACACAATTAGCACTAGGAAGAGTGACCAATCTCAATTATAGAAATATACATATATGACCTCCCACATAAGTAAAGATTGATCAAAAGGAACAAACACTCAAAGCATTTAAAAAAAAACAAACAAAATAGTCAAAACATGCTACACATGATACCATTAAAGTAGTGTGTGCTAAACACAAGTGAGAACAAAGCAAGATAGATGAGTAAAGCACACATCACACATAAGATTCTAGGAATTGTACCAACACCGATGGTCTTACGAAGTGATTCAAACCGTGGACCATCGAGGGGTTTGGTAAAGATGTCCGCCTTTTAATTGTCAGTATGTATGAACTCAAGACAACCTACTTTATCCTCTACCAACTCTCGCATGAAGTGGTAACGTATCTCAATGTGCTTAGACTTTGAATGTTGTATCGGATTGTTCGAGAGGTTTATAGCATTGGTGTTATCACATAATACACACATTGTATCTTGAGGAATCCCGTAATCGTGAAGCAAGTTCTTCATCCAAAGAAGTTGTGTGTAGCATCTCCGAGCTGCTATGTACTCTGCTTCCTCGGTAGACAAGGACACTGAATTTTGTTTCTTGCTCATCCATAAGACAAGGTTGTTGTCAAGGTAAAAATAACCGCCTGAAGTACTCTTCCGATCATCCACACTCCCAGCCCAATCGACATCTAAATAACCCACAAGGCAAGCATTGGAATCCTTTGAGTACCATAAACCATAGTCTAGTGTGCCATTGACATATCGTATGATCATTTTCACAATAGTTAAGTGGGATTCTTTTGGAGTGGCTTGATATCTAGCATAAACTCCCACACCCCCAGAAGAATCAAGACTAAGCTTGGTAGAAGAACTCATAGGAGTGAAGGCGGCATGTTTTTTAGAATCTAGTCCAAACTTCTTAACAAGATTTCTAGCATATTTTTCTTGAGAAATGAATATGTCATTCTTCTTTTGTTTGACTTGAAGGCCCAAGAAGAAGGTTAGCTCCCCTACCATACTCATTTCAAATTCTTCATTTCTTTAGAGAACTCTATAGCTCGAGCATCTATGGTAGCTCCAAATACTATGTCATTAACACATACTTAAGCTACGAGGAGATAATTCTCATCATTCTTGACAAATAGAGTCCGGTCGGCATATCCTCATTTGAATCCTTTATCTAGGAGGTACTATGTAAGTCGATCATACCAAGCTCTAGGAGCTTGCTTTAGACCATAAAGTGTCTTCTTCAATTTCAACACATGATCGATGAAGTGAGGATCTTAGAAACCTTTAGGTTGCTCAACAAACACTTCGTCATTAAGGTATCCATTGAGAAATGCACATTTCACATCCATTTGATAAAGTTTGAAGTCCATGGTGAACGCAATTAACAAGAGAATGCGGATAGACTCAAGTCTGGCTACGGGAGCAAAAGATTCCTCAAAGTCTATCCCTTTTACTTGAGTGTAACCTTGAGCCACCAACCAAGACTTATTCCGAATAATCTTGCCATCCTCATCGGTCTTGTTTTTGAAGATCCATTTGGTGTCAATAACGTGAGCATCTTTAGGTCCTGGAACAAGTTCCCATACATCATTTCTCACGAATTGATTCACTTCTTCATGCATTAAGCCCACCTAATTCTTGTCTTTGAGGGCTTCTTCTACCTTTTTTGGTTCAAATTGGCCAAGATAGCAATGGTATGTTACATGATTGGCAACAAGCATGTTTCCCTTTCTAAGACAAAGTCCTTCATCTAAAGTCTCAATTGACAGGCCACAAACGCGTTGACCCCTTGTGATAAATTAGATTGATTGATTAGCCTAGTTATTAATTAATCAAATGAACATGCAATATCACGTGGTAGCACAAACAAATCACCAAAATAAGTTATGCAGTGGAAAATAAATAATACGGTGATTTGTTTACGAATGGGAAAAACCTTACAGCAAAAACCCCACTGGGTGATTTAAGGTCACCACTCCCGAAACTCCACTATTATCACAGCAAGCGATTACAAGCAAGGAATCCCAAGTGCCTTACCAACCTACAGTTGAACCCTTACCCTAATACCCAATTGGACTTGCTCTGTAGTGACAGTTTCTCCTTTCAATGTACGACTCCCAAGTACGTGACTAACTAGATGCGCGAATCCTAGTACGCGACTTCAAACACCAACTGGAGAGAGAGAGTTGTTGGCTGCAAAGTTCTTCAAATCATCAGAGATGAACTAGTGCACGAACTTTGTCTTTCAGATCACAAATTGCATGAACAAGAAGTTGTCAATGCTTGTGCAACTTGCATCATCTTTTACAGCCCTTAAAACAATCCTTTTATATGTCTAGGATTAGGAGAAAAGAAGTCTCAAAGACACATTCACAGATTGAACTTGAAATAGAACTGAAAATCTGTTTTCTTTAATTCTCGACAGATAGAGGTGTCGAGGATCTGTCGAGAAGCTGTCGAGGCTCGGGGCAAAATAGCTTCTTAAAGCTCGATAGATGCATGTGTCGAGGTAGGTGTCGAGCTTTAGTAACTTGCACTTCCTTGCTTGTTTCTTGGACAGACTTTGATGACTTTAACACTGAATCTTGAAACACTGTTTCTTGAAGTATTAAACACATCCTAGATCTACCAAATTACAAGTAAAGTGTGTTTTGTCTATGGATAAGCCAATTACATAAAATAGCGACATATGTTCACAAACTTGAACTACATATGTCCTAACATCAATGATGTTACTTTTCGGATGGTTTTTAACCACTCTTGATAATGGCTTTTTTAAGGTAGATACTTCATCATTCTGTGAGATGGGAGGATGAACTTTCGAAAGGGTGAGAGGACTTGATGATCTAGACATTGACCTTGTCTCCATTCTAGAATTTACGGCAGTAGATTCCTTTTCTGGTGTAAGTCCTTCCACTTCAACATCTTGGGCTTCAACATGAATGGTGAATTCTTTGGAGCTTGGTCCTTCACCATCATCATCAATTTCCACTCTCATTATGGCATCATCAATCACCACATTGATGGACTCCATCACCATTTTTGTTCTCTTGTTGAAGACTCTATATGTCCGGCATGTGGTAGAATAACCAAGGAAGATGCCTTCATCGCTTTTTGCATCGAATTTACCAAGATTTTCCCAATCATTTAAAATGTAGTACTTGCTTCTGAAGACATAGAAGTACTTCACTTTAGGCTTCTTCCCATTCCAAATTTCATATGCGGTCTTCCTTGTTCCCGCTTAGAAGAATATTCTATTACCAATGTGACAAGAGGTGTTCACGGCTTGTCCCCAAAACTTTTGAGAGATTTGCTTATTGAGTAGCATAACTCTTGCCATTTCTTAAACCACCCAATTTTTCCTTTCAACCACTCCATTTTGTTGGATAGTTTTAGGAGCTAAAAATTTTTTCATGATTCCATTCTTCTCACAAAAGGACTCAAATCTTGCATTCTCAAACTCCTTCCTATGATCACTCCTTATCTTGACTATAGGAACCCTGTTCTCATTTTGAAGTCTCTTGCAAAGAAACTCCATCTTCTCACATGCTTCCTATTTCTCTCTAAAAAATTTCACCCAAGTGTATCTTGAGAAATCATTAACAACAACCATGATATACCTTTTTCCTCCTAGGCTTTCAATTCTTGTAGGCCCCATCAAATCAACATCAAGAAGTTCTAAACAGCTTGAGGTAGAAATCACATTCACCTTGTGATGATTTGACCTTATTTGCTTTCCTATTTCACATGCATCACAAATGGTCTTCTCCACCTTTCCAAATTTTGGAAGCCCCACAACGGCTTCAAGTTTAAATACTTTAGCCACTTGCTTAAAGTTTGCATGCCCTAATCTTTGATGCCAAAGCTCCAACTTGTCAAGCCGAGTACTTCTACAAGAGATCTTTGGTGCAAGAACTACTTCCTAGCAATTGTTGGTAGTCCTATTTCCCTTCAACACTTGGATCCCTTCTTCATCAATGATTACACACCCCTTCTTTGAGCATTGAACTAAGAAGTCCTCATTACATATTTGAGTGATGGTCAAGAGGTTTGCCTTAAGCCCTTTGATATATAGGACATCCTTCAACAGTGGTAGCCCCAATATCTCAACGGTTCTTTTCCCAAGTACTTGAGCATGACTACCATCTCCAAAAGTCACATAATCACCAACCTTCTCCTTGAGTGACTTGAACAATGATTTATCTCTTGTCATATGATGAGAACAACTGCTATTAAGATACCATAAACAAGAGTTAAATACCTTCAAGGAGGTGTGCACAAATAAGCAAGCATGGGACAAGCACTTTTGACTTTTAAAAAGAAAATTTTCTTCATTTTCCATTCTCTTGCTACATCAAATTTTCTTTTTAAGATCATCAACCTTATCACACAATATTCTATTCCTTCTTTTATACTTCTCAATCGTAGAATTTGATTCACATAGACTATTGTGTAAGACATGGTTCTCATTTTCTAAATATTTCAGCATGTTAACAAACACTCTATCATGTTTCTGTGTTTTTAATAACTCTAAGAATTCATTGTTAGGACAATCTTCCAATATACTCACAGAGTCATTATCACAAACATTTAGGCCACAATTCAGCATAGCCTTTTCCATAGCTTCATCCATAGCTAAAAGAGGGTCAAAGATCACACTTAAGTACTGAAATCACACAAATGTACCTGCTCTGATGCCAATTGAAAGTTCAATTAGCGTATAAAACACCAATGAACGTTTAGACCCCTAATATTAAAATTACCAACACAAGCTTATACACAAACAATAAATGTGTGGAATGATGAATATAAGTTAATCCCAAATTGGTAAAACACTCTAAACCTAAATTAATCACAAACACAACAATAGTTAAAAGGTAAAGAGTAAGGGAAGAGAGATGCAAACACATATAACACGGCGATGTGTTATCGAAGACGAAACCGAAGTACACAGTGAAAAACCTCTCCTCCGCCTTACAAGCGATCAAATAATCCACTAGATAATAAAGTTGGAATACATGAATAGCAATAGACCTTCCAAGCCTAATCTACCCGATGCACCTAAGCCCTCCAACCTTCTTGCTCCAATAAGATCCCACAATAAGCCCATTACAACAACCAAACGAGTTAGTCCTCTCTAAACTGCTTCCTAAGCACCAAAATACATTTTCACTAATATGGGTATGGTGGAGATAAGGATTTGGCTAATGAACCTCTTAAAGGTATGTCAATAGAGAGAGTGAGAGTAGAGAAATTTGGAGAATCAAAAGATTAAGATTATAGATAAGTCAATCTTGTTTTTCTCTAGGGTTTCTCTCTCGAAATTCTCTCTGGAAGCTCTCTACATTTCGTGAGTATAAGGATATTTATAGTAGGGTACGTGAGGATTGTGAAAAGCCATTTTTCATCCAAACAGGGCATTCCGGCGACTCGGCCTCGTGACTGGAACTAGTCACGAGTCTGAGTCGTGAGTTAACTACTAGGTCAAACTGTACTTTTTGTCCTATAGTGCTCTAGCTGTCGTGATCTTCCTGCTCCCTGCATGCTTCACATGTATGTCACTTTAGCGACTTGCCAGTCACGAGATCCAGTCGCGAGACTTCTTTGAGGGCACACATCTTGAGTTTTCTTCACACTCTCTCACACATAATGATAGGCTACAAACGCGTTAACCCGTTGTGATAAATTAAGTTGATTAATTAGTCAAGTTATTAATTAACCAAATTAACATGCAAATTGCGTTGCAACACAAACAAATAACCAATAAACTAAAGTATATAGCAGAAAACAAATTGACACAGTGATTTGTTTACGAATAGGGAAAACTTACACGGCAAAAACCCCACCGGGTGATTTTAATGTCACCAATCCCGAAATTCCATTATTATTACAACAAGCGGTCACAAGTAAAGGAATCCCAAGTACCTTACCAACCTACAATTGAACCCTTACCCCAATACCCAATTGAACTTGTTCTGTAGTGATAATTTCTCCTTTTGATGCACAGCTCCCAAGTATGTGACTAACAAATTTGCGCGGATCCCAGTACTCGACTTTTATCACCAAATAGAGAAAGTTTTTGGCTGCAAAGTTCTTCAATTCATCCACACGATGAAGATCAAAAAGATGCTTGGTTACAAAACCCTACGGTGCACATTACACAACAACTTCTTCACAAGAGAGATGAACTAGGGCAAGAACTTTGTCTTAGGTCACAAATTGCTTGAACAAAGGTTTCTCAATGCTTGTGCAACTTGTGTACACTTTGACGGCCCTTAAAATAATCTTTTTATATGTCTAGGATTAGAAGAAAAGAAGTCCCAAAGATACATGTATGGATTGAAATCAAAAGCAGAACTCAGAATCTGTTTTTCTTAAATCTCCACAGCTAAAGGTGTCGAGGTGTTATCGAGCAGCTGTCGAGCTTTAAAATTTGGCACTTTTCAACTTGAATCTTGGACAACTTGCATGGCTATAACACTTGATCTTGAAACCTTATTTCTTGAAGTATTAAAATCATCCTAGAGCTACTCAAATACAATTTGAGTGCGTTTTGTCAAAGGATAAGCCAATTACATAAAAGAATGACATATGTTTAAAACAAAGTGAAACACATATGTCCTAACACATAACTCTTACATAATTCTCACCTAAATACAGGGTATCTAATTACTAAATTACAAGCAAACTTAGCACAGAAAAAAGTCAATACATGATTGAATAAATTCAACCTTACAATAATAATAATAATAATAAATAAATAAATAAATATATAAAAAGCCAACACATAGTTATATCAACATTTTGTTGGGGGACTAATAAAACAATAAATATTTGATAGCTTTTTATATTTTCTAAAAGCAATGTCAAAGCTTTATTACTATGGTTTATCAATAATTACCCTGAGGGCATCTGTTAACATGACTCTAATAATAATAATAATGAAGCCATCATCTGACACCAAAGGGAAGAGAGAGAGACAGAGAGAGAGACAGAGAGAGTGATAACAAATAAGCTTGCTTCCCTGACCGCACCAAACCCTATTTATACTTTTCAATCCTTTTACATTTTGGAAAATGTTAGAGTTACAAACTATTTTACTATATTTATTACAAATGGTTGATGTGTTGAGTAGTTATTGGTAAGTGATGTCAATGGTAGACCTAGATGATAACAAGTAAAAATTTTCCACAACAATAGTTTATAAAAATGTTATAAAATAGTTTGTGGTTGTATTAACACCCTAAAGTCTCCACTATCTTCCTTTCTCTACTGTCTCTTTCTCTACGATCTCTTAACTTTTTAATAGTATCAAATTTTGAATTTGCTATATATAAACCTAAATTTTAACCTTAGAAAAATGGAGAAAGAAATGTTGAATTCTACATTTTTTTTTTTAGTTTAAGAGCAAGGCTGTGAGATGTGTATACAATTTTATGGGTATATTGCTATATTCTTAACTATATTAGATTAAATTATTTTTCAATTTATTTTAAGGAATCAAATTAATCAAATTAGATGTCTAAACTTATAGGTATTTGGATTAATTTATTACTTTAATTCTTAATAATTATGAATTGATTATTTTTATTTCTTTATTTTAATATAGGTAAATATACACCTTTAGTTAATTGATATGATGGAGAAACTTGAGCATAATAATGAGTGCTGATCCAATTCTAAACAAACTTGTATCAAGGTAAATATATTTAAGAATATTGGGAATGAAGAAATCATATAGCGATTTTGAAAAAAGGGCGATGGTTGTTAAGTGATGAGGATAATTTTTGATTGGTCAATATGGGGGAGCCAAAAAGGGATGACCAACCCCAAAAGGGATGACCGACCGACCGACTGACCCTAAAAGGGATGACCAACCGACCTCAAAAGGGATGACTGACCCAAAAAGGATGACTAACCCTAAAAGGAATGACCTACCCCAAAAGGGATGACCAACTTGTGGGCCGATGGATCAGGCAATCCCCGATCCTGACAACCCATCCCTCTAGGGTTTCCATAGGGCTTGCATAGGGCCCACTCACACATCCTTACATGGAAATTACTTGAACATCACGACTAAAGGCCCTACCACGCAATCAGATCTATTATAGATGAAAAGGTGATCCCAAGTATCTTGGGACCTTTCTCTCTACAAGGAAATTCTCCCGTATCATGGGATTCGGGTTAGCTCTCTACCACTATATAAACCACAAACCTTACCCTTCTTAAAGTACTTGAATTCACCCTAGCTCTTGCACTCTTGAGTTATTGGAGAGTCTTTTATTACTAACTTAACCTTCGGAGGATCTTTGGTCGGTACCTTACCGATGCCCTTTAATTAGTTCTTCTCTTTTGTTCTTTAGGTACACCCATTGGTATGTGTGTGGAAGATCAACTTACTGAAGATTTTTGTGCATTATCAGTTAGCACCGTCTGTAGGAATGAGTGATAAGCCATATCCACGTTTCAAATACAAAGAATTGTATGGTCCGGACACAATCAATGGCTACCATAAACCAAGAGCTCAAAAACCCACCCAACGCCTTGGAGAAGCAAGTGTAGACCCTCGCCGTGGCAGTTAAATGACTCACCCAACGAAATCATAAGCTGGAGCGAAAGTTAGGCCAGCAAAACGAATAGCATCCAAATGATCAAAATGACGAATAGGGAGGTGGCGAACGCAACAACAACCGTCCCCCAACAAATGATCACTAGAAAAGGGATGACCAAGATGAAAAAATTTGAGTGGACCCACAAATGACAAAGAGCATTTAAGGAACTATGGTGTACCTCGCATCTTTACCACTCCTCAGTCCATCCAAACCCGATAAAGAGCTTTCACTCTACTTGGTCGTATCCCTCATGGCTAACAGTTTAGATCTTATCCAAAAGGAGGATCGTGTGCAATTACCAGTATGCTACACCAACTGAGCGCTTAGGGGAGCAGAAGAAAGGTATTCCCTTATAAAGAAGTTAGCCTTCGCTCTAATTACAGTAGCTCACAAGCTTAGGTCATACTGCAAAGCACACACGCCATAGTAGTCTAGGTGAACAAAGCCCTCGGCCTAAGCATTAGTTGACTTCGTCGCAGAATTTACAATGAACAAGGTAGAAGGCTAAAGGGCAATCCCATGGAAGTTCTAAATAGAAAGATCATCTAATAGACATGTTAGAAGGACCAAAGTAGTCCTACAATCTCTTGAAAGGGACATCATGGAATGTGTTGTTCGGCTTTAATTCTTGACGACTAATAATAGAGCTAAGTATGAAGCTATACTAACGAGGCTCGACTTAGCCAAAGCAACTAGGGCCTCATCAGTCACCATCCATAACAACTCCCAAGTTGCCATGAAGCATATCAATGGAGAATACGAAGCCAAGGAAGAGAGGATGAAGAAGTACCTTAGCCTTGTCAAGAGACAAACATATCAAAATTTTGCAGCAGAATTTGTTTAAGACCCATAGGAAGAAAATGGACATGCAAATCGATTGGCCAAGGTCACATTTGCCGAACACTTGACTATCGATTGTCGAGTACTATCCTTCACCCAACACTCCCCTGCTATTAAGGAATTGAAAATACAAGTGATATCAGCAAGTATTGATTGGATGATTCCAATCACTTCCTACCTTAAAAATGGGATGATTCCAGAGGACCACAACGCATTCCAAATGTCAAAAGCTTGGGCATCGCGCTTTGTGTTGATGGGAGAGGTTTCTTCTGACCATACCTACGGTGTTTGATCCCCGAAGAAGTAGACTACATCATAAGGAAAGTCCATGAAGGGGTGTGTGGAAACCACTCGAGGACGTGATTGTTGGTCCACAAGCTCGTACAAGTAGGGTATTATTGGCCTACCATGCCGAAGGATGCCCAATCCTACATAAAAGAATGCGACAATTGCCAATGCTTCAACAAGATCTCATGGCTAAAGACTACGAAGGGAAGAACGAAGAAGGGATCCATCTACACTTAGATCTACTGGATAAGGTCAAGGCAACTGCTGAACAATGAATGGCCTGTTGCCAAGACCTCATGGCTAAACATTATAATGCCAAAGTCAAAAATTGACACTTTAGCATTAGGGACCTTGTTTTAAGGAAAATGGCCACGGCCACAAAGGATCCCACGCAAGGAAAGTTAGAACCTAACTGGGAATGACCATACAGAATCATTGATTACAACAGAAAGGGTATGTAATCCTTATCCTAACGGGATGGATTGATAACCAAGGATGCCCATGGGCACCTAATCCTCATCCCAACAGGATGGATCGACAACCAAGGATGCCAATGGCACCTGATCCTTCTCCAAAACTAAGTCTTACCTACGGGATAGACCAATGATCAAGGATGCCTACGAGCACCTGATCCTCATCCAAAGACTGAATCCTACCTCCGGGTGGACAGATGACCAAAGTTTCCTACGGGTAGACGGTTCAACGTAAAGTCATCCCCAAGAGAGAAAGACAATGACCAAAGTCACCTACGGGTAGACAGTCTAACATAAAGTCATCCCTAAGAGAGAAAAACAACGACCTAAGTCCCCTACGGGTGGACAGATGACCAAAGTCACCTATAGGTGGATGGTCTAATGTAAAGTCATCCCCAAAAGGGAAAGACAATGACCAAAGTTGCCTATGGGTGGACGGAAGACCAAAGTCGCCTACAGCTGGATGATCCAATGTAAAGTCATCCCCAAGAGGGAAAGACAATGACCAAAGTCACCTACAAGTGTATGAATGACCAAAGTCACCTACACATGGACATTTCAACATAAAGTCATTCCTAAGAGGGAAGGACAATGACCTAAGTCGTCTACAAGTGGACGAATGACCAAAGTCGCCTTCGGGTGGATGGTCCAACGTAAAGTCATCCCAAAAGGGAAGGACAATGACCAAAGTCTCCTAGGGGTGGACGTTCCAATGTAAAATCATTCCCAAGAGGGAAGGACAATGACCAAAGTCACCTACAGGTGGATGGTCCAATGTAAAGTCATCCCCAAGTGGGAAGGACAACGACCAAAGTCACCTATGGGTGGACGATCCAACATAAAGTCCCAAGAGGGAAGGACAATGACTAAAGTCGCATACGGGTGGATAGACGACCAAAGTTGCTTACGGGTGGACAGTCCAAAGTAAAGTCCAACCCAATAAGGAAGCACGAAGGCCAAAGTCACTTATGGGTGAACAAAAGAACCAAGCCACCCAAAAATGCCTTGATAAAAATTCTAAATCTTCCTACCAATGGGTGGAAAGACGAACCAAGCCACCCACGAGTGCCTTGGTAAAAAATCTGAATCATATTACTGACTGGTGGAGGGACGAACCAAGCCACCCACAAGTACCTTGGTAAAAGATCTGAGTCTTCCTACCTACAAGGTGATAAATGAACCAAGTCACCAAGGTGACGAACGATCTAAGAAATCCTCCAAAGATGATTGACTCAAGCAGAGATCTTCTAGCCAAGTCACCAAGGTGACGAACGATCCAACAGATCCTCTAAGGATGATCAACTCGAGTAGAGATCATCCAAATAGCGAATGATCCAAAAGATCCTCCAAAGATGATCACTCAAGTAGAGATCATCTGACCATGTCACCAAGGTGACAAACGATCCAAATTATCCTCCAAAGATGGTCGACTCGAGTAGAGATCATCCAACCAAGTAACAAAGGTGACGACTGATCCAAGAAATTCTCCATATATGATCAACTCAAATAGAGATCGTCGAACCAAGTCATCAAGGTTTAATGATCCAAGTGATCCTCCAAAGATGATTGACTCAAGTAGAAATCGTCGAATTAAGTAACCAAGGTGACAAACGATCCAAGTAACCCTCTAAAGATGATTGAGTCAAATAGCGATCCTCCAATGAAAATTGACTTAAGTAATGATCATCTAATCACATCGCTAAGATGACCCAAAAAATTGGCCAACCATCAGTATGCTTGAATGGTGGTCATCCGATCAAGTTACACTAAACGCTCATGGAATAGGGGGCAAATAAATGAACCCCTAACACTCTACGATTAGAAAACCTTCATATTCCACACTCATCCACTTACGTAACGACCACGGAATGGGGGGCAACTGATAGGGAATATTTTCACCATCCAGAAAAATTTTAACACCCTAGAGCTTTCGGTTACCAAAAGCATCATAAGGTCACCAAAAGAGTCTTTGATCACCAAAAACATCGTTAGGTACCTTCCCTGACACCATGTGACACACTCCGTGATAGGCCACAAATGCGTTAACCCTTAGTGATTAATTAAATTGATTAATTAGCCAAGTTCTTAATTAATCAAATTAACATGCAAATTCACGTGGCAGCACAAACAAATCACCAATAACTAAAGTATGCAGCGGAAAATAAATGATATGGTGATTTGTTTACGAATGGGGAAAATCTAATGGCAAAAACCCCACCGGGTAATTTAAGATCACCACTCCCGAAATTCCACTATTATCACAACAAGCGATTACAAGCAAGGAATCCCAAGTAGTACCTTACCAACCTACAGTTGAACCCTTACCCCAATACCCAATTGGACTTGTTCTGTAGTGACAGTTTCTCCTTTTGATGCACGGCTCCTAAGTACGTGACTAACCAATTGCGCGGATCCCAGTACGCGACTTCAATTCACCAACTAGAGAGAGAGTTATTGGCTGTAAAGTTCTTCAAATCATCCACACAATGAAGATTAAGAAGATGCTTGGTTACAAAACCCTACGGTGCACATTACACAGAAACTTCTTCACAAGAGATGAACTAGGGCATGAACTTTGTCTTCGGTCACAAATTGCATGAACAAGAATTTCTCAATACTTGTGCACCTTGCGTCACTTTGTCAGCCCTTAAAACAATCCTTTATATGTCTAGGGTTAGGAGAAAAGAAGTTCCAAAGACACATTCTCGAATTGGAATCAAAACAGAACTTGTAATCTGTTTTCCATAAATCTCGACAGATAGAGATGTCGAGGATCTGTCGAGAAGCTGTCGAGCTTCGGGGCTGAAACAGCTTCTAAAACTCGATAGATGCATGTGTCAAGACTAGATGTCAAGTTTTAGTAACTTGCACTTTCCAGCTTGTTTCTTGGACAGACTTGATGACTTCAACACTTGATCTTGAAACACAGTTTCTTGAAGCGTTAAACACGTCCTAAATCTGCCCAATTACAAGTAAAGTGCGTTTTGTCAAAGGATAAGTCGATTACATAAAATAGTGACATATGTTTGAAATCACTTGAACTACATATGTCCTAACAATCTCCCCCTTTGGCAATCCGTGACAAAACCACAACAAACAAATGAAGATATGAGAGAAGTCATAAAACACTTAACTCATATTCACTTGTTGAATACAATAAAATCTATCTTAACACAAACTCTTGAAAAACTTTGCAAGAAGAGAGTTTATGACAAGTAGACTTTAACAACCTATATTTCTGAAACACTTTTAAACAAAACACATCAAGGCATCTTTGTGTGAAGCAGAAATAATAGATTGCATACAAGTAAAAGAAACATGTGTATAAAGACAGAAAAGAAACAACACATGGAAAGGTAGGTGAAAGAAACATACATCAACATATATATATCAAGAAATAATCACAAAGTATGTCAATAAATAGTCACAAGACCGGGGTACATGATCAATGTACCTCTAAAAGAAAGAAAAGAAAGGAAATTGACAGGCCACAAACGCGTTGACCCCTTGTGATAATTTAGATCAATTAAATTAGCCCAGTTATTAATTAATCAAATTAACAGATAATATCATGTGGCAGCACAAACAAATCACCAAACTAAAATATGCAGCGGAAAATAAATAACACGGTGATTTGTTCACGAATGGGGAAAACCCTAAGGCAAAAACCCCATCGGGTGATTTAAGGTCACCACTCCCGAAGCTCCACTATTATCACAACAAGCAGTTACAAGTAAGGAATCCCAGTACCTCACCAACCTACAGTTGAACTCTTACCCCAATACCCAATTGGACTTGTTCTGTAGTGACAATTTCTCCAGTTTAATGCACGGCTCCCAGTACGTGACTAACCAATGTGATGCGCGGATCCCAGTACGCGTCTTACTCCTTTGCACGAATCCAAGTACGTGACTCACTCACCAACTTGAGGAAGAAAGAATGTTGGCTGCAAAGTTCTTCAAATCATCAGAGATGAACTAGGGCACGAACTTTGTCTCACAGATCACAATTTGCATGAAAGAGAAGAAGCAACTTGTATCTTGTGATTTCTGCTTGTTGCACTCTTTGACGGCCCTTAAAATAATCCTTTTATATGTCTAGGGTTAGGAGAAAAGAAGTCCCAAAGACACACACGGATTGGACTTGAAACAGACCTGGAAATCTGTTTTCTTTAATTCTCGACAGATAGAGGTGTCGAGAGGTGTCGAGACAGCTGTCGAGGCTCGGGCTAAACAGCTTCTTTAAATCTCGATAGATGTATCTGTCGAGGTATCTATCGAGCTTTAAAATCTTGCACTTTCTTGCTTGTATCTTGGACAGACTTTGACGGCTTCAACACTTAATCCTGTTATCTTGACAGTGACGGCTTCAACACTTAACTTGAACCACTGTTTCTTGAAGTGTTTAACACATCCTAGATCTACCCAATTACAAGTAAAGTGCGTTTTGTCTAAGGATAAGCCAATTACATAAAATAGCGACATATGTTCACAAGCTTGAACAACTACATATGTCCTAACAGAAATACATGTAATCCTCACTGCATCCCTCATATCAACAATCCCCCTATCAAAAATGTCCTATACTAGCTCTCCTCCTAAGTATAACTACTCTCATACATCAAAACTACTCCCCCTTTTTGCCATGAGTGACAAAGGGTAGAGTATCAAGTAGACATCTCATCAGAAGAGCATCATTGTCATCACCGTTATAATCCTCAGTCTCAGAAGTTACATGAGAAGGCGGAGGAAAAGCCTCAGAAGCAAAGCTGCCCAAGGTCGCCTGTCGCCTGGCAATGCGACCAACACTAATGTTCACCTGATACAACTCCATAGAGAGGGTATCGAGGTGAGCATCCATGCGCTGAAGCTGCGCCATGATGTCTCCAAGTGTCACATTGCTCGAGGAAGAAGAAGGAGCAGATGTGGCTCGAGCAGATCTAGATGGAGTCGGACGGGAGGAAGGAGCAGTAGAATCCAACTGTCTGGACTTGAACTGTGACTCACTACGTTTTACGGTAGCGGCGTCTATGGCAGACATGACATGAAAAGGATCAGACGATGGAAAGGGGATGGAAAAATGGCGAAGAATCCTTGTGATAGCGGAAGAGAAAATGAGCTTATCATGGGTAGCCGTATCTCTATAGACATCTATGATAGAGAAGATGAAGTGTGAAGGAAAGTCTATAGTAAGATGCTCTAAAAGAGACAACAAAAATTGAGCACAAGGCTCTGTGATAGAGTTGTAGTGAGATAGTGGAAGCAAAACAAAAGTCATCACCATGTTAAGGAAATGAGGACCTTTAGCAAAAGGCCTACATGGTGTGTATTGATGATCTCCCCAGGCAGAGGGACGCTCACAGAACGCAAAAATCATCTCGTCTTTGGACACAGTCCATAGATGCTCACATCCAGGGTAATTAGGATAATCCACCCTCGGAACGTGAAGAATCTCGGAGACTAACTCCGGAGTGACGGCAAAGCACGTACTTCGAACGCGAGAATAAAAGAGATATACTGAAGAATCTATCCTGTAGATGTTGGAGTAAAACTCCTGTATCAACACGAGAGGACAAGTGACTGAGACGTCACACAATGACTCCCAAGCCCGACTGTGAATGACATCGGGTAGGTTAGTGTCGGCAAAGTCTGCCAGGATAACTTAGTGTTCCGAATGAACACCTCGTTTAGAAAAGTTCTCCAAGAAGTCCTGTTGGGCTTTCTCATCACGAAACTGGACAAACATAGAAGTAGAATCAGAAGAAAAAGAAGAAGATCCCCTAGAACGCAGAGGGTTCTAGGATGGAATGGATTTACGCTTAGGTGCCATAGACACTGCTAATGCAAACATAGAGAGAAAGAGGGAGAGAAACACACAGAAGAGTCCCAAAATAGTTCAATATAAGATGAGTATATTGAAAAGAAAGAATGTATGCATGGAAAATGCATGAACATGTGACATGCAATATAAAAACATCATGGGCTCAGCCCAATTCAATCCTACCAGCACACAACAAGTTTGCACACATCTAAATGCATGATAATACTGTTAGAATGCTAATGTGATGCAATGCATGTAGTTTTAAAGATCAAATCTATAAAACCAACCCAAATATTTCATTAAACACTCATCAATTTTGAAAAACCCCAAAATTTTTCAAAAACCCCAAAACTTAGGTTTTGAAACATGAAATACATGAAGAATGAGAGGATTGAAGCTTACCAAGTGAGGAAGATCTCAAGTAACGCTTGAAGAATCCTTAGGAAGGGGTTTTGTGTGAGTGAGAGAAGTTTTGGGAGTGAGAACATCAAAGTATCGAGAGAAAGTTCGAGCGAAATGAGAGAGAAAACGCCAGAAACCAATATATAGACCTTCAGTAATTCTCGACAGATGAAGGTATCAAGAGGTGTTGAGATAGCTATCGAGGTAGGTATCGAGAAAATGAACTTCGACAGATACAGCTATCGAGAACAGGTGTCGAGGAAGGAAGATCAAACACAAAGGAATCTCAATCGATCCAGAAACTGTCGAGAAGCTATCGAGCAGACAGAAAGTTTCTCGATCAATCCACCAGGTGTCGAGAATGTGTTGAGATTACGATAAGAAAAAGACTGAGAAGCTTAACAGACAGCCAGGTGTCGAGAAGGTATCGAGGAGGTGTCGAGCTTGCCTTAAAAAGTAGTTTTTAAAGAGAGGAAAAACACAGACATGAATGCAATCACGCATGCAATCTCAACCAATGATCCAAGAAACACATTAAGCTCTCAAAATCATCTCTTAACAAAAATTTTAAGCACATGGATCCCAAAACACACACACACACACACTAAACAAGTCTAACCGATTTTATATTTCAAAAATGAGTTAAGACAATTTAGTGAGCATACATTAACGCATGTAAACCTTGTGATGGCCAAATCACATTGTACATGCACATGTATCAAGAATAGTAAAGAATATTGCATGTCGTGTGTGAAAAACAACGCAAAATTGCATAAGTGTCTCAAAGTTATGACGATTTGAGATATGAGAAAATCACTTTAACTCACACACAATCATAATTGTTTGATGGGGACTATCACCTTCGAGGTACATCCTATAACTCTCACATCTCTTAGAAAACACACTTGCAACCACATTTTAAAGCATTTTAATCTTTTTACTTTTATTTCTTTGCATATTTTCTTTTATTAAGCATATCATGCATGGGCATATAAGAGAGGAAAAGAAATACCCAATTATGTTAAGTTTTTGACATTACACTTTTGCTATGCTGAAGCATACAGATGTTATTGACATTGCACTTTTGCTATGCCGAATCATACAGATGTCATATCATGATTGGCGAGTAACAATGGTGAGATGGTTATTTATGCCTTTCTCTTGGGATTTTCTAGCCCTACATCAAAAAGAGCAATACGAATGTTAAGTATAAGAAATCACTTAATCTTACTCATCACACACAAAGAGCTACAAAGCTCACTTGCTTAGTTGTGCATAAGAATGCTCATCTAAGCTACAAGAGATACAAAGTTTAGAAAACTCTGTTTCATTGGCTATTTTAAGGTACACAAGAACCAATGTACACAAACACACACTGTTTTTGTATTTTTCAATTTTTTTTTATTTTTATCAGAAAAGCAAAAATAAAACACAAAACTGAAAACACACAAACAAAAACATGTTAAAGAAAGCAAAATAATGCATAAAACTAGACTGACTCAAAACAGTAGAGCAACACACAAGTAATGCAGCAACAATAAAATGGGGAGAGAGAGAGAGAAATGAACGAAATCACTTAGAACCCTTTTTCCGTCCACACCATGAAAGAACCTTTCCTTTTTGCCAACCCTTGAACCGGTGATGAGGGGGAAGAATTTAAATTGTTCAAGTTTGAAAGGAACATGAGGGCTTTAAGAATATCTCCAAGAGGAGCAAGAGAGGTCTAAAGCTGATTCTGGTTCCCAGATGCTATCATGCCATTGTTTTGTTGAGTGGCCAGCCACTCATAGCAATTTGGTCGAGTATGACCGACAATACCACAATGATAACAGAGATGCTGCTTATTCTGTTTGGGCTTTTGAGAGATAGCCTTCTTAGTCCTAGGGTTTCTAGTTTCCCTCTTCTCAAACTTAAGGGGTGCTCATAAGATGGACTTGTCCTTGTCTAAGTTCTCACTTGCTAATTCAGTTTTAACATCTTTATTCTCAATTTTAATGTTATTAACAGGAGGAACAAAAACAGTAGTACTAGTAGAAGGAGTATCAGAGAGAGAGAATTCATACCCCAATCTTGTACGGTCTGAAGCAGATTTCTGAACACTTAGCATCTCATCTAGCTTTGCACTTCATGTCCTATCTAATTGTGCTCTAACTTGAAACAGCTCCGCTTTAAGCTTTTTGGTCTTCTTAGCCAAGAAATTGTTCTCAAACCTCAGTGCCCCAATGGTCTGATTTGCTTCATCAACCTTAGTGAAAAGCTTCTCACTGTCAAGTTCCACATCACTGAGCTTCTTGGTGGCCAGCCTATAGAGTTTCTCATTCTTCTCAGAAAGCTTGTATAGTTTCTCATAGGCGGTATGGATATCATCTTGATCATCCATAGTTTCAAACTTGGCATCCACTAATTCCTTTTCTTCATCTACTTCTTCAGCAATCCCTTTAGTAGGATTAACAGTGGTAGTGAAGGCGTTCAAGATTCCGTCATCCTCATTGTTGGAATCATTCTCGGGCTCAGTGTCGCTTAAGGTAGCAGCAAGTGCTTTGCTCTTCCCAACGCTATTGAGATACGTATAACACTCTTGTTTCATGTGCCCAAAGCCTTGACACCCAAAGCATTTCGGTCCAGCAGGAACAGTGTACTGACCTCCATCTCTGGTGTCCTTCTTCCCTTTATCTGGGCTCTTGAACTTAGAAGAACTAGATTGCCTATGGTCTTTGTTGAAGCCTTTTCCATTGGCATTCTTCATGAATTTCTTGAATTGCTTGGTAATGAAGGACTTCATTTTAGAATCTTTATCGTCTGAAAAATCATTTGTATGACTGCTCTTGGCCTTTAGTGCCATGCTCTTACCCTTGCTTGACTTGCCCATTCTAGTCAGTCCTAGCTAGTAGGTTTGCAAATTTCCAACCAGCTCAGTCAAAGGAATCCTGCCAATATCCTTTGATTCCTCTATTGCTATGATCTAAGCATGGAATCTCCCGGGTAGAAATCTGAGCACTTTTCTCACTATCTTGGGTTCAGGAATGGTTTCCCCAAAATTAAAGGCTGAGTTCACTATGTCTTTGAGTTTTGCATAGAACTCATCAAATGACTCATCCTCCTCCATTGTAATTTCTTCGAAGCTTGTAGTGAGCCTCTGTAGTTTCGAATCCTTGACAGCCTTGGTTCCCTCATAGGTTGTCTGGAGAATGGTCCATGCTTCCTTAGTAGTTTTTGCAGAGAAAATTTTCTTGAACTCCTCATTGGTGACTGCACTGAATAAGGCATTCAATGCTCTGCTGTTGAAATTAGCCGCCTTGATCTTGGCATCATCCCAATCGACCGGCACTTCTGTAGGCTTGGTCCAGCCTATCTCCACAGCTTGCCACACCTTCTCATCCAGTGACTACAAGAAAGCTCTCATGTGTACTTTCCAGTATGCATAGTTAGTACCATCAAACAATTGAGGTATAATAAGAGACTGACCTTTATCCATGACAAACAGGGGTCAATGGATCACACACAAGGATTAAATCTTAATCAGAGTGTGCATGCTCTGATACCACTTGATATGCCACAAATGCGTTGACCCCTAGTGATTAATTAAATTGATTAATCAGCTAAATTTTTAATTAATCAAATTAACATGCAAATTCAAGTGGCAGCACAAACAAATCACCAATAACTAAAGTATGCAGCGGAAAATAAATGACACGGTGATTTGTTTACGAATGGGAAAAATCTGACGGCAAAAACTCCACTGGGTGATTTAAGGTTACCATTTCCGAAATTCCACTATTATCACAACAAGCAGTTGCAAGCAAGGAATCCTAAATACCTTACCAACCTACAGTTGAACCTTTACCCCAATACCCAATTGGACTTGTCTGTAGTGACAGTTTCTCCTTTTGATGCATGGCTCCCAAGTACGTGACTAACCAATTGCGCAGATCCTAGTACGCGACTTCAGTTCACCAGCTAGAGAGAGAGTTGTTGGCTGCAAAATTCTTCAAATCATCTACACGATGAAGATCAAGAAGATGCTTGGTTACAAAACCCTACGGTGCACATTACACGGCAACTTCTTCACAAGAGATGAACTAGGGCATGAACTTTGTCTTCAGTCACAAATTGCATAAACAAGAATTTCTCAATGCTTGTACAACTTGCATCACTTTGACGGCCCATAAAACAATTCTTTTATATGTCTAGGGTTAGGAGAAAAGAAGTCCTAAAAACACATTCACGGATTGGAATCAAAACAGAACTTGGAATCTGTTTTCCATAAATCTCGACAAATAGAGGTGTCGAGGATCTGTCGAGAGCTATCAAGCGTCGGGGTTGAAACAGCTTCTAAAACTCGATAGATGCATGTGTCGAGACTAGGTGTCGAGCTTTAGTAACTTGCACTTTCCAGCTTGTTTCTTGGACAGATTTGATGACTTCAACACTTGATCTTGAAACACAGTTTCTTGAATCGTTAAACACATCCTAAATCTACCCAATTACAAGTAAAGTGCATCTTGTCAAAGGATAAGCCAATTACATACAATAGTGACATATGTTTAAAATCACTTAAACTACATATATCCTAACACTCCGCCCTAACAATCGTCACGTATCAAGGGGTTGTCAGTATATTCAATCCAACAGATCGTAACCATGCCAATCGACTTCGTCATCAAGGATCTCTCACATATCCCCCTAGCCCATTAGATCGTGACCATGCCGATCAACTCTGTCATCAGGGATCTGTTGAAGGATGTCACACATCCTCCTGACCCATCTGTTAAGGGTAGACAGATGATCAAGGATGCCCTCGTGCACCTAATCAAATCCTAAGTCCTACCTAAGGGATTGACAAAATATCAGGGATGCCCTCATGCACCTAATCGAATCCTAAGTCCTACCCAAAGGGTGGACAAATGATCAAGGATGCCCTCGTGCACCTGATCAAATCCTAAGTCCAACCTAAGGGATGGAAAGATGATCAATGATGCCCTCGTGCACCTGATCAACTCCTAAGTCCTACCTAAGAGATGGATAGACGATTAAGGATGCCCTTGTGCACCTGATCAAGTCCTAAGTCCTATCTAAGGGATGGACAGAGGATCAAGGATGCCCTAGTGCACCTGATCAAATTCTAAGTCTTACCTAAAGGATGTAAAAACGATTAAGAATGCCCTCGCGGACCTGATCAAATCCTAAGTCCGAACAAATGATTAAGGATGCCCTCGTGCACCTGATGAAATCCTAAGTCCTTCCAAAGGAATGGACAAACAATTAAGGATGCCCTTGTGCACTTGATCAAATCCTAAGTCCTTCCTAAGGGATGGACATACGATCAAAATGGCTTCGTACACCTGATCAAATCTTAAGTCCTATCTAAATGGTGGACAAACGATCAAGCATGCCCTCATGCACTTGATCAAATCTTAAGTCCTACTTAAGGGGTGGACAGACGATCAAGGATGCCTTCATGCACCTAATCAACTACTAAGTCCCACCTAAAGGATGGACAAACGATCAAGGATGCCCTCGCACACTTGATCAACTTCTAAGTCCTACCTAAGGGGTGGACAGTGGATCAAGGATGCCCTCATGCACCTGATCAATTCCTAAGTCCTATCTAAAGGGTGGACAGATGATTAAGGATGCCCTCATGCACATAATCAAATCTTAAGTCCTACTTAAGGGGTGGACAGACAATTAAGGATGCTCTCGTGTACCTGATCAACTCCTAAGTCCTACTTAAGGGATGGACAGACAATCAAGGATGCCCTCGTGCACTTGATCAAATCTTAAGTGCTACCTAAGGGGTGGACAGACAACCAAGGATGCCTTAGTGCACCTGCTCAAATCCTAAGTCTTGCTTAAGGGATGGACAAACGATCAAGGATGACCTTGCGCACCTGATCAAATCCTAAGTCCTTCCTAAGGGATGGACAGACGATCAAGGATGCCCTCGTGCACTTGATTAAATCCTAATTCCTTCTGAAGGGATGGACAGATGATCAAGGATGCCCTCGTGCACCTGATCAAATCCTAAGTCCTGCCTAAGGGGTGGACAAACAATCAAGGATACCCTCGTGCACTTGATTAAGTCCTAAGTCCTACCTAAAGAGTCGACAGACGATCAAGGATGACCTTGTGCACCTGATCCTTATCAAAACTCAAAACCCTACCTAAAGGGTATACCAACGAGTCAAAGAAATAAGGGTTGGGGTGAAATAACCGATGAGTCATAGCCTTCAGTGCCCAACACTAAGATAAACCCTCTAAACCAACGATTAAATAAACACTAATGTGATACAAGGAAAATTGACGAGCATCAACACTTGTACAAAACACAAGAAAACAGATTGCTTTATAAATTGTTGAAAAGTATAAGTGTCAACCCAAAACAAAGGGCAAAGCATTTACCATAACTTTGCGACTCGTTAGCCACCCCAACGACTCACGGATTAAGGGGCCACTGATGAGGATAATTTTTGACTGATCAATATGGTGGAGCCGAAAAGGGATAACCGACCCCAAATGGATGACCAACCCTAAAAGGGATGACCAACCCCAAAATGGATGATCAACCCCAAAAGGGATGACTGGCCTAAAAAGGGATGATCGATCGACCCCAAAAGGGATGACGGACCAACCCCAAAATGGATGACCAACCCGTGGGCCAATGGATCAGGCAATCTTTGATCCTGACAACCCATCCCCATAGGGTTTCCATAGGGCTTGCGTGGGGCCCACTCACACATCCTTACATGGAAATTACTTGCACATCACGACCGAATGCCCTACCCCGAAATCAGATTTATCATAAATCGAAAGGTGATCCCGAGTATCTTGGGACCCTCCTCTCTACAAGGAAACTCCCTCGTATCAAAGGATTCAAATTCAACTCTCTACTACTATATAAACCACAAACCTTACCCTTCTTGAGGTACGTGAATTCACCCTAACTCTTGCACTCTTGAGTTTCTGGAGAGTCTTCTATTATTGACTTAACCTTTAGAGAGTTTTTGGCTAGTACTCCACCAATGCCCTTTGATTGGTTCTTCTCTTTTGTTCTTCAGGTACATCCGTTGGCATGTGTGTGGATGATCAACCCACTGACAATTTTTGTGCATCATCATTGAGTAAATTGAAATAAGTATGAAAAAATATATTACACTTTACATTTATATTAGATTTTGTATGACATGTGCATTTATTTTAAATTGTTTATTCATTTAGTTATTAATATGAATATTTTATAAATTCTTTTTTTTTTTTCCTTTTAATCTTATCCCCCTAAACCAAAGTTCTCGCTCTAAAATCCGAACTTCGGTGCTAGTAGTTAGTAAATGGGAGTTCAAAAATAATTTAGAAGCAGATCGAGTCCATTTTGTTTTGAAGTTTGAACTAGTAGCTAAGGTTTATCTTGATTCATAAGAATAAGGTAGCCACACGATGTGAGAAAAATGATACATACAACCAATGGATGAGATAACTATTGTATTTCGAATGGGACATATATTTTTAAAGTACTTAATCCCTTTGTTTAGATAACATCCTTACCTAAGCTGATGGCACCAATTGCATACATTTAGAGCATTAGAAATTCATGAGTTAAGAGACCGAGGTGAGGATGTTGTCATATAAATCCCCCTGACAAGTTATGATTCCATAAAACTGATATGTCACCCTTAAACCTGGGAAATGGTAGGAAAATAATGTAAATGTATAGTCCGACGTTGTATCATCATTATTTATCTCTATTTGTCATGATATTGGACTTAATCCACAAATGGTGATCAGATGTAGAGTTAAGAAATCTAGGATGTTGGAAAAATCTAGTTTTGTATCTCATACAAAACGCACAGCGGAAGCAACAAACAAGAATCTATTTCATTCATGACTGACAACATGCACTATGTAAATTTCAGAATTTAAGAACAAGATAGCGTACCTTTGTGTGGAGAATTTCAAAACAAAGATTAGAAGCACTTGGGAACACTTTTAATCTTCACTCCAATTCTACTTTACGCCCAAGATGTGTGATCTCTCAATCAGTTTCCAAAGGGAGAATGAAAGTGTGTCTCACACTCTCTCTTTTTCTCTATGATTCTTTTTCTTTCTACTTGTAAAAAATTCTGTATGTTTCTCCCTTTATAACTAACTGATTATCTAATTGGGCCGGCTTATTGGGCCTTTCCAATTGGGCTTTAGTGTGTGGCTTGGAGTGGGACCAAAATGGACCAATAAGACACTAGCTCCAATGGGCCTTAGGCTTTTCTGTCAACTATTGACAAGTCCAAAGTTACCATTAATTATATTTAATACCACTATATAAATATAATTGCACTTTAGGCCTTATTAATAAATTGTATCCCAAGACTTTATTATACACGCAACCCCTTCATAAAATATTCGTAATAATACAAAGTCATGAACGTAGACTACCACTTTGTAAATTACTACATCTTATCCTTGAGTACCCGGTTTAATCCTTTAAAGTTATTCATCATATATTTATAAAATCCAATTTCATAAATATATACTTTAGTAATTTTTTACCAAAGTGGTTAGACCTAACTCTCTGAATAACCAAACCCATTAAACTTATCTCAAGGGAATATTTTATATCTCCGTTAAGAGATTATGAATTCCATCTTGAAAATATATGTCCTATCAACATTAAATGTAGCTGCCCAACATACTGAGATTTTGACCGTTACTTTAGATCTCACTCTTGATATATCAAAGCAACCTACACCTCATGATCAAGTCCATTATTCTCTCAGGATTAAGAGTTAATGCAAATAGAAGTCGTGAGATTTATTATTCATTTGACAGTTGTTAGGAGAATAATAAATCTCATAGCGGTCCAGTTCAATATGTCTTAACTCTTAAAATATATCAACATATCAACTAGAAGTCACCACTTCCATGATCAAGACAAATCATCTTAGTTGATACGTTATAGTCTTCGCAGATGAAATGCCCAATTTCATCACCGACTATGAATTATAAATTCTGAGTTTACAAAGAACTTGTGATTTATATTTTCTGTGACTAAATCACATAAATCACATACTATGCATCTCATGGACTATATGATAATGTCCAAATATTCATGTTACCATTATTTTAGATAAAAATAAACGATTTTATTAAACACAACATTAAGTCATACATAATGTCATACATAGTATCATACAATAGGATTTAAGGGCACACATCCTAACACAGGAGGTGTTTGGTAATATTATTCTAGTAACGTTGTTTGTATTTTTTAAAAATACATATAGGTGAAAAAGTGTATAGAAATATGTGTAATGTTATTTAAACATTGAAAACTGTTGTTCTAATTTTCTGACATGGTTAAGGCCTATGGTATACTTGCAACAGGATTTATACAGGTGTTGAGTAAAAAATTGCTTTGATCTATAAACTATTCACCACATTGCTTTTGTTAATTATATTCCTTGCAAAAACATAAGTTTTTCTAAATCTGGCAACTTACAAGGATTGGATTCAAGAGCGTGTTTCTTGTATATGTAGCAATGGGTATATTTAGCAATGGGTACCAAATAAGATTTTGGGATATTCCCCATCCAGATTGTGCCATTGGGTACATTGTCCCAGAATGGGTGTCCACGAAACCCAGTTTTTCAGACATACGGGCTATTTATGGGTCTGGCAAGGCTCTGCCAAAAACTGCGATTGTTCTCCCTAAAAAGCCTGAGAAAGTGGAAGCTGTAGAGAAACAGCTTTCAGAAATTCATCCTGAAGTCTTGCTCTTTTTGAACAAGATCTAGCGATTGTCAATACGAGAAAGCAGTAGTTAAACTTGCATTGCAGACTCTATTTCTGCAGTTTCTGTCTCTACTGAGACTAATCATGTCTCATTAAAGACTCAAGGAGCAGACTGTTGTGTAGTCTATCTTTCAGTTCAGGAGGAAGCAAACACGACTGCGAAAACATGCCCTTATTATGTATGGAGACAAGCTTTCCCTGTAAGACCTAATAACATGGTGGATGCAAGATATAAAAGAAGGGCGATATCTCTGGCTTTTCCATCTGGTGAGCAACTGAAGCGGGGGACTTCTTCCACTGGTGCATTTGCCTTCCTACCTACTGCAATGGTGACTAATTTCCCATTTATAATATAGGCAGACTTTGTACTTTCATCTTCTAGAGAAACCATTATCTTGGACAACAAGTGGAACTCCGGAATCTTGGACCATGTGCCTCACTTCTTTTGTAGTGCTTTTACTACTTTTATGAAGTCCACTTTGACAGAAAAATACTTTTTTGTTGCTAAAGTACTTAATTTCTTGCCTTGCCGAGAATGTCATTACTAGGAGCTTAACACAGCGAGGCAATTCATCATGACATTGTTGCAGGAAGAGAGTTTTGTTCCTTATGAGACATTTGTTGGCGAGACGATAGTCTTTTGCAGACTAACTAACGTGATAAGAGTCTTGCCTGACTTTTAAAAAAAGTCCCCCTTCACATTAAAGATCACTGTCCTTTCCAATGGCATTTCTGCTCGGGAAGTTCGTGTTGCACAATTCAGTAGATTGCAGAGAATATGATGATGCCTGGGACTTTCTCAAAGTTCCTCCTGCAGGTACTTGTAATGAATGGTATGGGAAATGCATTCAAGCCTGCAACCTCACGTGTAAAGCTTCTACAGAAGACTATGTGGATCTTCTTGGTTTTCTTGCTGCAAACTGGAGAATTTTGCCACGAGTGAGTGTCAATAGTATACTCCTTTTCAAAAAAAATTACTTGGAATGGAGAAATAAAGTCATGCAATTTACTAGAAATTAAAAGGAAACATCTAAAAATCTATATTGTCTAGGAGCCACAAGAACATGCCTGGCTAAATAAATGGAACCAAGTGATGGAACGCCCAGATGACATTTTTTCTTCCCTGATACCTTGGTGGCTGCTCTGGTAGGGTGTAGGAGAGAAGGCAACTTGAAGCAATGGTTGATAAGAGAGGGGGGATTAGTAGTCACTAGTGTTTCTAAATATTGTTCAGAACTTGAATATTTTCTTAAAACAAAGAAAGACCCAAGACAAGCAGTTTTGTTTTCTCATTTCATATATCATACCTGGTTGAAAAAGCACATTCGAGAAAGAAATTTCTAAAATTTTGCATTCCATGCCAGTGGTTGATGAATGTGGAAATGTAATTTCGTGCAACAATGTTCTTGTTTCGCCTTCTGGCAGCAAATGCATTAAACTGTTTGAATCCAATCCATTTACAGAGGATAATGGCAAGTATGTTGAATTAGGGGTGGTATATGCCGAAACTGCTGAATTTGCTAGAGAATGCACTCCAGAAAATGAACTGTTGCATTTTTTCAAAAAGTATGAGAAAACTTCTAATTTGCCGGACATAATACCTCAAGACATGGAGTTTGAAGTTAGTCAGATGACATTTGATGAGGCTTTATTGCTTCTGGGCTGGACCTAGAATCTGGGGGCTAGAAATTGTGAATTGCCTGTAAGGTTCATTGAAAGCATACAGAACAGGAAATGGATTAAAACATATTTAGGCTTTTATTCTCCATCCCAGTGCTTTCTTTGTGATGGAACTGAGATATCAACTCTTCTGGAGATGGGGAAAGACTCTAAAGGTCTTATCAGCTATTGATGAAGAGTACTATATGAATAGGATAAGATCATTTAGAGATGAGTTGATTTTCATTGGAATGCAAATTGGCTCTAAAGATATGCATCAGCTTATTAATGACCACTTTAAGTGTCTTGCTTCCTCAGCTATGAGCAAAAAATGTGCAATTTTGCTACTTAGCTTTATAAAGTACTCAAATGACGAAAATAAGCTTGATAAAGACTTATTAAAAACTGTGAAAGCAAGGAAATGGTTGAAGACTAACCAGGGGTATTTGACTCCTCTAGGAACTGTCTATCTGATGCCTGATATGTTTGCTGGTTTTGTACAACTTACGGATCTACATGTTGTTGGCAGAAGATACTATGAAAACCAGCTTGATTATTATGAGGAGGACCTGAAGTTAATGGGGGTTTCTCATTGATCCGGAAGATGTTTTTAAACTGATACCAGAACACCTTCAATTTCCAAAAATCTTTCGACTTTGACAACAACAAAAAAATAGTGCTGTTCTGTTACTTGGATGCATCCAGCATTTGGGGCTTGCAGGTAATAGTTTTGTGCAGAAAATTAAAGGCCAACCCTGGATGAAAACTAGTTCTGGTTTCAAATGCCCTTCAGAGTCCTTTCTGCTAGGTCTTAATTGAGACCACTTATTAAATATTGTTCCTTTGCCTGTTGTTGATGAAGAATATTATGGAAGAAGAATTGTCTCGTACAGGGCTGCAGCTGAGGCAATCGGGCTGGTTGTAGATATAAATGGAGCATGTACCATTCTTTCCTTTACACACAAGTCAACATTGTCTTCAAGCAATATAACCTGTGCCAATATGTTCTCCTTACTCAACTGCATCAGTTACATGAATAAGACAATGCAGTCACAACTACTCGATATAATTAGCTGCTTGTCAGGGGAGAAGTGGTTGAAGACTTGTCATGGCTATAAATCTGCCCCAGAATGGGGAACAGTCTTCAAGGTCGTGGACCTTCCTTTCATTTATGAGGCTTTCTACGGTCTCAAAATCCACTCGTATAAATGTGAATTGAATATGCTCAACGTTGTGACTAATTTTAAGGGGCTCGTATTGTTGCAAGAGGTCTCAAGTTGGCAAAAGAACCAGCATCTTTAGCACCAAAGGGTACTCTCTCACGGCTTCAGTGTGCCACATCCCTCAGAAATAGTTGCAAGTCAACTGACCACTCTACATTTAATATTTTGCTCGACAAAATAATAGGAGCCAAATGGCTAAAAACACACATGGGCTACAGATCCCCACAAGAATGTATCCCGTTCAATCCAGAGTGGGAATGTTATTTAACACCAAATGATGGGCTTTTCATTGATGAGATGTTCTATGTAACTGTTAGTTCTCTGGAAAAGGAAGATCTAGGGGCGGTCTATTTGGAGATAAAATAGGGAGGATGGAAAATTAAAGGAGAAAAATAGGCATTTTTCACTGTTCGTTTGGAGAGAAAAGAGAGGGAGGATGGAAAACCAAGAGGAACATTTTCCTCCCGGGCCCACAAATTTTCCTCCCAAATTGGGAGGAAAATGAGAGGGGAGAAAACATGGGATGGGAGCATTTACTAAAATGCCCCCATCCCACCTGATCTTGAACTTTTTTTTTTTTTTAAACGTTAACGTTGAACCTCTTTTTTTTTTTTTTTTTTTTTTTCAAACGTTACTGAAGGTAACCTTCAGTAACGTTGAATCTTTTTTTTTTTTTTTTTCATTTTAACGTTCAGTTAACATTGAACTTTTTTTTTTTTTTTCATTTCAACGTTACTGAACGTTGAACTTTTTTTTTTTTTTTTCATTTCAATGTTACTATCAACAAGGGTATAATAGTCAATTTATACCCTCCCACTTTTCCACTCCTCCAACCGGACACACAAGAGGAAAAACTAAATATTTTTCATCCTTCCACTTTTCCATCCTTCCACAATTTTCCATCCTCTCACTTTTCCACTTCTCCAACCGAACAAACCCTAAAAGCCATAGGGTGAAGGTGGATATTGAGGAAGCTTGCCATTTGATTTCCCGTGCTCTTATGTCTCACATTCAAACTTCTGCTATCAGGAGAATCTATAGATTCCTATACAAATTCAACTGGAATCCATAGATACAGGATACCCATTACTCTTAGTTATTGATCCCAGATCAACAAGCAGGTAAAGGAAAATGGGTGGAAAATTGGCGTTGTATACTTCATGACCAAGATCATGTATTTGATGCTCGTCTAGATGCTCTTGATAAATACTATGAGAAGGAATTGCTACCTTTTTGGTCAATGGCTTTTGGGATTTGCGAATTTCCTTCCCCATATGATTATTTAGATATCTAGAATAGTTGGGAGGCTACGTGTTAAGTGTCTACTGCTGAGCTAAGCTCCTTCCTGAAAACTGCGATTCTGACACTAGAAGTTAGGATTGAGCAAGGGACCTGACCCACCCGAGAACCCGACCGACCCGACCTGACCCTACAGGCTTTGGGCGGGTTTGAAAAAATTCGAGTTAGGTTTCGGGCCTTATTTTTGGGTTATTTTCAGGTTTGGGTCGATGTCGGGTCATATATATTAGTCACTTCTGAACCCGATTTTTTTTTTTTTTTTTGAAAAAAACCCTACTCTCTGGCTCCCTCAACTCTCCGCCTCCCTCAGCTACTCTCCCAAGTCCTAAGTCTCAATCTTTAGTACCACAGCTACATCACAGTCAACTCTTTGTTGTTCTATCTCTACGACTCTACGTGTGTAAGTCCTTTTTGTTTCTTCCTCTCCATCACAGTCAACTCTTTCACATTCATTTGTTTGATTTTTCTTGTTAATAGGTTTGTGGATTTGTTTAGTTTAATGGGTCTTTTTTGCTTATTGTTAAGTATTGCTAGTGACAGTGTTCTATTGATTATGTGCTTGTGTTGTATGTGTGGCCCTTTTGAATGAATCCCGAAAAAATACAACTTTCTAGAGTTTCTATTTAGCCTTTTGCATATGGGTCACTTTTTTCTTTCTTGGTTAGCTAAGACAATTGGTCAAAAACAAAGATGATTGGATTTTGAGTACTGGCTTTTATGTTGTTTAACGTTTTTTTATGTTGTTTAACGTTTTTTTATGAGATTTAGAGTACTAGTTTTATGTTTTTTAAAGGTTGTTGTAAAACACTTTCTGGGTTTTGGTATGTGAAAATTTATTTTTGTTTTTGGTTTTGGATTAGGCATTTGAGAAGCACAGTGCGGAGAAAGACGTTGTAGAGCATATAAAGAAAGAGTTTGATAAAAAGCTTGGCTAGTTGGCTCCACTTGGCATTGTATCTTCGTAGAAACTTTGGTAACTATACTTCTCAATCCATATTGCACAACCTTTCCTTTCTGGGTTTTTCTTCGGGTGGATTTCAGATTTAGATTTAATGGTATTTAATGGTTTCAGAAGCTTGGCTAGGTGGGTTTCAATGGTTAATACATAATTGGGTTTGGTTTTTCCTTTCCTAGGTGTATAGTCAGGGAGGTAAATAATGAATAAATTTTGGTCAATACAAGATGGGCTTTATTTTATTGATTGAATGAACTTTAAGGTTGGGTACAACAAGCCCATGAGAGATGGAAATTGTGTTGTGGGATTTGTTTGTGAGAGAGTCATGTCTAAATGGGATTTGTCTTTTTTGTTGCTATGATTGGTAATAGCAATGGCAATGGTGGTTTCAAATGCCTATTTGGTACTGTATGTGGAGCACCCATTCAATCCAAGTCCAAGAGGACCACTGTGTGATTGTGACTCTGAGGTTCCCCAATATTTGATTTTAAAAAAATATATATAATATTACTGATTGTGTTTTCTATTGTGACGGAGCATTTTTAGCTCTTCATGTTAAGCTTAGATATTTGGTTTCTTCTTTGGCTTTGAGGGATTGTTTATACCCAATCAATTTGTTTGGCTTGGTTACAGATCTCACAGATGTCAAAATTCTATCTTAATTGGGGGTTTATGTGGGTTCTATTTGCTAGAGGCTTTGATTTATGCGAATGAGGAATTTGTGGGCGAAATCACCATAGAAGGATTCTAGAGGCTGCACAAAGGGTCTAGGGTACAAAAATTTTGTGACTCGTGACAATTTGTAATTGTTCCTTTAATAGTGAATTTTCTATGGCTTTGTTTGTGTCCTCGGAGTGGTTTTTCCATTGAAGAGATTCTTCTTTAGTTTTCTACTTCATTATTCTTTAAAGCTTTAACTGATTTCCTTTATGCATAACTGTGGTAAAATATAAATTTTTTTTTTTTTGGTGGGTTTGTTTAACCGATGTGTTTGACCTTTATATCTGATAATTCTGCAGTGTTAATCACGTAGAGGTCTAAATTTAGTTTTTCAAGTGGAGACGGTTATAGCTTTCTCTAATTTATGAGGCAATCATAATATTAAATAAAAATATTCTTCCATGCTTCCCTCTCTTCAATTATGTTGTAGAAGTATATTTAAATGGGCACAAAAAGGTAATGCCAAAAGGGGTGTTTCAGGGGCATTCACTTGATGTCACTGATATTCGGCATTCTGATGGTCAAAATTATGTCATATCTCTATGTTTTTCTTTTGTGAATGCATTGTTTTAATGATTGATTTGTTTTGTGTAGTGATAGGTCATGGATTCAATGGAGCCTACACAACCTAATGTTGCCACTGTAAGACCAACTATGAGACCTCCACGTCCACCGCAGGTGATATCTTCTTCTAATCCTAATAAGAGAAAATCACCATCAACGGTTTGGGACCACTTTGAGAAGTTTGTAGATGAGGAAGGTAGACCTAAGGCTAGATGTATATATTGTAGCAAGGAGTACATGACTGACAGGCCACAAACGTGTTGACCCCTTGTGATAAATTACGTTGATTAATTAGCCAAGTTATTAATTAATCAATTTAACATGCAATATCACGTGGCAGCACAAACAAATCACCAAAACTAAGTAAAGCAGTGGAAAATAAATGACACGGTGATTTGTTCACGAATGGGGAAAACCCTTACGGCAAAAACTCCACCGGGTGATTTAAGGTCACCACTCCCGAAACTCCACTATTATCACAACAAGCAGTTACAAGTAAGGAATCCCAAGTACCTCACCAACCTACAGTTGAACTCTTACCCCAATACCCAATTGGACTTGTTCTGTAGTGACAGTTTCTCCTTTCAATGCACGGCTCCCAAGTACGTGACTAACCAGATGCGCGGATCCCAGTACGCGACTTCAAATACCAACTAGAGAGAGAGAGAGTTGGCTACAGCAGTGGATAATGAGATGGAGTTTTGCTTTTTGCTCATCCAAGAGACCAAATTATTTCCTACATAAAAACAACCTCCTAAGGTGCTTTTTCTATCATCAGCATTCCCAGTCCAATCAGCATCAGAATACCCAGCTAAGACATTATTCGTGTCTTTGCTATACCACACACCAAAGTTGGCAGTAGTTTTGACATACTTGATGATTCTTTTTAAAGCAGTCATATGTGACTCTTTGGGATTAGCCTAATATCTAGCACACACTCCTACACTGTAGCTAATGTCAGGTCTACTAGCAGTAAGGTAAAGAAGATTACCTATCATGCTTCTATAAAGTGAAGAGTCTACACTTTTACCTAACATGTCAACAGTGAGTTTAACATTTGGGCTCATGGGGGTTCTAACAGAACTAGCAGATTCCAAACCAAACTTTTTCACAAGATTCTTAGCATATTTAGATTGAGAGATGAATATACCTGAATCTTGTTGACGAATCTGCATTCCAAGGAAGTGAGACAGCTCTCCAATCATGCTCATCTCGAACTCTGCTTGCATGAGTTTTGAGAATTCTTGAGCAAGCTCATCCTTTGTTGATCCAAAGATGATATCATCAACATAGACTTGAGCAACCACCAGCTCACCAGCTTTTCTTTTGATGAAGAGAGTTTGATCAGCCTTTGCTCTTGTGAAACCATGGGATATCAGGTATTGAGTCAATCGGTCATACCAAGCTCTAGGTGCCTGCTTTAATCCATAGAGGGCCTTTTTGAGATACAACACATGATCCGGAAAGTGAGGATCAATGAAACCTTTTGGTTGAGCCACATAAACATCCTCTTTAAGCAATCCATTCAAGAAGGCGGTTTTCACATCCATCTTATATAACTTGAACTTCAAGTGACATGCTAAGGCGAGAAGGATTCTGATGGATTCCATACGAGCAACTGGGGCAAATGTTTCATCATAGTCTATACCCTCCATCTGAGTGTATCCCTGAGCTACAAGTCGAGCCTTGTTGTGGATTACATTGCCCTCCTCATCAGTTTTATTTCGGAATATCCACTTGGTGCCGATGACATGCTCGCCCTCTGGTCTGGAAACTAAGGTCCACACATCATTCCTCTGAAACTGAAGCAGTTCATCATGCATTGCTTCTACCCAACTTTCATCCTGAAGAGCTTCCTCAACTTTAGTGGGTTCAACCTGTGACAAATAACAAGAGTATGACACAAAGTTAGCAACACATTTATCAACTGTGCGTTTCCGCAATGTGAGTTCATTCATGTTTCCCACAATAGTTTCTGGAGGATGATTTAATTTGATTCTGGAGGAAGGTCCTTTGTCTTCATGACACTCAGAATCTGGTGATGTAGGAATGTCTGCTGGCTCTTCTACAACACTAGGAGTACCAGGAGTACTTGGGGATGTAGGCTCTTGTTCCATGAGCTCTGGAGCTCTCCTAGGTTCTGGAGGGAGAATCTCTTTAGGAAGTTCCTCATCAATTTTCTCAGAATTGACATCTGAAGACTCATCAATAACAACATTCACTGTTTCCATGACTTTCATGGTTCTTTTGTTATATACCCGATAAGCCTTACTTGTAGTAGAGTATCCTAGAAATATCCCTTCATCACTTCTGGAATCAAACTTTCCTACATTCTCTCTATCCTTTAGAATGAAACAGGTGCTTCCAAAAATTCTGAAATACTTCACATTTGGCTTTCTTCCTTTCCACAACTCATATGGAGTCTTTTTGGTGCCGGGTCTAAAGTATACTCTGTTCACTGTGTGACATGCAGTATTAACTGCTTCTCCCCATAAATTTCTAGCCACATCCTTACTGTGCAACATGGCTCTAGCCATTTCCTGGATAACCCTGTTCTTTCTTTCTACTACACCATTTTGCTGAGAAGTAATGGGAGCAGAGAATTCTTGAGATATACCTGATCTTGTGCAGAATGACTCCATGTATGAGTTCTCGAATTCTTTACCATGATCACTTCGAATTCGGTCAATTTTCAGGTTCTTCTCATTTTGTAGTCTTGTACACAGTGCTTCAATGTGCTCAGAAGCATCAGACTTGGATCGTAGAAGAATAACCCAAGTGTACCTGGTGAAGTCATCTACTACAACCATGATGTATCTCTTACCTCCAAGAGATTCGGTTCTTGTAGGACCCATAAGATCTAAATGCAATAGCTCCAACGGTCTGGATGTAGCTGATGTCTGAGTGCTTGGATGCTTAGCTTTCGTCTGTTTCCCAAGTTGACATGGTCCACACATAACATTGTTCAACCTACTCAGCTTTGGCATCCCTAGAACAGATTCATGCTTAGATACAATAGAAAGATGTTTGTAACTAGCATGCCCCATCCGTTGGTGCCACAAGTCCTCATTTGGCAACCGAATACTATTACATACAATGTCAGCATCAGGTACCAATCCGTAACAGTTGTCTAGAGTACGTACACCACTTATGAGTTTCTTTCCGGATTCATTCATAACAAGACATTTTCCTTTGGAGAATAACACCATGAAGTCTTGATCACATATCTGGCTTATACTCAACAGGTTCACTCTTAGGCCATCCACGTAGAGAACATTTGCAATGTCTGGTAGTCCAGGTAGAGAGATAGTTCCTTTCCCTTTTATCTGTGATTTGCTCCCATCACCAAAAGTGACATTTCCACCTTTCTTAAACTCGAAGACTTTGAAGAGGGATCGGTCTCCAGTCATGTGTCTTGAGCAACCACTATCAAGGTACCATAAGCACGTGTCCATCACTTTAAAGGCGGAATTCATCATGAAACACACTTCATGCTTAGACAACAGATCAGTGGGAATGGTATCTTCTCTTATCTGCCTTCTCCGAGCCAGGCCTTTAACTTTAACTCTGTTCAGACATACTCCTTGGCACATTTTGAATTTGAGACAGTCTAGTTCCTGCTTATACAAACTGAGATCTTTTCCAATAATCATCATGGAGAGAATCAAATAACTTTTAGACTTGTATTTTCTAAGACACTCAAGAAAGGGAGATTAGAAAAACAAGATGTATTTGATATCACAGTTCTCTTCAAATGAGAGACTGACTTTTATCCATGACAACAGGGGTCAATGGATCACACACAATAGATTAAACCCTAATCAGAGTGTGCTTGCTCTGATACCACTTGACAGGCCACAAACGCGTTGACCCCTTGTGATAAATTACGTTGATTAATTAGCCAAGTTATTAATTAATCAATTTAACATGCAATATCATGTGGCAGCACAAACAAATCACCAAAACTAAGTAAAGCAGCGGAAAATAAATGACACGGTGATTTGTTCACGAATGGGAAAAACCCTTACGGCAAAAACCCCACCAGGTGATTTAAGGTCACCACTCCCGAAACTCCACTATTATCACAACAAGCAGTTACAAGTAAGGAATCCCAAGTACCTCACCAACCTACAGTTGAACTCTTACCCCAATACCCAATTGGACTTGTTCTGTAGTGACAGTTTCTCCTTTCAATGCACGGCTCCCAAGTACGTGACTAACCAGATGCGCGGATCCCAGTACGCGACTTCAAATACCAACTAGAGAGAGAGAGAGTTGGCTACAAAGTTCTTCAAATCATCAGAAATGAACTAGGGCACGAACTTTGTCTTTCTGATCACAAATTGCATGAACAACAAGTTCTCAAAGAATGTGCAACTTGTATCTTCTGCTTCCCTTCTTGACGGCCCTTAAAATAATCCTTTTATATGTCTAAGGTTAGGAGAAAAGAAGTCCCAAAGACACACTCACGGATTGGACTTGAAACAGAACAGAAAATCTGTTTCTTTTAATTCTTGACAGATAGAGGTGTCGAGAGGTGTCGAGATAGCTGTCGAGGCTCGGGCAAAACAGCTCCTTTAAAGCTCGATAGATGTATCTGTCAAGGTATGTGTCGAGCTTTAAAAACTTGCACTTCCTAGCTTGTTTCTTGGACAGACTTTGACGGCTTCAACACTTAACCTTGAACCTCTGTTTCTTGAAGTGTTAAACTCATCCTAAATCTACCCAATTACAAGTAAAGTGCGTTTTGTCTAAGGATAAGCCAATTACATAAAATAGTGACATATGTTCACAGACTTGAACTACATATGTCCTAACAATGACTGATAGCAAAATTTATGGGACATCTAATTTAAAAAACCATACACCCAATTGTCCTGAATATCTTTTTAATGAATTGCATGATGGACAAGATCCATTGTCCAAGAATGTAGAGGAGGGAAATCTAGTGCCTAGGACTTTTACAAATGTTGTGGGTAGAAAAGTTCTTGCTGAAATGATCATATTGGATGAGCTTCCATTTAGGTTTGTAGAGAATCAAGGATTCAGAAGGTTTTGTAATGTCTTCCAACCTAATTTTAATATCCCATCTCGCTTCACAGTAGCTAAAGATGTGAGTCGGATTTATTTTGAAGAGAATGATAAGTTGAGAAGTTCCTTGAGAGGCCATAGGATTTGCCTTACCACTGATACATGGACTTCCATACAAAATTTTAATTACATGTGTCTTACTTGTCATTTTATAGATGATGATTGGAAGCTACATAAAAGAATCTTGAATTTTCGTACTGTTGATAACCATAAGGGGAAAACCATTGGCAAAATGGTTGAATCTTGTTTAGAAAAGTGGAATATTGAGGGGATTTTCACCTTTGTTAGGACATATGTAGTTCAAATTGTTGACATATGTCACTATTTTATGTAATTGGCTTATCCTTTGACAAAACGCACTTTACTTGTAATTGGGTAGATTTAGGATGTGTTTAACGCTTCAAGAAACAGTGTTTCAAGACTAAGTGTTGAAGCCATCAAGTCTGTCCAAGAAACAAGCTGGAAAGTGCAAGTTACTAAAACTCGACACCTAGTCTCAACACATGCATCTATAGAGCTTTAGAAGCTGTTTTAGCCTCGAGGCTCGACAGCTTCTCGACAGATCCTCGACACCTCTATCTGTCGAGATTTAAAGAAAACAGATTTTCAGTTCTGTTTTAATTCCAATCCGTGAATGTGTCTTTAGGACTTCTTTTCTCCTAACCCTAGACATATAAAAGGATTATTTTAAGGGCCGTCAAAGTGATGCAAGTTGCACAAGCATTGAGTAATTCTTGTTCATGCAATTTGTGATCAAAAAGACAAAGTTCATGCCCTAGTTCATCTTTGGTGAAGAAGTTGCTGTGTAATGTGCACCGTAGGGTTTTGTAACCAAGGAACTTCTTGATCTTCATCGTTGGATGATTTGAAGAACTTTGCAGCCAACAACTCTTTCTCTAGTTGGTGAATTGAAGTCGCGTACTGGGATCCGCGCAGTTGGTTAGTCACGTACTTAGGAGCCATGCATTAAAAGGAGAAACTGTCACTACAGAACAAGTCCAATTGGGTATTTGGGTAAGGGTTCAACTGTAGGTTGGTAAGGTACTCGGATTCCTTGCTTGTAATCGCTTGTTGTGATAATAGTGGAGTTTCAGGAATGGTGACCTTAAATCACCCAGTGGGGCTTTTGCCGTCAGGTTTTCCCCATTCGTAAACAAATCATCGTGTCTTTTATTTTCCGCTGCATACTTTAGTTTTGGTGATTTTTTTGTGCTGTCACGTGAATTTGCATGTTAATTTGATTAATTAATAACTCGGATAATTAATCAATTTAATTAATCACAAGGGGTCAACGCGTTTGTGGCCTATCAAGTGGTATCAAAGCAAGCACACTCTGATTAGGATTTAATCCTTGTGTGTGATCCATTGACCCCTGTTGTCATGGATAGAGGTCAATCTCTTATTATACCTCCATTGTTTGATGGTACTAACTATGCATACTGGAAAGTACGCATGAGAGCTTTCTTACAGTCATTAGATGAGAAGATGTGGCAAGCTGTGGAGATAGGTTGGACCAAGCCTACAGAAGCGCCGGCCGATTGGGATGATGCCAAGATCAAGGCGGCAAATTTCAACAGCAGAGTATTGAATGCCCTATTTAGTGCGGTCACCAATAAGGAGTTTAAGAAAATCTCCTCTACAAAAACTGCTAAGGAAGCATGGACCATTCTCCAGAAAACCTATGAGGGATCTAAGGCTGTCAAGGATTCAAAACTACAGAGGCTCACCACAAGATTTGAAGAAATTAAGATGGAGGAGGATGAGTCATTTGATGAGTTCTATGCAAAGCTCAAAGACATAGTGAACTCAGCTTTCAATCTTGGGAAAACCATTTCTGAACCTAAGATAGTGAGAAAAGTGCTCAGATCTTTGCCCGAGAGATTCCACGCTAAGATTACGGCGATAGAGGAATCAAAGGATATTGACAGAATTCCTTTGACTGAGTTGGTTGGAAACTTGCAAACCTACGAGTTAAGGCTGACTAGGATAGGCAAATCAAGCAAGGGCAAGAGCATAGCATAGAAAGCCAAGAGCAGTGATACAGATGACTCTTCAGATGATGAAGATTCTAAAATGAAGTCCTATATTACCAGGCAATTCAAGAAATTTATGAAGAATGCAAATGGAAAAGGCTTCAACAAAGACCGCAGGCAATCCAGTTCTTCTCAATTCAAGAACTCAGATAAAGGAAGAAAGGATGCCAAGGATGGCGGTCAGTTCACTGTTCCCGCTAGACCAAAATGCTTTGGATGTCAAGGCTTCGGACACATGAAACAAGAGTGTCCAACGTACCTTAAAAGCATAGGGAAGAGTAAGGCACTTGCTGTTACTCGCCAATCATGATATGACCTCCGTATGCTTCGGCATAGCAAAAGTGCAATGTCAATGACATCCGTATGCTTCGACATAGCAAAAGTGCAATGTCAAAAACTTAACATAATTGGGTATTTCTTTTCTCTCTCTTGTATGCCCATGCATGATATGCTTAATAAAAGAAAATATGCAAAGAAATAAAAGCAAAAAGAATAAAATGCTTTGAAATATGGTTGCAAGCGTGTTTTCTAGGAGATGTAGGAGTTATAGGATGTACCTCGAAGGTGATAGTCCCCATCAAACAGTTATAATTGTGTGTGAGTTAAAGTAATTTTCTCATATCTCAAATCGTCATAACATTGAGACACTTATGCAATCTTGCGATATTTTCATACACAATACGCAATATTCTTTGCTATTCTTGATATATGTGTAGGTACAATGTGATTTGGCCATCACAAGATTTACATGCGTTAATGTATGCTCACTAAACTGTCTTAACTCATTTTTGAAATATAAAATTGGTTAGACCTGTTTAGTGTGTGTGCGTGTGCGTGTTTTGGGATCCATGTGCTTTAAATTTTTGTTGAGAGTTGTTTTTGAGAGCATAATGTGTTGCTTGGATCTTTAGTTGAGTTACATGAGTGATTGCATTCATGTCTGTGTTTTTCCCTTCTTGAAAAACTATTTTTAAGGCATCTCGACACCTCCTCGATACCTTCTCGACACCTAGCTGTTTGTCGAGCTTCTTTGTCTTTTTCGAAACACAGTCTCGACACATTCTCGACACCTGGTGGATCAATCGAGAAACTTTCTGTCTACTCGATATATACTCTACAGCTTCTAGATCGATCGAGATTCTCTAATGCTTGATCCTTTTTTCTCGACACCTACCTCAATAGCTAGCTTGACACCTCTCGATACCTGCATCTGTCGAGAATTACTAAAGGGCTATTTAAGGATTCTGTTGCGATTTTTTCTCATCTCGCTCGATCTCTCTCTCTCTCTCTCGATAATTGGTGTTTTCTCCCCCAAAACCTCTCTCACTCTCTCCAAACCTCTTTCTAAGGATTCTTCAAGTGTTTTTCTAGATCGTCTTCACTTGGTAAGCTTCTATCCTTCCATTTTTCATGCATTTCATGTTTTAAAAACCTAGGTTTTGAGGTTTTTGAAAATTTTTGGAGTTTTTTTCAAAATTGTTTCAAGTTTCATGAAATTTTTGGGTTGATTTTATAGATTTGATCTTTAAAACTACATGCATTGCATACATTAGCATTCTAATTGTATTTTCATGCATTTAGATATGTGCAAACTTGTTGTGTGCTGTTAGGTTTGGATTGGGCTGAGCCCATGATGTGTTTATATTGCATATCACATGTTCATGCATTTCCCATGCATACGTTCTATCTTTTCAATATTTCTCTTCCTATATTGAACTGTTTGGGACTTTTCTGTGTGTTTCTCTTCTTCTCCCTCTCTCTATGTTTGCGTTAATAGTGTCTATGGCACCTAAGCGTAAATCCACTCCATCCTAGAACCCTTTGCGTTTTAAGGGATCTTCTTCCTCTGATTCTGCTCCTTTGTCTATCCAGTTCCGTGATGAGAAAGCCCAAAAGGACTTCTCGGAGAACTTCTCTAAACGAGGTGTTCATTCGGAACGCCACGTTGTCCTAGCAAACTTTGCCAACACTGACCTACCCGATGTCATTCACAGTTGGGCTTGGGAGTCACTGTGTGACGTCCCGGTCACTTGTCCTTTTGTGTTGATACAGGAGTTTTACTCCAACATCCACGGGATTGATTCGTCAGTACCTCTCTTCTATTCTAGCGTTCGAGGTACGCGCTTTGCTGTTACTCCCGAGCTGGTCTCCGAGGTTCTTCACGTTCTGAGGGTGGATCATCCTGATTATCCCGGATGTGAGCGTCTATAGACTGTATCTAAAAACAAGATGATCTCAGCATTCTGTGAGCACCCTTCCTCTTGGGGAGATCATCAGTACACACCATATCGACCTTTTGCTAAAGGTCCTTGTTTCCTTAACATGGTAATGACTTTTGTTTTGCACCCACTTTCTCACTACAACTCTATCACAGAGCCTTGTGCTCCATTTTTGTTGTCTTTCTTAGAGCATCTCACTATAGACTTCCCTTCACACTTCATCTTTTCTATCATAGATGTCTATAGAGATACGGCCACCCATGATAAGTTCATTTTCCCTTCCGCTATCACGAGGATTCTTCGCCGTTTTTCCATCCCATTCCCTTCCTCCGATCCGTTTCATGTCATGTCTGCCATAGACGCCGCTACTGTAAAACGTAGCGAGGCACAGTTCAGATCGAGACAGTCGAATCCTGCTGCTCCTCCCTCCCGTCCGACTACATCCAAATCTGCTCCTTCTTCTTCCTCAAGCGACATCACTCTTAAAGACATCATGGCACAGCTTCAGCGCATGGATGCTCGCCTTGATACACTCTCTACGGAGTTGTATCAGGTGAACGTTTGTGTTGGTCGCATCGCTAGGCAATAGGCGACCTTGGGCAGCTTTGCTCCTGAAGGTTCTCCTCCACCACCTTATGTTTCTTCTGAGACTGAGGCTGATGATGATGGTGATGACGATGATGCTTCTGATGATGATGGTGATGGAGATGCGAGCTCTTTTGATGAGATATCTACTTGATACTCTACCCTTTGTCACTCGTGACAAAAAGGGGGAGTAGTTTTGGTATGTGAAAGTAGTCATACTTAGGGGGAGAGCTAGTATAGGACATTTTGATAGGGGGAGTGTTGATATGAGGGATGTAATGAGGATCACATGTATTTCTTTTCTTTTCTATTTTTGAGATACATTGATCATGTATTGACATACATTGTACTTATTTCTTGATATATATGATGATGTATGTTTCTTTTATTTATCTCTCCATGCGTTGTTTCTTTTCTGTCTTTATACACATGTTTCTTTTACTTGTATGCAATCTATTATTTCTGCTTTACACAAAGATGCCTTGACGTGTTTTGTTTAAAAGTGTTTCAGAAATACAGGTTATCAAAGTCTACTTGCCATAAACTCTCTTCTTGCAAAGTTTTTCAAGAGTTTGTGTTAGGATAGATTTTATTGTATTCAACAAGTGAATATGAGTTAAAGTGTTTTATGACTTCTCTCATATCTTCATTTTTTTGTTGTGGTTTTGTCACGGATTGTCAAAGGGGGAGATTGTTAGGACATATGTAGTTCAAATTGTTGACATATGTCACTATTTTATGTAATTAGATTATCCTTTGACAAAACGCACTTTACTTGTAATTGGGTAGATTTAGGATGTGTTTAACGCTTCAAGAAACAGTGTTTCAAGACTACGTATTGAAGTCATTAAGCCTATCCAAGAAACAAGCTGAAAAGTGCAAATTATTAAAGCTCGACACCTGGTCTCGACACATGCATCTATCGAGCTTTAGAAGCTGTTTCAGCACCGAGGCTCTATAGCTTCTCGACAAATCCTCGACACCTCTATCTGTCAAGATTTAAAGAAAACAGATTTTCAGTTCTGTTTTAATTTCAATCCGTGAATGTGTCTTTGGGACTTCTTTTCTCCTAACCCTAGACATATAAAAGGATTGTTTTAAGGGCCGTCAAAGTGATGCAAGTTGCACAAGTATTGAGTAATTCTTGTTCATGCAATTTGTGATCAAAAAGACAAAGTTCATACCCTAGTTCATCTTTTGTGAAGAAGTTGCTGTGTAATGTGCACCGTAGGATTTTGTATCCAAGCATCGTCCTGATCTTCATCATTGGATAATTTGAAGAACTTTGCAGCCAACAACTCTTTCTCTAGTTGGTGAATTGAAGTCACGTACTGGGATCCGCGTAGTTGGTTAGTCGCATACTTGAGAGCCGTGCATTAAAAGGAGAAACTGTCACTACAGAACAAGTCTAATTGGGTATTAGGGTAAGGGTTCAACTGTAGGTTGGTAAGGTACTCGGATTCCTTGCTTGTAATCTCTTGTTGTGATAATAGTGGAGTTTCAGGAGTGGTGACCTTAAATCACCCAGTGAGATTTTTGCCGTCAAGTTTTCCCAATTGGTAAACAAATCACCGTGTCTTTTATTTTCTGCTGCATACTTTAGTTTTGGTGATTTTTTTTGTGCTGCCACGTGAATTTTCATATTAATTTGATTAATTAATAACTCAGATAATTAATCAATTTAATTAATCATAAGGGGTCAACGCGTTTGTGGCCTATCAATCTTAACGGTGGATAATGCTTTCTCAAATGACGTAGCCATTAGTTACTTGAAACAAACTACTAATATGTGGAAAGGTACTGTTTTGGGGAATGAATTTGTTCATGTTAGGTGTTGTGCTCACATCCTGAATCTTATTGTGATCGATGGCTTAAAACATCATAATAAGTCCATTGATAGGGTGCGTCATACAATTAGATATGTGAAAGCTTCTCCAAATAGGTTAAAAACCTTCAAGAGGTGTGTGGAGAAAGTAAAAATAGAGTCAAAGGCTATTCTATATTTGGATGTGGCCACTAGATTGAACTCCACCTATAAAATGTTGGAAAATGCTAAAAAGTTTGAACATGCATTTAACCGGATGGAGTATGAAGATCTTGATTATATTCTACACTTTCGGGATGGGGACTATGATAGAAGACCTCCAAATGAGGATGATTGGGAGACTTGTAGAAAATTTGTTAATTTTTTGAAACTTTTTTATAATGCCACAAAGAGGTTTTTGGGTTCCTTATATGTGACATCAAATACTTTTTTTGATGAGATATATATGATTAAAAGAAAGATAGATCTCTTTTCTAGGAGTGAGGACCATTTTTTGTACTCAATGGCAAACACAATGAAAGAGAAGTTTGACAAGTATTGGGGGAGTGGGGAGGATTCATCAAAGAAGGGAAATGTGCTTTTGTATGTTGCTGCGGTGCTTGATCCTCGAAAGTTGGATTATTTGAATTATTGCTTAGCAAATTTGTATGGGGAGAATGTTGCTAAGGATATCATTGACCTTGTGAAAGGTGTATTGGAACGCTTGTATGAGCATTATAATTCAACTCATTCATCATATGTGTCTGTACAAAGTGTGAATGAGATATCAAGGATGGAAGGTGTTGATGTTGATGATGATGATGATCCAGACAGATTTATTGCCTCTCAATACAAGGCTTTTAGGCAAGGAAAACAATCTGTTGGGTGTGTAGATGAGGTTGCAAAATACTTGATGGAGAATAGTGAAGGGGAAAATGACAAAACCTTTAATATACTGGCTTGGTAGAAGTATAATACTAATAAGTATAGTATACTATCTCGACTGGCACGAAATGTGTTGGCTGCACCTGTTTCTACTGTGGCTTCTGAGTCGGCATTTAGTACGGGAGGACGTATACTAGACCCATTCTATAGTTCACTTGCCCCTAAGATGGTACAATCTCTCATATGTACTCAAAATTGGCTTCAATCTTCAGTGCAAATTTCGCTTCGACAAGACATGGATGATGTTGAGCTATTTGAAGATTATGGAAAATGTAATGTTCTTAAAATTTATTAACTTGTGCTTTAACTGAAATTTAATATATCTTGTGTATTTAATATATCTTGTTAGTGTATTAAATGGAATTTAATATATATATATATATATATATATATTGTTGTTCTAAAATGTTTTGAAGCTTTTTTGGAAGCGAAGTTAGCTTCACCTTCAGCATCACCTTCACCATCAAGCACTGTTACAAATCTTGACTGATCTGCCTCCATACATTGGTGAGTTTTGCTTCTGCCTAAATCTTGTGAATCCTTTGGTAGTTGGGTGGCTCATTTTTGCTCGGAATACCACATAATGTACTTTGTTTATGTTGTACTCATTATTGAGAAAACGATTAGTGTGCAGGACAAATAACTTTCTTGAACTTGGAAATTAATCTTTCCTGACCCATACCTTTAATGAGTTTTGATGAACCCTTAGATGATTGACAACACTAGTACAATCATTAGCATCAATAATCTCATCTTTGAGTCTAAATACATAGGGGAAAGAGCCATTTGATATGATTATGTGTACTGTTGGTACTGGTAATGGGCTCTGAGATGTTGATCTACATTCTAAATACATTATACATGTGACTTATATCTTCTTGCTTGTTGTCTCTCTGCATTTAGTAAAGGAAAGGTTCTACTGTCAAACATTCAATAATCACATCAGCTCTGTTTCTCAACTATTGCCTCTTCTCCTTCATTTATCTGTTTATTCATTTTCATGCAGAGGTCTTCCTCTTTTTTCATGGGGAATTGGCTGAAAATGAAGATTTTCAGCATTGTACGTTCCCTCTAACTCAAGGAGATGCAAGTGCCATGTGTTATGCTATAACAAGTTGTTGGGGAGGAGGAAGTTAGGTCTTGGGACTAGTGTGCAAGGCACAAGGCAAGAAATTTTTATTTTGCTAGTTTACCTTTCTCATTACCTCATCATCTGTGACTATGACACAATGTGTACATATATTTGATTGGGTAATTCATAGTTGTGCTTTCCATTGTGGGCAACTGAAATTGCCTCATTTACATCTCTCATGGGGTTTGTTGAACTATTTGTGAGCTGGTTATCTCAAATATTTTAGGTTTTTTTTCTTGTTTAAAAATATTTTAGGCCTATTTTGATGTTCAAGAGCTAGTAATATGTGAGTGGTGGCTGCTTATTATTGTATTCCATAGTTTGATTTATATTTATGGATGTAGTCTTGTCGGCCATCTATGATTATTGCCGCTTGGATATGAGTACCACTTGGTTAATATCTCTCATGTCGGCATTTTGATTTTGCTGCAGTAGGAATATTGTGATTCTTGTGAATCCATTGCCATTTAAATCAAACGGTGATTTTTGAAAAAGAAATTACAACCTTCAATGTCTTTCACGTATACTCCAAAGTGAACTTCAAGCTTGCCCCTCATGCTTCCCACAGTTGGATCAAGTATATCATGTCAAGAGTGCTAAATTCATCTGTTTTCCTCCTTTGTTGCCACAAAAACACATTCTGTAGCTTAAAATCAACCTTCCGTCAAGCGGATATATAAACTTAAAGGCTCAAGCTCAAATTGAAGAAATGACAAAAGGCAAGCAGAGTATCATTTCATTCACAAAAATAAAAAATTTCTAGTAACATATAGCAAATTCATTGAAGAAATTAACTTTTGCAAGGAACCCACAAAGGAAAAAAAAATCCTTGTAAAAATTGCTAAACACTGAAAATTCAACCACAATTCATGTAGGCAAATTGAATATTGTCAAACTAACATCTACTGAACCTACAGTTCCAGACTTGGCCAGCATTCCATGGTCAACAAGCACCAAGCAAAGCCTTGAATCAATAATACATGTACATCAGGTGCCCCGAATATTAACTTCCAACTGCTCCTAACAACATAATGTAAGCACAAATACAAGCATAACAACAAAACACACACGTCCACCTTTATTTAAAAAAATAAAAAAAGGTCCAACCCAAAACCCGTACACCCGGCCCGCTTATAGACCCGATATTTCGGGTCGGGTCGGGTTTCAAGCAGCGAACCCCAATTCTATCGGGTCAGGTTTCGGGTCACAGTAAACCCGACCCGACCCGACCCAATATCACTCCTACTAGAAGTATCCTCAAAAGACAGTTCACCATGCTACCTGTAGCCAACTTCAGGAGTTGTTCGGTTTGTGATGAAAGAAGAACGATGATTTTTAGTTGAAACGGGCATTTACTGAAGCTAGTGAAAAGCCTCTATTTGCAGGGTTCCCACCAATACGTTCATCATCTCAGGCTAAATTTTTAGAGATTTACTCTAGTCTTGGTGTTAGAAAGATATCTAAAGCTGTGCAGTTTGACCTACATTGTATTATGTCTGCAAGTAAAAAAATTTAGAAGACGGATATCCTGATTGGGAAAGCTTAGATCAAATTGGTATTGGCCCATGCAAATATGCCAATGGAAGAAAAACACAAGACTGCAAAATCTCTCCTGGAACTTTTATCTATGGCACTGAAGAAATATCAGTCTAGTATTGTTAGGACATATGTAGTTCAAGTCTGTGAACATATGTCACTATTTTATGTAATTGGCTTATCCTTAGACAAAATGCACTTTACTTGTAATTGGGAAGATTTAGGATGAGTTTAACACTTCAAGAAACAGAGGTTCAAGGTTAAGTGTTGAAGCCGTCAAAGTCTGTCCAAGAAACAAGCTAGGAAGTGCAAGTTTTTAAAGCTCGACACATACCTCGACAGATGCATCTATCGAGCTTTAAAGGAGCTGTTTTGCCCGAGCCTCGACAGCTATCTCGACACCTCTCGACACCTCTATCTGTCGAGAATTAAAAGAAACAGATTTTCTGTTCTGTTTCAAGTCCAATCCGTGAGTATGTCTTTGGGACTTCTTTTCTCCTAACCCTAGATATATAAAAGGATTATTTTAAGGCCGTCAAGAAGGGAAGCAGAAGATACAAGTTGCATATTCTTTGAGAACTTGTTGTTCATGCAATTTGTGATAAAAAAGACAAAGTTCGTGTCCTAGTTCATCTCTGATGATTTGAAAAACTTTGCAGCCAACTCTCTCTCTCTCTAGTTGGTATTTGAAGTCGCGTACTGGGATCCGCGCATCTGGTTAGTCACGTACTTGGGAGCCGTGCATTGAAAGGAGAAACTGTCACTACAGAACAAGTCCAATTGGGTATTGGGGTAAGAGTTCAATTGTAGGTTGGTAAGGTACTTGGGATTCCTTACTTGTAACTGCTTGTTGTGATAATAGTGGAGTTTCGGGAGTGGTGACCTTAAATCACCCGGTGGGGTTTTTGCCGTAAGGGTTTTCCCCATTCATGAACAAATCACTGTGTCATTTATTTTCCGCTGCTTTACTTAGTTTTGGTAATTTGTTTGTGCTGCCACGTGATATTGCATGTTAAATTGATTAATTAATAACTTGGCTAATTAATCAATGTAATTTATCACAAAGGGTCAACGCGTTTGTGGCCTGTCAAGTGGTATCAGAGCAAGCACACTCTGATTAGGGTTTAATCTATTGTGTGTGATCCATTGACCCCTGCTGTCATGGATAGAGGACAATCTCTGATCATTCCTCCTTTATTTGATGGCACTAACTATGCATACTGGAAAGTACGCATGAGAGATTTCTTGCAGGCGTTAGATGAGAAAGTGTGGCAAGCTGTGGAGATAGGCTGGACCAAGCCTACAGAAGCGCCGGCCGACTGGGATGATGCTAAGATCAAGGCGGCAAACTTCAACAGCAGAGCATTGAATGCCTTATTCAGTGCAGTCACTAATGAGAAGTTCAAGAAAATTTCCTCAACTGAAACTGCTAAGGAAGCTTGGACCATCCTCCAGACAACCTATGAAGGCACCAAGGCTGTCAAAGATTCAAAGCTGCAGAGGCTCACCACACGCTTTGAAGAAATTAAGATGGAAGAGGATGAGTCGTTTGATGAGTTCTATGCCAAGCTCAAGGACATAGTAAACTCAGCCTTTAATCTTGGGGAAACCATCCCTGAACCCAAGATAGTAAGGAAGGTGCTCAGATCGCTGCCCGAAAGATTCCATTCTAAGATCACGGCGATCGAAGAATTGAAGGATATTGACAGAATTCCTTTGACTGAGCTGGTTGGAAACTTACAAACCTATGAGTTAGGGCTAACTAGGTTAGGCAAGTCAAGTAAGGGCAAGAGTTTGGCACTAAAGGCCAAGAGCAGTGATACGGATGACTCGTCAAATGATGAAGATTCCAAGATGAAGTCCTACATCACATGGCAATTCAAGAAGTTTATGAAGAATGCCAACGGAAAGGGCTTCAACAAAGACCGTAGACAATCCAGTTCTTCACAATTCAAGAATTCAGATAAAGGGAAGAAGGATGTCAAGGATGGCGGTCAGTACACTGTTCCTGCTGGGCCAAAGTGTTTTGGGTGTCAAGGCTTCAGACATATGAAACAAGAGTGTCCTACGTACCTCAAGAGCATAGGGAAGAGCAAGGCACTTGCTGTTACCTTAAGCGACACAGAGCCCGAGGACGATTCCGAGGATGAAGACAACGGAATCTTGAATGCCTTCACTGCCACTGTTAATCCTACTGATGGGGTTTCCGAGAAAGTGGATGAAGAAGAGGAGTTGGTGGACTCCAAGATTGAGATTATGGATGATCAAGATGATATCCATACCGCCTATGAGAAACTGTACAAGCTTTCTGAGAAGCATGAGAAACTCTATAGGCTGGCCACCAAGAAGCTCAGTGATGTGGAACTCAACCGTGAGGAGCTGTCCACAAAGGTCGATGAAGCGAATCAAACCATTGGAGCACTGAGGTTCGAAAACAATTTCTTGGTTGAGAGGACCAAGAAGCTTGAAGCGGAGCTGTTTCAAGTTAGAGCACAACTGGAGAGGACATCAAGTGCTAAACTGGACGAGATGCTGAGTGCACAAAGATATTCTTCAGATCGTACTGGATTGGGGTATGAATTCTCTCTCTCTAATACTCCTACTTCTAGTACTACTGTATTTGTTCCACCTGCTAATAACATTGAACATGAAGAAAAGAATGTTAAATCTGAATTAGCTAGTGAGAACGTAGACAAGGGCAAGTCCATTCTAGGAGCACCCCCTAAAATTGAGAAAAGGGAAGCTAGAAACCCTAGGACTAAGAAGACTAACACTCAAAAGGCCAAACAGAAGAAACGGCATCTCTGTTATCATTGTGGTGTTGCCGGTCACACTCGACCAAATTGCTACAAGTGGCTTGCCACTCAACAAAGCAATGGCACAATAGCATCTGGGAGCCAGAATCAATTTCAGTCTTCTCTCGCTCCTCTTGGAGACATTCTTAAAGCCCTCATGTTCCTTTCGAACTTGAACGGTTCATGTTCATCTCCCTCTTCACCGGTTCAAGAATCGACCAAAAGGAAAGGATCTTTCAAAGTATGGAAGGCAAAGGGATCTAAGTGATTTCAGTCACTTCTTTTTCTCTCTCCTGTTTTTGTGTGTTGCATTACTTGTGTGTTTCTTTACTGTTTTGAGTCAGTCTAGTTTTATGCATTGTTTTTCTTTACATGTTTTTGTTTGTGTGTTTTCAGTTTTGTGTTTTATTTTTTGCTTTTCTGATAAAAATAAAAAAAAATTGAAAAATTGAAAAATACAAAAACAGTGTGTGTTTGTGTGCATTAGTTCGTGTGAACTTTTAAAATGGCCATTGAAACAGAGTTTTCTAAACTTTGTATCATCTATAACTTAGATGAGCACTCTTTTGCACAACTAAGTGAGTGAGCTCTGTAACTCTTTGTTTGTGATGAGTAAGAATAAGTGATCTCTTCTTCTTAACACTCGTATCACTCTTTTTGACGGGTTGAACTAGAAAATCCTAAGAGAAAGGCATAAATAACCATCTCACCACTGTTACTCGCCAATCATAATATGACATCTGTATGCTTCGGCATAGCAAAAGTGCAATGTCAATGACACCTGTATGCTTCGGCATAGCAAAAGTGCAGTGTCAAAAGCTTAACATAATTGGGTATTTCTTTTCTTTCTCTTGTATGCCCATCCATGATATGCTTGTTAAAAAGAAAATATGCAAAGAAATAAAAAGCAAAAAGATCAAAAATGCTTTAAAATATGGTTGCAAGCGTGTTTTCTAGGAGATGTGGGAGTTATAAGATGTACCTCGAAGGTGATAGTCCCCATCAAACAGTTATGATTGTGTGTGAGTTAAAGTGATTTTCTCATATCTCAAATCGTCATAACATTGAGACACATATGCAATCTTGCGATGTTTTCACACACAACACGCAATACTCTTTGCTATTCTTGATACATGTGCAGGTACAATGTGATTTGGCCATCACAAAGCTTACATGCATTAATGTATGCTCACTAAACTGTCATAACTTGTTTTTGAAACATAAAATTGGTTAGACTTGTTTAGTGTGTGTGTGCGTGTTTTGAGATACATGTGCATCAAAATTTTTGTTGAGAGATGAGTTTGAGAGCTTAATGTGTTGGTTGTATCTTTGGTTGAGTTGCATGCATGATTGCATTCATGTCTGTGTTTTTCTTCTTTTGAAAAATTGCTTTTAAAGGCATCTCGACACCTTCTCGATACCTCTCAATACATAGGCTATCTGTCGAGCTCCTTAGACCTTTTCTTATCGCGGTCTCGACAGATACCTCGACACCTGCTGGATCGATCGAGAAATTTTCTGTTTGCTCGATAGCTTCTCGATAGCTGCTGGATCGATCGAGGTTCCTTCTTGTTTATTCTTCTTCCTCGATAGCTGATCTCGATAGCTTCATCTGTCCATGTGTATTTCTCGACGCATGCCCTCGACAGCAGTCTCGACACCTCCCGATAGCATCATCTGTCGAGATTTAATGAGAAGCTATATATATAGCAGTCGCGATTTTTCTTCTCACTTGCTCAATCTCTCTCGCTCGAAACTCACTGTTCTCTCTCAAAATCTTTTCCTTTTCCCTCCAAACCTTCTCCCAAGGCTTTCTCAAGAGTTTCTTTGCGATCTTCATCTCTTGGTAAGCACTTTATCCCTCTTTTTCATGCATTTCATTGTTTTAAAACCCTAGGTTTTGTGTTTTTGAAAATTTTTGGGAGTTTTCAAAATTGTTGGGGTTTTCATGAAATTTTTGGGTTGTTTTTCTAGTTTTGATCTTCAAAACCACATGCATTGCATCATATTAGCATTCTCAGTGTATTTTCATGCATTTAGATGTGTGCAACTCTATTGTGTGCTGTTAGGTTTGGACTGGGCTGAGCCCATGATGGTTTTTATGTTGCATGTCACATGTTCATGCATTTTCATGCATACGTTCTTTTCATTTCAATATTATTCTGCCAATATTGAACTGTTTGGGACTTTTCTGTGTGTTTTCTTCTTTCCCCCTCTCTATGGTTACGTTAGCTGTGTCTATGGCACCTAAGCGTAAATCCACTCCGTCTCAGAACCCTTTGCGTTCTAAGGGACAGTCTTCCTCTGACTCTACCCCTCTTTCTGTCCGGTTCCGTGATGAGAAAGCCCATAAGGACTTCTCGGAGAACTTCTCTAAACGCGGTGTTCATTCGGAACGCCACGTAGTCCTGGCAGACTTTGCCGACACCGACCTTCCCGATGTCATTCACACTCGGGGATGGGAGTCACTGTGTGACGTCCCAGTCACATCTCCTCTCGTGTTGATATAGGAGTTTTACTCCAACATCCACGGGATAGATTCTTCAGTACCTCATTTTTACTCTTGCGTCCGAGGTACGCGCTTTTGTGTCACCCCAGAGCTAGTCTCTGAGGTTCTTCATGTCCCTAGGGTGGATCATCCCGATTACCCTAGCTGTGAGCATCTTTGGACTGTGTCCAAAGACGAGATGATCTCGGCGTTCTGTGAGCGTCCTACCTCTTGGGGAGATCACATGTACACACCATGTCGACCTTTTGCTAAAGGTCCTCGTTTCCTTAATATGGTGATGACCTATGTTTTGCACCCACTGTCTCACTATAACTCTATCACAGAGCCTCGCACTCGATTTTTGTTGTCCCTCTTAAAGGATCTTTCTATAGACTTTCCTTCACACTTCATCTTTTCCATTATCGATGTCTATAGAGATACGGCCACCCGTGATAAGCTCATTTTCCCTTCCGCTATCACGAGGATTCTGAGTCGTTTTTTCATCCCTTTCCCCTCGTCCGATCCGTACCACGTCATGTCCGCCATAGACGCCGCTACCGTAAAACGTAGCGAGGCACAGTTTAGATCGCGACAGACTGACAGTGCCACTCCTTCCACCCGTCCGGCCACCTCCAGATCAGCTCGTGCGTCTGCTTCTTCCTCCTCGAGCGACGTCACGTTAGAAGACATCATGGCGCAGCTACAGCGCATGGATGCTCGCCTAGATACACTCTCCACGGAGTTGTATCAGGTGAACGTCCGTGTTGGTCGCATCGCCAAGCGACAGGCGACCATGGGCGGCTTTACTCCAGAGGCTTCTCCTCCGCCACCTCATGTGTCGACTGAGACCGAGGCTGATGATGATGGCGATGATGATGATGCTTCCGACGATGATGATGATGGAGATGCGAGCTCTTCGGATGAGATGTCTACTTGACACTCTACCCTTTGTCACTTGTGACAAAAAGGGGGAGTAGTTTTATATGAGAGTAGTCATACTTAGGGGGAGTGTTAGCATAGGACATTTTTGTTAGGGGGAGTGTGGATTGAGGGATGTAGTGAGGTGATCTATGTATTTTTTCTTTCTTTTAGAGATACATTGATCATGTATTGACATACATTGTATTTATTCTCTTCTTATATATGATGATGTATGTTTTTCTTTCACTTACCTTTCATGTGTTGTTTCTTTTCTATCTTTATACACATGCTTCTTTACTTGTATGCAATCTATTATTTCTGTTTCACACAAAGATGCCTTGATGTGTTTTGTTTATAAGTGTTTCAGAAATATAGGTTGTCAAAGTCTACTTGCCATAAACTCTCTTTTTGCAAAGTTTTTCAAGAGTTTGTGTTAAGATAGATTTTACTGTATGTAACAAGTGAATATGAGTTGAGTGATTTATGACTTCTCTCATATCTTCATTTGTTTGTTGTGGTTTTGTCACGGATTGCCAAAGGGGGAGATTGTTAGGACATATGTAGTTCAAGTCTGTGAACATATGTCACTATTTTATGTAGTTGGCTTATCCTTAGACAAAACGCACTTTACTTGTAATTGGGTAGATTTAGGATGAGTTTAACACTTCAAGAAACAGAGGTTTAAGGTTAAGTGTTGAAGCCGTCAAAGTCTGTCCAAGAAACAAGTTAGGAAGTGCAAGTTTTTAAAACTCGACACATACCTCGACAGATGCATCTATCGAGCTTTAAAGGAGCTGTTTTGCCCGAGCCTCGACAGCTATCTCGACACCTCTCGACACTTCTATCTGTCGAGAATTAAAAGAAACAGATTTTCTGTTCTGTTTCAAGTCCAATCCGTGAGTGTGTCTTTGGGACTTCTTTTCTCCTAACCCTAGACATATAAAAGGATTATTTTAAGGGCCGTTAAGAAGGGAAGCAGAAGATACAAGTTGCATATTCTTTGAGAACTTGTTGTTCATGCAATTTGTGATCAAAAAGACAAAGTTCGTGCCCTAGTTCATCTCTGATGATTTGAAGAACTTTGCAGCCAGCCCTCTCTCTCTCTCTAGTTGGTATTTGAAGTCGCGTACTGGGATCCGCACATCTGGTTAGTCACGTACTTGGAAGCCGTGCATTGAAAGGAGAAACTGTCACTACAGAACAAGTCCAATTGGGTATTGGGGTAAGAGTTCAACTGTAGGTTGGTGAGGTACTTGGGATTCCTTACTTGTAACTGCTTGTTGTGATAATAGTGGAGTTTCGGGAGTGGTGACCTTAAATCACCCGGTGGGGTTTTTGCCGTAAGGGTTTTCCCCATTCGTGAACAAATCACCGTGTCATTTATTTTCCACTGCTTTACTTAGTTTTGGTGATTTGTTTGTGCTGCCACGTGATATTGCATGTTAAATTGATTAATTAATAACTTGACTAATTAATCAACGTAATTTATCACAAGGGGTCAACGCGTTTGTGGCCTGTCAAGTATGCCTTACAGCTACCTTTGCAGAAAAGAAGGTTAGAAGTTGAAATTAAAATAATAATAAAAATGGTGCTTTGGGAGAAGAACTCACAGAGACTGCTTGTCATCCTGGAATGAAGGAAAGAAAGATGTAGAATTCATTGCTTCTTTTGCACAAGCTATCTCGGAAGCAGTTCTATCTAACAGCAGGGATCAAATGGACATACTCTGCAGAATAATCCAAATGGGCATGGCATTTGTGTTAGAGGAAGATGCGGTAGACTACCTGCTATGGACGCAGAATTTGGAACTATCTTTTGAGGACAAGCAATTCCTTGATTGCTTATTTCCCTCTGGTAATTCCTCTCCTATTTTGGGCAAGCGCCAGTCTATCAACCTCTTATTGCCTTCAAATGCTTCAGCTTGTAAGAGGTGGCTTTGACAGAAATCGAACTAAACTTCCTTTGTATGATGTGTGACTGACTGTATATAGATTAATGTAACATCTAAGTAACTATGTAAATATTCTTAACTCTGCTGTAATGGAAGTCCTTTCGGTGGTTGTGTACATTGAATACTCTACAACTGTTGTCTTGTAATGGCAAGAACGACATAATTGCATGTAACTGTAGCTGTACTTTATTATCGAGAGATTGAAGAAGCATGTTCTGTGATAGGCACCTTTGAATTGACCATAATTGAACTAAAATACCTGAGGGAGCTGACAGTCTCAGGTTTGCTTTTCTACTGTACAAGGTGGTAATTTTGGTCATGAAATTAGTAATGTGCGGTTAATGTTGACAATTTTGTGAAGATTGGCTTAATTGTGCTCTCTTCAATTCTGCTTCACATGATGACCCTCGCCTAGGCTATAATTTCTTTCATGTATCTGTTTATGGCTTGTGGAAAGAGAAAAGTTGTGCAGTTACGCGCTTTTTTATTTTTATCCTACGATTATATCTATTTATATATTACTAAAAGTTAAAATATAGTATTTATTGTTGTTAAGTTTCTATTATGCCACTTCATCGTCACGTCATTAACCACATAATTATTATTTATTATTATTTTTTTTACAAATATAAATATATATATATATAAATAGATTATTGACTTTACATATTCATCTTTGTCGGTTTTAAAATCTATATATATTTCTTTTTAATTTCTAATTTTCCTATAATTTTTTTTTTACATTTTACTTCTTTGTTAAATATTTACACTTTCTTCGACTTTCTTCTTCCCTTATATTTTCATCTTCCCACTACCCTCTACTTTAATATTGCTATTCATATTTTCCTTCGTCTTCCTTTATTTGTCTTTTCTTATCCCTTCCCTCTTACTATAAATTTGTCACTCTTTTCCATTCTTTGCATAGTTTTCTCTCACAAAAAGGCTCTCTCTCTCTCTCTCTCTCTCTCTCTCTCTCTCTCTCTCTCTCTCTCTCTCTCTCTCTCTGTGGATTTTTATTTTTTTATTGCATCTCCGCTTTAGATTGATAAATTTTTGTGTTTTTAAGAACTCTAATTTAGGTTGTTACGATTTAGTTTTGTGTTTTAAGTTGTTATTATTATTATTATTATTATTATTATTATTATTATTATTATTATTATTATTTTGCTATTTTATTGTTAAATTTTATTCGATTGCATTATAAAAAATTAAAGATAGTAGATAAAAATAAAATAGTATTCCATTACATACCATAATTTGGATAATTTAGTGTTTATTGTTATATCTTTAATTTTTCTTATTTTCTTCTTCTCTTCCATTTTACTCAATATTGAAATTCAACCACATACTTCTTATCATTAAATTATTTATATTTTCTCTCTCTTTTTGTTTTAAAAAATAAAAAATAAAATATTTTACTTAAATTTAAATAAAAGAAAATTGTGCTCATCAAATTGTACTCTTTTTTTTTAACATTTACACTTTCTCCTTCTCTTTACCTTTTCATCTCCCCAAACATTCTACCTTATATCACTCTTCCTCTTTCATTTTATCTTCCTTTATTTTGTTTCTTTTTATTATTATCCTCTTAGTATAAATTTGTCATTAACTCTTCCATTCTTTACATAATTTTCTCTCACAAAAAAGTGGTTATTTCCCACTCTTTCTCTCTCAATTTTTTGGTGGATTTTTATTTTTATTTTTCCTGCATCTATATTTTAGCTTGATAAAGTTTTGTATTCTTTAAAACTTTATTTTGGTTGATGGGATTTAGTATTGTGTTTTAAGTTATGACTTTGATTGTTAAATATTATCATATTGCATTATAAATAATTAAAAATAGTATATAAGAATGTACTATTATTATATTACATAGAATTGTTTGGATAAGTTAGTATTTATTGTTATGTATTTTATTCTTATTTTTATTTTTTTTTCATATCATTTTATTTAACATTTAAATTCAGCCACATCCCTCATATATATCATTAAATTATTTATATTTTCACTCCCTTTTTATTTTAAAATTTTTAAAATATGATATTTTGCCTAAATTAAATAAATAAAACTGTCCACATTAACTGGAGTAATGCTAGGGAAACACTCATTCTCACACCCAATGCATCAAAGGAAGAATGAAATACAAAAGAAATCAAGTTAGAAACACTAAATTATAAAATAAAAAAATAAAAAAAACTAATAATGCATATTTAATGTCATAGAATCATCATCAAATTTTGGAAAATGATAGGTTGCCAGTGGAGAGAGGGAGAGATGGTATAAAAAAAAAAAAAAAAAAAAAAAAAACCAATACAAAGTAACAAAGAGTAGATAAAGAAAAAAAAACAAACGTCAATTAGTAATCATCGATTGGAAAACAAAGAGGTTGCAAGGAGAAGCAAAAAAATAAAATAAAGATTATCATATGGTGAACATTAAAAACTTTACAGTGTAGTAACATAAACCGTTAAATTCACTTAAAAAATTAAATCAACAATCAACAATTAAATAAAATCATAGTACTAAATTTAAATTTAAAACTAATCAAACTCTAACTATGGAAATCATATTAATCATAACTTAAAAAGAAATGCTCTCTAATAGTAGTAGAAATTACATAAGAAATAAAATTCAAAAATTTAAAAATCCATTTTTTGACATTTCATTTAACCTTATTTATAATATATATATATATATATATATATATATATATTTCATACACTATTACTTTCAAAAATATAATGAATAATGCTACTTCTCATTTATCGTCTTTGTTATGCAAATCATCAGTAAGTAAATATATGATAATGGTAAGAAGTGTTACAAATGAGATCACTAAAAAAAATATATAAAAATAATTAGCCACTATCATTATGGACTAGTAGTCTATAATTTTACGCACCCAAAAAAGTAAAATATATAAAGTTTTCTTAAAAACATGTGTAAAAATTCACAATATATCGCGTGTATAAAGGTAAAAAAAAAAAAGTATTTTTAAGATTTTTATTAACTTAAAAACTAATAAAAAAATCAATGGTTAATAACTAAAATTATAGTATTAATAAAATATTTAATGAGACCATCCTAAAAACATTATCACGCCTAACTAATGGGTATGCGACTAGTTGTTTCTAAAGCTTGACACTATCAGGACCTTTTCTGATCGCAATGTTGATATTTATGGCACTACGTTTTTTATGTCATCACTGATCTCCCTTCCTGTATTAATTATTGAGTTTATAATAAGGATATTTAAACTGTCTTGAGAACCACTGGGGCCATATAATTCCCCACCCATATTGATGAAGCCTCTTGGAAAGGCAAACTTAACTCTCAAAACATAAAACACCAGAAAGCAATAGGATTGGTTGTAGATCTTAACGTGACATCAATTCTTAAATTAATTGAATAAACTGAATGGCCACAAGAAATCCTTGTTTACTTATGGAGTGAAGAAGCTGGCTTTGGGTGAGACCGGTGGAAGAGTTCACACGGCTAAACTTTTGCACGAGATTTTATTTTGTTTGATTCGAAGTGGGGAGCCACCTTAGGATATAAGGTAACCAGATAAATTTGGTACACATGGTTTTGACGTCCCACCTCAGGGAACGGTTGTTGCGTGATTGGGAAAAGGTGATAATGCCATAATGGCTTTGTAGCCCTCGAACAGATCTTCTTCTCCCTTGAATTTTTCTAACCTGAACAGATTTTTAGAGAGCAATGCAAAGATTTCCTTGCTCCTCAGATATTTTCATGCATTTCGTTTTCAACCTAAACAAAGATGGTTCCACAATGCAGATAAAATGCTACACAATATTAACGTGGGTAAATCACATTTTAAATTAAACTCTAGACTTTCAAAAACATTTCAATTCAAACTCATTAAGCATGATGCCATTAATAGAAACTGCTTAAATAATATTACAACTTGCACTGAAGCAAGTTCAAAGCTTTTGCAACAAGTGCTCCCACTCCAATTTTATATCTAAAGACTAATAATGAAAATCCCCATACTAAAGATAAAACGAAACACAACAAAGTACCACTTGAAGCATTTGTTTTCTCCGATAACAACCTAGCAAACGAGATCAAATCGCACACAATAATAATTTTAACAAGCTAAGTGAGCTCCAATAATAACAAAGCCTACGACATTGCATAGCAAGCTACTCTGACTTGAGATTATGAACATCTTATCTTGTAAAAGAGTAAATAATGAGTATGGTTAGTCCACTATTTTTTACTCGCATCATTCACCTAATGGAAAAACATCTGCAGAAATCTATTCACCTAATGGAAAACATCTGCAGAAATCCTATGAGGATAAAAAGGTGTTATGAGGTCCACTCCAGTTCTTAAAATTTAAGAATATATATTTGTGATAGATTTGCAGAAGACTTAGAAACAACTCCATAGTGAATGACTTTCCAAATATCACTAGGTAGTAGGTACCAAAACAAACTTGACAATTTTTGCCCTCTATACTGTAGAGGTTGCAAACTATATATGTTCACCAGAAAATGCCTACCTCAGCTCAACAGTCCAGTCAATCTTGTCTTCTATGAGTCCAATCTGCAGTCTGGTAAGCACAGAGTAGAGTTGTTGCAATACAACGCCTATTCCTCCATTTCTATGTGACACACTGTCAAAGAAAAGTAACAATTATGAGAATAACATTCACTATATCTCTACAATTGATTTGATCATGTTGCAATAAGTCACTTTCATCAATATGTTTGTTAGTTCCACAATCAATTATTGGCACAAGCTCATATTGGAAAAAAATTTATTGTCCCTTAGATTCATTAGGGTGATTAAAGGCTGACCAGGTGTAGAATTTATTGAATACGATGGTCAAACTTACATTTATATATTAGTACCTTTAACTCATATACGTAAACCTGTCCAAAAGTAACACAACCACAGTTGTTCCATACAAAATGCTTCATCAGCATCAAGCAACTCATCTACCACCACAAGGCGTTCCTCAACATGCAAGTTATTTTAAGAACCCGCTATTGCAATTTAGCTGGTTGAGAAAATCTAAAAATTGTGGCACTTAAGGAGTAATGCAACAATCCAGAATTCGGGGAGATATCAATTCAAGTAAGTCAGTTTAAGTTACGTAACCAACAAAAACGATTAACAACTAATTAAGATATCCCTTTTAGAGGTCCAATCCATTTCTGCATAAAAATTATTAAGATATATAGACAAAGAACACTGACTCATAATTAGAGTGAAAATAATGCTATCCTAAGGGCAAAAATAAAGCCTTGAACTTTTCACCCTATAAATAACATGTAAATTAGTAAATAGAGCACATTAATCAAACCAAAATCCAGGAAATCAATATATATATATATAAAAGTAGAGACCTCATGTGAGAGTGCATGAGGTTCTGCCACATGGCACTCTAATATTGCATTTAACCTTTTTTACCTTTTTTCATTAAGTTTTTTTAACCGTTACTCAATAGATCATAGTAACTTATTTTTACTATTATATAAATTTAGTATTTTTTACCTCTTTTTATTAAGTTTTTTTTACTATTATCCAATAGATGATAGTAACTTATTTTTACTATTATATAAAATATGGGTTGTTCTTGACAATTAGACACATTAGACCAAAATTAATTCACTATAAAATTAACAACTTTTTAAAGTAGACCAAACCTTATGAAAAACTCAAGCCAGTTCTTACCTTACTTATTATGACCTAAGTTTGACCATTCCCACGTGTAAATCAAAGCAAAAACTCTTACCATCTTACAAGCTCTCTTCTTCCTCCCTCACATATATGTGATACTTCTAGAAAATCTCATCCTCACGAAATCATGTCTTCATTTTTCCCCAATTTCAATTCAATATACTTTTGTCTATTAATAATGTTCTATGCAATTTATGCAGACAAATTCTCTATTATCGACCAGTGCAATAAAAATATATATAAATCTTAAGATCCCTGAAGTTGCTGAAATAATTGACAAGTGCATATTTCTAAAATTTATAATAACAAAAAAGTCTAATAAATATCATATACTATCTCACAAAATGCCATTAACTTAATATTTTCTTTAAAAAAATTCAATGATAAGAATGGTAAAAAACATGATCCTATACGAGAAATACCAAAAATACATGCAAAAAAATTTTCATGGGAGGATTTATCTTTAAATATTAAGAAAACAATAGTAAAGATAAAATGCATTGAATAAGATCCTACGAAACAGGTTTGTTAATCATTTCAATTTATACTTATCATTTACGTAAAAAAATAATCCTACATCATATTATTTAGATTAGAAAAATAATACATATTAATTTCAATGTTCATTGCAAGATGTGAACTGTTAGGGTATTGCAATAATAAGTAATATTGATACAACAATAGGCTGGTATTACATTTTATGCGTACTTTGTGAAAGGAACGTCAAACCACAAGCAAAACCATTTTGGTATGCAAAATGTGAAACAAAAATAAATCTGTCTATCCCAAAGTTAGAGACACTCACATTAACTACTTACTCTCCAAATATTTATAATATATTTATCTCACTATAACTATTATATATATACAATTGCAAACTACTTCAAATACATGATTCAAATTGAAATTTTTTATGCAACTATCAAAACAAATTTTGTGATATTTGATTGAGATGCCGAGAAAATCCTAATTGTATCAACAAGATATTTTGCTGAAAAATAAACTAAAGTACAACTTATGTAAATTATTGTAAAAATATTGATATTGGAGAATGAATTCTACGTGATTTGAAAAAAAAAAAAAAAAAAAAGGAAAAAAAATGGATTTCTCTACTTCATTTGAATAAATTCAATCTAAAGGATGGTTTTGAAAATTACATAGTTGCTAAAATTTTTGATGCACCTTCAAATGATAAAAAGTTATAGAAGAAAAAAAAAATACACAATTTAATATGCTATATTAATTCTTTTTTTGCACTATTCCAAAATTAACAAAAATAAAAAATAAAAATATTTACAAAAAACTGTAACATTATTGAAATTTAATATAAATGCAAATATTATGAAAAATCTTAGCAACAAAGTCCAAACTTTGTAAGATCCATTTAAGAATCTCTCGATGCCAATTCATTAGTGATTAACACTAATGATGCAACAAAAGGAAAAAAAAATGATGAAAGCTCAAAAATTGAACAAATATGGACGGACTAAACTTCAAATGTTGAAGATAGAGAAATTGATAATGATAATAATCATCACCATACCTTAATAACAAAGATTGAAGAAACCAAAAAAAAAAAAAAGGGTTTCGTAATGAAGTTTTTTATTACATCATATAATAAAAATCAATAATATAGAATGAATTAATATGCTTTTATCAACTTTTATATACTACTCCAAATCTATATATATATATATATATATATATATATATATATATATATATATAATAGATGAAGTAGAGAGAAACTCGAATTGGAATTCTAAATTAGAATTCTAATCTATTGTTGTGTCACGTGTCAATGTTAATATGAAATTGGAGTCTAATTTGTAATTCCGATGTGCTTATTTTTTTTTTTTTTCACACCTGTCTATTTTTATGTTCACCTCCCTTTTTCACACTCACGTATTTTCAGGTTCACCTCCCTTTCTTTCAAGTTCACCTCCCTTTTCCACACTCACGTATTTTCAAGTTCACCTCCCTTTTTCACATGGAATTTTAAAAGAATCTCTTGATATCAATGATGCATGTATTTGGGTATTTTTGTATCTTATATAAGAAGAGGTTCTCCAAATATTCCGATTGTACTTGTCTTTACAATTTTCATAGTCCTAGTTTATGCTCTACAAAACGAATTCCAATCATTCCTAAGGTTTGATTACTGTTTTCTTTCACCTACCTATACTGTCGTTCTTTTTTGTGTAAATTTTTTATTGTTTAATTATATAATTTTGTGGTTTTCCTATGATTGATGTTGTATGTTTATTGTCTTTCATCTACCTATACTTTCTTTCTTTTTTGTCAATAATTTTTATTGTTTAATTATAAAATTGTTTTGTTTTCCTATCATTGATGTTGCATATTTCTTTTCTTTTTCATAATGCGTTATCAGCACAAATCTCTACCTAATTTTGAAAGGAAGTTGTAATTCCATTATTCTTCAAATATCAAAGATTATTTATGTAGTTTTCTCAACTCACTGTAAGTTTTCTTTTAAGGAATTAGTCTTTATCGTATTTGTTTGTCTTTACATTTTATGCTCATAATTTTAGTGATTTTTAATTGATAAATTTTTTTTATGAGATTCACGTTATTCTATTGTTATATATTGTTATGAGATGCACGTTATGAGATTCACATTTAATTAATTAAAATATTTTGTTAAAAATGGTTTGTGATAAAGCAACTTAATCATAGCTATATGTACCGTGAATGAATCAACCTTGAATATATATGTCTATGTAGCATTTTTTCATTAGAATTTTGTATGATAAAAATATTTGTTAAAAAATTACATGATACTAAGTTTTATTAAACATGAATAAACTAAGTCTTTTAAACATGACTAAACTCATGATTAATAAATAAATAAAAAACAAAACCAACAGTATCATTTAAATAATAAAATTCAATATATTTATTGGTTTATTAAATTATATACATTCTCGTGCGGTAGCATGGGTTACATACTACTTGTTTTAATTATTGCACATTACTTGAACAAAATAATTATAATAGATATATGTGAGCAATTTATAATTGTTACTTTTTATGATGAATTAATTACTAACAAAGTTTCATAATAAATATGCTATAATATATGTTTAATATTTTCCAAAAATAAATTTATATAAAACATTACAACAGTATCCGTGCATCGCACGGGAGACTTACTAGTGGCTATAAATGATAAATTACCGATTACCTCAAAAGTGTAAACTATTTGGAAATGGGTAAATTTAACATTTAACCACATAATTCTAACACTCCCTCTAGCATACGGGCTCCAACTACCTTTTAATAATTGAGGCCCAACACATGAAATTTTAAATAGAATGTAGAGTGAAAGAAACAGAGATTATTCAATCAGGACCTCCTGCGTTGATACTATAATAAATTATTAATTATTCCAAAAGTTTAAACTATTAAGAAATAATAAATTTAATTATTTATCCACATAATTCTAATAATAAAGATTTGGAGTTAAAAGCAAATGGTTTTGGATGTGTGTAATTTATGCAAAATATGGAAAAGTATGGGGGTCAAACAACTGAGGTAGTTAGGGGGCCACATGGGATGAGTTTACGAAAGAGTATTAGAGGACGGGAGTCTAGACATATTAAGGGTCCGTTTGGATAGAGCTTATTTTTGCTGAACTGAAAACTGAAACTGAAATTACTGTAGCAAAATAATTTTTTAATATGTGAAAAGTACTGCGGGACCCATTTTTAATAAAAAATTGCTAAAAAAGTACATAAACAGTATGTGAACAGTGAATGAACAGTACGTAAACAGTGTTAAACAGTGATTTTTGTCTCTGCACAGTATTGCTACAGTGAAAAAAGTGCATAAACAGTACTGGTTACTGTTCATGCACGTTGAAAAAAAAAAAAAAAAAAAAAAAAGGGAAAACGCAGAAGAGGAAAACGTGAGAGAAGCTCTATCCAAACACTCACTAAATTTGTCACTAGGGATGGCACGTTTTAGATTTTGGTCAGACTTATGGTGTGGAGAGTTCTTATCTCAAGGACCTTTTCCCTCATTTGTTCAATTTGGTAGCAGACTGCGAAGCTTCAGATACCTCTTAATCTAGGAAATAGAGCTGATATGGGAACAAGGTACTGGAATCACTAATTAAATAGGCCATTTTAAGATTGTGAATTCTAATATATGGAAAATCTCGTATTTATTATATTCCAATTTTTCATCTAGTCAAGGTGAGGATCAAGCATCCTAGACACCATTGAAACCTGAAAGGCTTGAAGGTCCGTCATAGTATGAAGTTTTGAGGGGGTCTACAGAGAGCACCAGTTTCTTGGCAGAGCATATATAGTAGTACTAAGATATCCCAAAATATCACTTTATTTTACTTCAATAGAAACACAATGTAAAATTTTAATGGTGAATAGTCACAGAAAACAAAACATTAATGTTATTGACTGATGCTGTATCAAACCTGGCCATCTGACCCAGTAAATTCAGTGTCAATGGCATCACGAGTAGTGCCACTGATTGGCTAACAATTTTTCTATCCTCTCCAACTAAAGCATTCAAAATGCTACTTTTACCAATATTGATTAGGCTAACAATTGTTCTATCCTCTCCAACCAATGCATTCAAAATGCTACTTTTACCAATATTTGGTCGGCCAACAATGGCAATGGCAGGAACATAATCTTCTTCTTCATCACACTTCTCTAAACCCTATTTATAAGCACACACACACAAAAAAAAATAAATAAATAAATAATCAAATAAACAATAGTTTGAAAGCACCAGAGATGAACATGCTTATGTGTGCGGTATGCTTGATAATGGCGAGAAGTGCAAATTTTGCCAAATTAGGAAGAATATAGGACTTCTACTTAAGAAAATATCAACAAGCTCAACAGAGCTCAGTTAAGTAGGTTGACAATTCATCACCTGCCGTACTGATACAAAAACTCTGTAAGAGTAGATATTCAATTTTTGGGTATACAAACCTCAATTTTTTAAAGTCCTGAAATAACAAGATCAAGGAGCTCTCCAGTTCCATTCCCAGATACAGCAGATATTGGAAGTGGTGAAAACCCAATTGATCAATAGAAAAGTGAGGTGCACTCTATATCAGAACCACATAAGTGAAGAAAAAGAAATTTAAGTCCACCATGCATATCCTATAAACCTGATTCTATGGACAGATTCTGTTAAGTACAAAAATCATATTACACATTCCATAACCATATATTTAGTAATAGACAACACTGCACAGACACACACAAAAATAACCATAACAAATGGACTATGGGACATAACATTCTTTATAAAGTCCTAACATTTGGAAAAATTACTTTGATATAGTGGTGCACAAACTTGAATTTCATCTCTCTATTTCCTAAATTTCTAGTCTTTCACTTCTCTTTCAAAACCTGCTAAGTCTGCCAAAGAATTCTTATTCATGTGACCCCAATCTCGATTGTTATTACATTTCCTAGACACAGATAATGAGAAAACCATTATCTTTGTGTACTGATTTCAATAAATGCAATGTTAAGCTTTCGGGGTACTCGTTAATATCTTGAAAAGATTACTTATTTATCAGCTGAACAAGAATCACTCATTCTTAGCACCAAATCCAATTACTACATGTTAATTTGCTTTTGGCACAACATTAGCAATAAACCACTACCTTATTCACACGTTAACAAAGTACATAACTTTAAAATGAGAAATAATTACTGACATTTATAGTTTCTGATGATGTCAAAGATCGTCAGTAGGCTACATAGTTCTCAAGTGCTTGTGACAACACCTACACAATACCAAGGAAAAAGAAGACCTCAAGAGAGTACCAGTGTGGTACTGGCCGAATACCCTTCGAAAGTTAAGCTAGAGAGATTGTCATAACTATAGAGTGCTAAAGTTGGGTTGAATTATTCGTACCTATTCTTTGTGGGTCATGGCATTTTTATAGTGATGAGGAACCGACCTTGGTTCCTTGGAGAAGAGAAATATTTCCTTGGAGAGAAGATCTTCATAAACGCACATGATTTTAGGGACCTTTTCCATATAAGGGTGTTATTGACTTGGATTAAGTGTGGTTCACAAGTCATTATTATTGAAATGTCCTAGGAAATCATGTAAGCCATGTCATTGCCACATGTGCTTGGTCCTGTCAACCTCAGCGTCCGTCCAAGAGATTATCTGTCCTTTTCAGGCGATCTGTCCTACTAGGAATCTCCCGTACACTAGAGGCGATCCGTCCTAACACACTATTCGTCCACTTTTTATGGGATTTGTCATCGCCTGATTTAATATGTCCTCCAATCATAGGTTTTGCAAGTTCCGACCATCTATTTTACTTTTACCCTCTTCATATGCCCCCTCACTCCATGGGTTCGTCGCTTACTTTTCATGGATCTATGGAGTGACAGTATGCCTCTAACTTTAAGAAGCGTGTGTTGATTGACAGGCTAATCTAGGGCCATTAATATGGTAGGGACACGTGTCAAGTTTTTGATGGTTATTTGCTTGAACTGAAACGCCCCTTCATCTTCTGCGTCATTCCCCCTAGATATATATATATATATATATATATATATGTGTGTGTGTGTGTGTGTGTGTGTGTGTGTGTGTGTGTGTGTGTGTGTGTGTGTGTGTGTGTGTGTGTGTGTGTGTGTTGCTGGTCCCTTTCATTTTGACATTTTGGAGAAATTATTGCTAATCAGAGCACTTCTGTTCACTCTTTTCTAACCGTCACCCCTGTTGCCATGCTCTCCAAAATCCCATCGCCTTTTTCATTCCATCAACTGTGAGTATTTTTTCCTTAACTCAAGTTTCTCTTTGTATTTATTCCGTTCGTTTGTCTGTTGTCAGTGTAGACTTAAAGTCTTATGGTTTTTATCCGTCATTTGTAGGTCAGATGTCTAATGAGGCGTCAAGTGGTCAATCGTTTGTCCGCGATGGAGTGGGCTACGATGAGGTGTTTCCGTCAAGTCAAGCAGACCCTGACACCTCCAGCAAGGAGAGGGAACCATCAGCCAACTCTTTTTCTAATATGGAGGATGAGGTGTAGGATAAGGACGGGTCAGAGTATGGCTCAAATGATGACCTAGATAGCATAGACCCTCCCATTCAATCCATTATAAGTCCTGATGGGCTCAGGGAATTCATCATGCTTCCCTTGTGGACAGTGAATGACTTCGTCTCCACCATCAAGCCATCGTACTTCAACACACTTAGGGAGAAGTACCAGATACCCGACAACATATCCATCCATCTACTCTTTAAGTCTATTATAGGGGGCTTGAAGACGTTGAGATATATGAGTAGATGTTGAAAGTTAGGTTTCGCTTTCTGTTGAGTGCTCTTCACCATCGTCTTCTCCAATATTGGGGACTGTCCATCTCCCAAATCTCTCCTAATGCCTGAAGGGTTTTCCTGGGTGTAAAGGTTTTGTACGAGGTGATGTCTAATAGGGCACGACGGTTAACCGTGGAAGAATTTTTCCATTGTTACCGTCCTTCTGAGATTGCCCAATCTAAGGGGATATATAGTTTTCTCCCGCGGAGTCTGGTGCCTAGGCTAGCGTGCCAGACCCCAGACTCTAACAGAAACTAGAAGGGTCGTTACTTTTTCCTCTGTGGGGATAACTGGATGTGTCGTCCAAATGATCATGAATATATGCATGTTGACACGACATGGGGAATAATGCCCCCGTCTAGTATATGTCCTTCCTTATTAGGTTTAATCCCTTCATATTTGTTCAAATGTCCTAACTGTCTTCTTTGCAGCTCGTGACCATCCACAAGTTACTACCGAATAGTTCAGCTTTTTGGAAAAAATCTTTAGGACTACTTAGGTAAAAACTTGTTACCTTGGATACTCTTCAGTAGTATTGTGACAATCTAAAACCCACCATTGCTGGCCGTCTATACGACGCACGAGTTCGCAAACATAAGTCCGTTGTCCATTGCTTTTTTTTTTTTATTCTTAATTACTATATTTTCCTGTCCGCTTTTTGCAGAAATGGAGGACGCAAGTAGAAGGGCTTACATCAAGCAACAGGCTACTGCCAAGAAAAAACTAAAGAGGATCCTTCCCTCTAAGACAGACTCAACTCATCCATCCACAAAAAAGCAACTATCAAAGAAAATTAACCATCACGCCAAAAAGTAAAAAGTGGTGACGGGACTAGCTGCCAGCTAAGCTTCTGGCGTGTCTAAGTTGCCCCCCAAGCTGGGTTTAGGCATAGGTAAGGGTCTGATGGTTAACCCAGACCCCGTCAAGGAGAAACCTCCCATCCTTCTTCATGAAGATTCCAAGTATACCCTTAATCAAGTCACCTTCAACATCAAGGATAAGGACTACGAGGATTTGGGCAATCATGCTACAGCACTGTTCATCCTTACACAGGTTTGTACCCGTTACTATATGCTCCGTTGTATCTTTATGAATTCATACTTACTCTTTGATATTGGTGTAGGGAGTCCTCATGGCGCAGGGATTAATGGATCGTTTCCTTGCCCACGAGAAGACACTAGTGCATGTCCGTGCCAAGTCAAGGCAATGGAGGAAGAGCTAAAGGAGCTGAAGGCCTGGAGGCTTCGTCACAAAGAAAAGCTGAAGCTATCCGAGCAGGTTTGTGGTGATTTGGAGAAAGAAGTAGAGTTATTGAAGGAAACCTTGGAGGACAAAAAGGATAGTCTCCGTCAGGCAAAATTTGAGGCCATTCGGGAATACCGAGACTCCGACGCCCTTCTGAGCGAACTGGGAACTTCTTTTGCCGACGGTTTTGATGACTACCTCCGTCAGGTCAAGGCTTCGTTCCTTGACTTGAACCTTTCACACATCACCATCAATCCTAAGGACCAAACTCTTACTCAACCCATTGACACCGAAGGGACAAATGAGCTCTTTGGCGAGGATCATAGAGACGGTGAGGCTCAAAAGGCCGATGCGAAGGTGTCCATCGAGGGTGATGCCCGTCAGCCTTCAACCCAGGATCCTGAAGACAAGAAGAAAACCCTTATTAAGTAGTATATATCCTGTTTTTTTATTTTTGTTTAGGTTTTAAAATGTATGGGAGAACAACATTTTTAATTAGTCACTTTTGGTTGGTTTTTATGTAGACATTTGTCATATGTATAATGCAGGCTCGTCTTGAATGAATTTTCCTTTCTTATACTGATCCATCTATTCAAATTCACTCTCCATACAATGTATCGTCCAGTTTATTGATGACATAGAAATTTCATCCTTCTTAGGATGGGCCGTCCAGTTTATGGACTTAGTGAAGGAATCTCTTGCTTTTTAGGATGAATCATCCATACCATGGACTTTATGAATAAACCACCCTTTTAGGATGACCCGTCCAGTTTAAGGACTGAATCTCAACCTTTTAGGATGAACCATCCATATTATGGACTTCGTCAATAAACCACCCTTTTAGGATGATCCGTCCAATTTAAGGACTGAATCTCAACTTTTTAGGATGAACCGTCCATATTATGGACTTTGTAAATAAACCATCCTTCTTAGGGTGATCCGTCCAGTCTATGGTAAATGGAGCACATCCTTCTTGGGATTATCCATCCATACTATAGAGATGGTAAATGAATCTCATCCTTCTTGGGATGATTCGTCCACATTATGGACAGTAAATAAATTTCATCCTTCATGGGATGATCCTTCCTCATTATGGACATGGTAAATGGATCTCATCCTTCCTGGGATGATCCGTCCACATTGTGGACAGTACATAAATTTCATCCTTCATTGGATGATCCGTCCGCATTATGGACATGGTAAATGAACCTCATCCTTCCTGGGATGATTCGTCCACATTATAGACAGTAAATAAATTTCATCCTTCATGGTACGATCCGTCCACATTATGGACAGTAAATAATTTTCATTCATCATGGGACGATCCATTCATTTTATGGACTTGGTAAATAAATCTCAGCGATAAACATTCAATATGTTCTGAATAACCTCTTCTTATTATGATAGATAAGCAAGTAGAATATTGTTCATAAAAACAAGAAAGCTGTCCTTTAGGCTCTAAAAGTATCGTAGAATAATAAAAACTAAAACTATCTTTTGAATAAGTAAACTGAAAAAGAGGAGTGTCGGCGTTCACGCCTCTATCTACTGGTAATATCTCTTCAGATGTTCCGTGTTCCAGGGATGTTGCAGTTGTTTTCCGTCTAGTGTCTCAAGATAATATGTGCCCTTCTGTTCCATGACGTGACCATGTATGGTCCTTTCTAGTTGGGTCCTAGCTTCCCATGTGATTGGTCCTTGGTGGCGCCAGTTACCTTACTTAAGACAAGAATTCCTTTCTTGAAGTCCCTGTGTTTAACTCGGGAGTTGTAGTGCTTGGCCATCAGGCTTTGATACCGTGCCAACCTTTGTTCAACCGTTTCTCTAACTTCATCTACTAAATCGAGCTGCAAGCGCATCGCCTTGTCATTTTTCTACATGTTGTGGTTTGCTACCCTGTAACTGGTGAGACCTATCTCAACTGGAATGACTACTTCGCTGCCATACACAAGCCGAAATGGTGTCTCTCTCGTAGGTGTCCTCGCCGTCATCTTATAAGCCCATAGTACATTGGATAGCTCTTCTAACCAAATACCCTTTGCTCTCTCGAGCCGAGTCTTGATGATCTTTAACAAGGATCGTTCGTGACCTTGACCTATTCGTTGGCCTGTGGGTTGGTGGGAGATGAATAGTGGTTTTGGATCCCAAGCTGTGAGCAGAAGTCTCCGAATAAGTCGTTAGTGAATTGCTTCTTGTTGTCTAAGACTAGGACCCTAGGTATTCCGTATTTGCAAAACAATATTCTGCCATACGAATCTTCGTACACTCTTTTCTATGATATTGGCCAAGGCTTCGACCTCTACTCACTTGGTGAAGTAGTCTATACCGACTAGTATGAATTTCAACTGTTTGATTGCTGTAGGGAACGGACCCATGATGTCAAGACCCCATTAAGCAAAGGGCAACGGGGCCATCTTTAGAGTAAGTTCTTTCGTCGATTGCCTTATGAGGTTTTCGAACCTCTGACATTTGTCACACTTACTAACATACTCTTAGGCATCCTTCTGCATAGTCAGCCAGTAGTATCCGGCCCTAATCAGTTTATGGACTAAGGATTGCGACCCCGAGTGATTCCCGCGTACTCATTCGTGTACTTCCTTCATGGCGTAGTCCGCATCCCTAGGGATAAGACATCTCAAGTAGGGGCAAGAGAAACCTTTCTTGTATAAGACATCTTTAATCAATATGAATCGTGTAGTGCATATCCTTAATTTCCTTGCAGCCCCCTTGTCACTGGGCAACAAACCATCCTTCAGGTAAGATATAATCAAAGTTGTCCAGTTTTCCTCAATTCCTATCTCCTACACTTTGGCTACTTTTATTATAGGTAAATTTTGCATAAAGAGGAGTACATGGCTTGGGGAAGGCATGTTCTCTGCTGATGCTGCTTTGGCAAGCCAGTCGGCTCGTTCGTTCTCCTCCCTTGGGATTTGGACGAACTCCACATTAATGTTACACATCTTACTCTTCACCTATTTGTGGTACTCCTTCATCCGTTCTCCTCTGCATTCGTAAAAACCAGTAATCTAACTAGTAACTACCTGGGAATCTTAGCGTACCATTGTGTCTGTGGCTCCTGCTGCTTGTGCAAGATCTAGCCCTATTATTAGAGCTTCATACTAGGCCTCGTTGTTCGTTATAGGGAAATTGAGTCTGATCATGCACTGGACCTCGTCTCCTTTAGGGCTGAGAAGTACTACACCGGCTCCCCCTACGTGTTTAACCACCGACCCTTCCAATAATATCCATCGAGAGTTCCTGTTTACCCCCTGTTCATCCAGTTGGGCGAATTTAGTAATGAAATCGGCGATAACCTGCCCTTTGGTGGCCTTACGTAGACGGTACCATACATCAAACTCACTCAATTAGATCGCCTATAACACCATTCGTCCAGCCGCTTTTGGACTGCTCATTGCCCTTCATAACGGCTTTTCTTTCAAGACGACTATAGTGTGGGCCTGGAAATATGGTTTCAGCTTATGCGCTGCGTCCACCAACGCAAAGGCGAGTTTTTCCATTGGTAGGTACCTTTAATCTGCCCCCCGTAGGGCTTAGCTTATGAAGTACATAGGCTTCTGAACTCCATCCTCTTCCCTGACTAGAATTGCACTGACAGCAATTGAGGAAATGACCACGTAGAGGAAGAGCTCCTCTCCTGGTCTGGGGGGACTTAGCAGATGAGGGGAAGAGAGGTATGACTTTAGATCCTTGAACGCCTGCTGACACTCAGTTTTCCATTCGAAAGCCTTCTTCAATGTGCGGAAGAAGGGAAAACACTTATCCGTTGCTCTTGAAACGAACCTGTTCAAAGCCGCAATCTTTTAGTTCAAACTCTGTACCTCCTTGATGGTTTTTGGTAGTGCCAACTCCATGATAGCCCGCACCTTGTCCAGATTAACTTCGATCCCCCTTTGAGTCATCATGAATCCTAGGAACTTTCTAGCCATCACCCCAAACGTACACTTATTTGAATTCAATTTCATGTTATAGCGCCTAATCGTCTCAAAGGTCTCCCTTAAGTCGTCAAGGTGGTTATCCTCCTGGACACTTTTTATCAGCATGTTGTCTATGTACACCTCGACATTCCTCCTAATCTGGTGCGCAAACATCCTTTCATAAGCCTCTAATACATTGCACCTACGCTCTTGAGACCAAACGACATCACCTTATAGCAAAAGAGCCCTTGGCTTATGATGAAAGAGGTCTTTTCCTGATCAACTTCATCTAGCTTTATTTGGTTGTACCTAGAAGACACATCCATGAAGCTTAGCAGTTGGTGTCTTGCCGTTAAATCTACTAGGATATCATTCTTTGGGAGTGGGTAGCTATCCTTAAGGCATGCTCTGTTCAAGTCCTTGAAGTCAATGTACATCCTCCACTTTCCGTTGGATCTGCTTCTTCTGGCGAATAGGAGAGAAAGAGGGCAAAACGTTCAGCTTTTGAATAATGACGGAAGGGTCGATTCTGGGCATGTCCTCATGGCTCCATGCAAAGACGTCCTGGTTATCCCTTAGGAATGACTTCAAGGCCTATCGAACTGATAGGCTAGCAAGAGTACCTAATTTTATTGTCCATTTGGGCTTGGTGTCGTCAAGGTGCACCTCTTCGATTCCTTCAATTGGTTCTGCTGCTGTTCGCCACTCTTCTATACACATTGCTAGCAAATGGTCGTCCATTTCGAGCATGGCTACGTAGCACTCACGTGCCGCTATCTGATCACCTGCACTTCTCCTATTCTGTACTCAGTTAGGAATTTGATCATTAGGTAATAGGTAGAAGTCACAGCCTTCCACGAATTGAGGGTAGGGCGGCCCAAAATAGCGTTGTAGGCAGATGAGCAGTCTACTACCAAGAACGTAACATCCTTGGTGATTTGTTGGTGGGTAATCACCAACTGTAACGGGCAAGGTGACTGGGCCTAGTGGGTATACTCTTGTGCCTCCAAAGCTAACGAGTGGCGCATCAGTCAAGATCAACTGCTCTTTCCCAATCCTCATTTACTGAAATGCTGGGTAGTAGAGAATATCAGCGAAGCTGCTGTTATCTACCAAGACCCTGTGAATGTTGTAGTCGCCAATCCATATGCTTAAGACAAGTGCGCCATCATGCGGGTGATGGAGGCGTCGAGCGTCTTCTTCCAAGAACCCGATCACCGAGTCATCCACGCGTGCCATCCTTGGGATTAATCCTGTCAGCTGGACATTCTAGACCAATTGGAAGTATGTCTTACACGCCCTCTTGGTTTAACAAGGAGCTGTTGTGCCCCCTACAATCATTCTTATGTCCCCGACGGGTGACTTGGGGCGTTCAATCTCCCTTTAGGGGCCTTGCTCTTGCGGCTGGTCTGTCTTCTCCTTTCTTACTAACCTCTGCAACTTCCCTTGCTGATTAGAGCTTCTATCTGCTGCTTCAAATCGTAACATTCTAAAGTATCGTGGTCATGGTCACGATGGAAATGGCAATACTTGTCCCTAAACCTCTTATTAGGATCACCTTTTATCTTGCTAAGAAACGTTAGAGACCCTTCGTCCTTTATCTGCATCAATACCTGATCTATTGCAACGTTCAGAGGAGTGAAATTTGCAAAACTTGCCGAGGGGGTCTTGGAGCGTCTATCTTCTCGCCCGTCTTCAGTCTTCCTAACCTTCTTTCCTCTCTCCTATCTTGCATCTTCCTATCTTTTCCTTTTTCTAGGCTTTTCTTCTCGCGCAAGTTATGTGTCTTTCGCATTCATATATTTGATAGTCTTGTAAAGCACATCTGACACAGTCTTTGGATCATTTTTATATAGAGAAACAAAAACTTACCCTTTTGCAGTCCGTTAGTGAACGCTGCCATGAGTATCTTGTCATCGGCTTCATCAATCGAGAGTGCTTCCTTGTTGAAACGGGTGATGTATGACCTTAGTGCTTCATCCTCTCACTGCTTAATGTTCATCAAGCATGCAGTTAACTTCTTGTACTTGTGCCCGCCAATAAAGTGTGAAGCGAACCGGGTGCTTAACTCTTAGAAAGTGCTGATGGAGTTTGGTGTCAACCTGCTAAACCACACCCTTGCAGGACCCCTTAAAGTGGTGGGAAATGCCCTGCACATAATTTTGTCTGCCACACCCTGCAGATGCATGAAGGTCTTGAATGTCTCTAGGTGGTCTAAGAGGTCCTTCGACCCGTCATAGGCCTCTATCTGCGGCATACGAAACTTTGGCGGTAGAGGGAACAAGGTAACAGGTGCGGTGAAAGGCGAATCTGTCATGTGCACCAAATCATCGAGATCACTTGACACCCGCCCTTTGAGGGCAGGCATCATCAAGTCCACCTGTTCTCTCATCATCTACATGTCTGTGACTAGGTTTGGCAGGGCAACATCTGTGGCCGTTGGCCTGCTCATGACATTGCTGCCCTTTGGCCCTTCTTGATTTTGCCTGGTGTCATTGCACTGGCGGCTGTTTCCTTCCTGCTCCCCTTCTTGGTCCCGAGGCTCCGCATCCCTTTGGCGAAGTTGCTTCTCCAAGTCATGGTTTTGCTTGGTAAGGCGTTCAACCACCACTGCCAATGTTTGGATCTGCTTTTCAAGAACCATGGTACGTGGTTTGTCTCTTTGGGCATTGTTGTTGGTTGCTATCGAACGAGTAAGCACCATGCAACCTTTTGGTCTGGGAAGTAGTAGCAGGACTTATCTACTCGGTATTCCCACAAATGGTGCCAACTAATGATGCCAAAGATCGTCAGTAGGCTACACAGTTCTCACATGCTCGCGACAACACCTGCACAACACCAAGGAAAAAGAAGACCTCAAGAGAGTACCGGTGTGGCACCGACCGAATACCCTCCGAAGGTTAAGTTAGAGAGATTGTCACAACTCAAGAGTGCCAAAGCTGGGTTGAATTATGCGTACCTATTCTTTGTGGGTATTGGCTTTTTTATAATGATGAGGAACGAACCTTAGTTCCTTGGAGAAGAGAAATATTTCCTTGGAGAGAAGATCTTCATAAACGCACATGATTTTAGGGACCTTTTCCATATTAAGGTGTTATTGACTTGGATTAAACGTGGTTCACAAGTCATTATTATTGAAATGTCCTAGGAAATCACGTAAGCCATGTCATCGCCACATGTGCTTGGTCCCGTCAACCTTAGTGTCTGTCTAGGAGATTATTCGTCCTTTTCAGGCGATCTGTCCTACTAGAAATCTCCTGTACACTGGAGGTGATCTGTCCTAACACACTATTTATCCACTTTTTATGGGATTTGTCGTCGTCGCCTAATTTAATCCGTCCTCTAATCGTATGTTTTGTAAGTTCCAACCATCTATTTTACTTTTACCCTTTTCAGTTTCGATTGGAACATTTGGCTCATCCTCCTCGTTCTCTTTCTCTTTTCGTTGTTGTTTAGTGTTTAAGAAAAGGGAAATGTGGTGGAAAAGTGGGCGTTTGGAGAGAGAAAGAGAGAGAGAGAGAGAAAGAGAGAAAGTGGGAGGGATGAATTGAAAGGAAGAGGGAAGAGAAGGAATTGGAATTGGAACTAGGGAAAGAAAGGAAAAGGGGATTTTTTTTTAAAAAAAAAAAAACTATAAAAGCCAAACTATTTTATTAGTTAGCCAAGATTTGAAACTATTTTGGTATTTAACAAATCGATTCTGTTAAACTCGATTTTGGTCTTTGAAATTGCACTTGGAACTCGAGTGTCTTTGAAACTATTTTGGTATTTAACAAACTCGATTTGTTAAATACCAAAATAGTTTCAAACCTTGGCTAACTAATAAAATTGTTTGAGGGATTTGATTATTTAAAAAAATATATATATCAGGAACAAGTTTTTGGAAAGAAACAGCTCCACACCTTGCATTTTTGTTGTGTGCTTGGCGATTAAACAAGACCAAATACCGATTTTTCTTTATTTTGTTTTAATTTTTTTTTAAAAAGGGTTTTAAGTTATAGCGTCAAAAATTCTATGATTATATATCTCTTTATGGTAAAAAAAAATACTAACTGTTAGGGACATATTTAATGTAATTGGCTAATCCTTAAAAAAAATACATTTTACTTGTATTTGGGTAGATCTATGATGAGTTTAGTACTTTAAGAAACATGTTGTTCAGGCCAAGTATTAAAACCATGAAGATTGGATCAATAAATAAGTGAAGAAAATTTGTTCATTAAAACTCGACAAAAGCTTAACAGAAACAGCATCTATCAAGACTTAATGAAGAAAGTTCAATAGAAGCTGAATCTGTCAAGATCTACGAAATCAAAATTTCCAGATCTGATTTTCGGCCCATACTAAAATACTTGTGTAGAGTTTCTTTTTTCACAGTCCTAAACATATATAAGACTTATTTCAAAGACCATCACAGTGGGTATGTACGTAAAGAACATATGAAAAAGTGACCGAGTGCCTTATTCTCTCTGTAAGAAGTTACTATGTCTTTGCGCCTTAGCATTTTATAACCAAGTGCTTCTTGAACTTTATTGTTGATGAAGTAAAGAACTTTGCAGCTAACAACATATTCTTCAAGTTACTGGAGTTAGTCACATACTGGGATTTGTGCAAAAGGGTTAGTCACATACTGGGATCCATGCATCATAGGTAGCGTCATATATTGAAAAGTTTAAAGATTCTAAAGCGTTAAAAGGCTTTTGTTGTAAGTTCATTTACGGGGATTGTAGTGTCTAGGAACAAAGGTTTTGCACTAGATCTGAAACTTCTCTTTACTATAGTGAATTGCTTTTCGGGAAGGTTTCCCCCTAAATTTTTTACTGTGAAACTAGTTTGTTTCATTGGTTTTCCTGAGTCATCGTATCTTATCTTATTTATTGTTCCGCTATACATGATTTTGACATGATATTGATGTTCATTTGTTGTAACAAGGTTTATTCATGATAAATCTAATTAACAATTTGGATTTAAAACTTGTTAATTCTATCAATCGGGTTCTAAATTTCCCAACACTAACAAATGGATATTAGTAAACATTTTATTCTAAAAACTTCATATAAAATGAAATTTTAATTTTTTAAATCATACATATAAGGAAACAATTTTAAATGCAACTACATAATACCTTCAAAATTTGCTACAAATCATATATCCATCCATATCCATATATGTTTAGTAACTGTAATATGACAAGTATGATAACTCTTAAACTATATTGGAAACTAAGTAAACAAACACAAACAATATCTAATACAATAACATCAGGAAAAAACTAAATAAAATACACAAAAATATTTCAAAGAGAACTTGCTACAAATCATATATCCATATCCATATATGTTTAGTAACTATAATATGACGACTATGATAACCCTTAAACTACATTGAAAACTAAGTAAATCTTTAAAACTTGCTACAACTCATATATCCATATTCATTTATGTTTAGTAACTATAATATGACAACTATGATAACTCTTAAACTACATTGGAAACTAAGCAAACCAAACACAAACAATATATAATACAATAACATTTGAAAAAACTAAATAAAAGACACAAAAACATTTCAGAGAGAACTTTCAAAATTCAATACAAAACTGCATAATTAAACTCCAATATGGAGCAACAAATATATACTCCGTACTAATTAAAACAAACACCGAAAATTAGACAATTTCATATATACCAATTCATCATTTGTATTGCAAACTCATTTATAATTTCAATAATTTTTTTATACCTGCATCTAAATATGGTCCAATAGGTCCAAAAATTGCTCAATATACTTTAATATTATGATTTCCAAATCAATAAAATTAAACGATTAAAAATAGTAATATTACTTTTTATCATCTATATTTCTTAATAAATTTAGATTTAGAATAGGTAATTTCAACTCAGACTTATCTTTTTCCTTTTTTTATTTTTAGAAACATCTTTTTCCATTTTTAAGTACAATAAATTGTAATGCAACGAATTGGACCAAATGGACCAAATGAGACCAAACTGAATCAAATGGACCAAAATTGATCGAAGTGGACATAAGTTGATAGACTAAAACCAAATGGACCGTGATTTAATTAATATTTATTAATTAATTACTATATAGTTATTTAACTGCAACCCATGGGAGAAATTATAATGAGAACTTAAAAAATATTGCAACCAATACATTGATTCGAGACTAATTTGCTCATTAATTTGGTATATATACACTCATTTGGATAATGATGAATGCTACAAATGTTAAATTTGGGTGTAGGCTGTAATATTTTGTAATTTAGAGCGCACATCGTAAGAGCATTCACATCCTGTATCTTCAAACTATTCTATTTTACCATTTCAAAAGTTACTTTATCTGTTATACAATATCATTTTACAATACACCCAACGTTCCAACTTTTATACTCCTATACAACACATTAAAATAATATATCTACACAATAAAATATATAACCCAAAATAATATCTCTCATTTCTCTTTAAGTTTTGTCTCTCTTCCTCCCCCTCTCTCTCACCACTGTGAACAAACTCAAAGCCCAACACAACCACCATCCAAACCCAACCACCCCACCATCTGCTAATCATCAACAACACAACTTGACACCACCGAAATCAACAACATAACCTGCCATCACCACCATCAACAACACCGCTGCTGCACCACCTGCCAACCCAACAAAATCACAACAAATCCATACCAAAACCCAAATCAACATAGCAAATCACAACAAATCTAAAACCCAAACCCAAACCCAAACAAAACCCATAAAACCAAACCCCACACCACCATAACAACCACCATTAGCAATAAGACTTTGTGCAAGGAATTGCTTCAAAGTTCAAAGTTCAAAGCATGAGAAAAGATGAGTTTTAAGAGCTCTATAAGGCCATATGCTATTCATTCCTCTGATCCAAACCCACCATGCTACCGCCACCCACTGACCCAAAATTCATTCCCACACAAATCAAATTCCCACTACCCACTACCACCAAATACGCACATTCACTGCCACCACTGTGCCACATTACAGATCACCCTACAACCCAAATCAACCCACACCACAAACCATCACAAAACTAAATCAACCCACACCACAAATTCAGATCAACCCCACCATCACAAACTACCCCAAAACCATCAACCCAAACCCACTTTGTCACCACTGCACACAGCCCATTCAGCTGCCACACGGTAGATGACGTCGTATTGGAGGACCCATGCCAAAACTCCTATGCCCACGCCTACCTTTGCCTCTACCACCACCACACGAGGTTTTGGGTTTGAGAAAAATGGGGTTTTGGGTTTGAGGAGAGGAGAGGAGATGATAGAGCAGTTGCAAAACAAAAACAAGAGAGAGAAGAGAAGGAAGACAAAGAGAAACGAAAGAAGAGAGAGAGAGAGAAAATAAAATATAATTCAAACTTATAAAAGCTTGCTACAGTACCGTCATATAAGTAAGACAATACTATAGCACTATTGTAAAAAAATTTACCAATACAAGACCGGGCAATGGCCATGTTTTGTGCTTTGATGCTAAAATCTCCCTACATACACTATTTGCAATATCGGATGTGGTGCTCTAAGTAAACCATAATTAAGAGTGGTTAATTTCAATTAACTTTTATACATATATACAAGGATTGAGATTTGATGCAATAGCCAATAGCCAACAAGAGCTATTGTGCACCATGAAATTGCCCTAAGAGTTGAAATTAGAAGTTTACTTTTAATCTCAATCATTAGATTAAAAAAGAAAATTTAAACCTCTTAACTTTCACCCTTTAAGCTTTTTTCTCCCCCATTCAAAGTTTCCCTGCCGAATGACTACACAATCAACTATAATCTATGCTAATGTACAATAAAAGAAATATATCATACTTTGAAAACAATATGGAATCACGTGTGGGTTTGATTTAAAAGCCTTATACATATCACATATATACATAAAATCACAAAAACAATGTTTTATTGAAAAGAACAAATACGAATGAACCAGAGGAATCAAATTAACACTGTACTTAGTTTTGAGGGAGGAAGAACAGAGCAGGATGCTGGAAATTAACCTACACTATTCGCCTCAACTTTCCTTGAACAAGCATTAAAGATCCAATCAAATGAGAGCAGGGCCAGCCCAAATGAACCATGTTCCAAACTTTTTAGTTTTTAGAACTGAACCAAACCACATAACAACCGAACCCAAGTCCCATTGTCCATCAACCTGTCATATCAAAATCTGCTATTTCTGACAAAAATATACAGCATCAATGCATGCATGCCATACGAAAGTCCTGCAACTCACTCACTGACTGCTTCCATTAGTTGCAACTTCAAGTTTATTAATTATAGCACGCCGTCACTCTCTAGATACTTTAAGTTCTTCCTTCTTTTGTTTTGGAAATTGGTCAAAGTGGTCAGTTTCTGTGTCTGTTTCTTCTTTGAGCTTTGGAGACTCTGGTATTGGTATCTAATGGCATGCCTGGCTAGAGTGTTCATACAAAGAACTTAACAGAGCGAGGCAATTCATCATGACATTGTTGGAGGGAGAGTGTATTGTTCCGTGTGAGACATTTGTTGATGAGAAGGTGCACTTTTGCAATCCAACTTACGTGATTAGAGTCCTGCCTGAGTTCAGGTCCTTCAGGAAAATCCTGGTTAGCATTAAGGAACAGTGTCCTTTCCCTTGGCATTTCTTCTCAGATGAAGCTTGTGATGCATAATTCAGTAGACCGCAACGAATATGATGATGCCTTTGACTTTCTCGGAGTTCCTTCTGCTGGTACTTGTAATGGCTGGTACGGGAATTTCATTCAAGCATGCAACCTCACTTGTAGAGCTTCTACAAAAGAGAGTGTGGATCTTTGCTTTCCTGCTGAAAACTAGAAAATTTTGCCATTAAGGAGTGTCAATCGTATACCCCTTTTCAAACACAGTACTTGGAATGGAGAAATAAAGTCATGTAGTTTACAAGCAATCAAACAAGAAAGTCTGCAGATCCATATTGACTGGGACCCACAAGAACATGCCTGGCTAAATAAATGGAACCAAGTGATGGGTTGCCCAGATGACATTTTTTTCTTCCCTGATACCATGGTGCCTGCTCTGGTAGGCTGTGGGATGGAATACAGCCTGAAGCAATGGTTGATAGAAAAGGTGGGCTTGGTAGTCACCATTGTTTCTAAATATTGTTCAGAGCTTGAATTTTGTCTCAATAGAAAGAAAGACCCAAAACTTGCAGTTTCGTTTTCTCATTTCATATATCATACATGGTTGAAAAAATACATTCGAGAGAGAGAAATTTCTAAAATTTTGCGTTCCATGCCAGTTATTGATGAATGTGGAAATGTAATTTTGTGCAAGAATACCCTTGTTCCGGCTTCCGTTAGCAAATGGATAAAACTGTTTAAATCTAATCCATTTACAGAGGATAATGGCAAGTATGTTGACCTAGGGGTGGTATATACTGAAGCTGCTGAATTTGCTGGAGAATGCACTCCGGCAAATGAACTATTGCAATTTTTCAAAAATCATGGCAAAACTTCTGATTTGCCAGCCCTAATGCCTCAGGACATGGCGTTGCAAGTCGCTTCTAGTCAACTAACATGTGAGGAGGCTTTATTGCTTCTGTACTGGCTCCGGAATCTGAGAGCTAAGAATTCTGAATTTCCTGTAAGGTTCATTGAAAGCATACGGAACGGGAAATGGATTAAAACATATTTCAGGCTTTAATTCTCCAACTCAGTGCTTTCTTTGTGATGGAACGGAGATATCAACTCTCTTGGAGATAGGGAGGACTCTAAAAGGTTTTATCGGCTATTGATGAAGAGTATTATATGGACGGGATAAGATCATTTAAAGATGAATTGATTTTCATTGGCTTGCGGATTGGTTCTGAAGATATGTATCAGCTTATCAGCGATCACCTTAAGCATCTTGCTTCCTCAGCAATGAGCAAAACACTTGCAATTTTGCTGCTTCGCTTTATAAAGTACTCAAATGACCAAAATAAGCATGATGAAGACTAGTTAAAAACTGTGAAATCAGGGAAATGGTTTAAGACGAACCAGGGTTATTTGACTCCTCCAAGAACTGTCTATCTGATACCCGATATGGTAGATGGTTTTGTGCAAATTACAAATCTACATGTTGTTGACAGAAGATACTATCAAAACCAGCTGGATTGTTATAAGGAGGAGCTAAAGTTGCTAGGCGTTCTCATTGATCTTGAAGATGTCTATAAACTACCACCAGAGCATGTTCAATTTCCAAAAGATCTTTCAACTTTAACAAAAAATAGTGCTTTTCTATTACTTGGATGCATTCAGCATTTGGGGCTTGCAGGTACTAGTCTTGTGCAGAAGATTAAAGAAAAACCCTGGATGAAAACTAATTCTGGTTTCAAATGCCCTTCGGAGTCCCTTCTGCCTGGTCTTAATTGGGACCACTTATTAAATATTGTTCCTTTGCCTGTTGTTGATAGAGAATATTACGGAAGCAGAATTGGCTCGTACAGGGCTGAACTTGAGGCAATCGGTGTGGTGGTAGATCTTGATGGCTCATACAAAATGCTTTTCTTTACACTCAAGTCAACATTGTCTTCAAGCAGTTTAACCAGCGCCAATGTGTTCTCCTTACTCAATGGCATCAGGTGCATGAATAAAACAATTCAGTCACAATCACTCAATATAATTAGCTGCTTGTCAGGTTGACGACTTGTCAAGGCTATAAATCTGCCCCAGGATCTATTTTGTTAGATCAGAAATGGGGAACAGCCTCCAAGATTGTGGACCTTCCTTTCATCGATGAGGCATTCTACGGTCTCAGCATCCACTCATATAAATGTGAATTGAATATGCTTGGCGTTGTGATTAATTTTAGTGAAGGGTCTCATTTTGTTGCAAGAGGTCTCAAGTTGCCAAGAGAACTAGCATCTTTAGCACCAGAGGGTGCTCTCTCACTGCTTCAAGGTGCCACATTGCTCAAAAATAGTTGCAGGTCTTCCGACCACTCTACATTTAAGATTTTGCTCAACAAATTAACTGGAAGCAAATGGCTAAAAACACACATGGGCTACAGGTCTCCACAAGAAAGTAGCCTGTTCAATCCAGATTGGGAATGTTATTTAACGCCAACAGATGGGCCTTTCATTGATGAGAAGTTCTATGCAACTCTTAGCTCTCTGGAAAAAGAAGGTCTAAAAGCCGTAGGGGTGAAGGTGGATGCTGAAGAAGCTTGCCATCTGATTTCCCAAGCTCTTACGTCTCACATTCAAACTTCTGCTGTCATGAGAATCTACAGATTCCTATACAAATTTAATTGGAATCCACAAACACAGGACAAAAGCACCTCTCAGTTATGGATCCCAGATCAACAACTGGGTAAAGGAAAATGGGTGAAAAATTGGTAGTGTGTAATCCATGACGAGGATAATCTATGTAATGCTCGTCTGCATGCTCTTGATAAATACTATGAGAAGGAATTGCTACCTTTTCTGTTAAAGGCTTTTGGGGTTCAGGAAGTTCCTTTATCATTTGATTATATAAATATCTGGAATGACTGGAAGGGTTCACAACAAGTGTGTACCACTAAGCTAAGCTCCGTCCTGGGGAAAATATCAGAAAATTGGGAGAACTGGGGTTCATACTCTAGAAGTGACCTCAAAAGACAGTGCACCATGCTACCTGCAGCCAATACTTCAGGAGTAGTTCAATTTGTGATGAAAGAAGAAGTTTTTATTGCTGACGATTTGCAGTTGAAACAGTCATTTACTGAAGCTAGTGAAAAGCCACTATTTGTATGGTTCCCACCAAGGTGTTCAACATCCCCGGCTAAATTGTTAGAGATTTACACAAGTCTTGCTGTTCGAAAAATATCTGAAGCTGTGCAGTTTGACCTACATTGTACTGTGTCTGCAAGTGAAAAAATTGATAAGACAGATTTCGCTGATTGGCAGTAAATAACATTCCCAATCTGGTGTTGGCCTTTGCAGATATGCCAATGGAAGAAAAACACAAGATTGCAAAATCTCTCCTTGAACTCTCTGTTTATGGCACTGAATACCCAATATCTGTCCGGTATGCTTTACAATTACCTTTGCAGAAAAGGAAGCTAGAAGTAGAAATTGAAAAAATGGTGCTTTGGGAGAAGAACTCACAGAGACTGCTTGTCAAGAAATCATCCTGGAATGATAGATGGAAAGACATAAAATTCATGGCATCTTTTGCACGAGCTATCTCAGAAGCAATTCTACCTAACAATTGGGATCAAAAGGACAAGCTCTGCAGAATAATCCAAATAGGCATGGCATTTGGGTTAGAGGAAGAAGCATTGGACTCCCTGCTAGGGACAGAGAATTTGGAACTATCTGTCGAGGACAAGGATTTCCTTGATTGTTTTTTTTTTTTTTTTGGGTAAAACCTTGATCGTTCATTTCCCTCTGGTAAGTCCTCTCCTGTTTTGCTCAAGCGCAAGACTATCAACCCCTTATTGCCTTCAACTCCAAATGGTTCAGCTTGTAGGAGGCGGCTTTGACAGAAATGGAACTAAACTTCCTTTTGCTTTGTATGATATGTGACTGACTGTAAATAGAAATGGAACTAAACTTCCTTTTTGCTTGGTATGATATGTGACTGACTGTAAATACAATAATGCAACATGTAAGATGTAACTATGTATACGTTCTCAACTTCGCTGTAATGGAAGTCCTTTTGGTGGTTCTGTATATTGAATACTATACAACTGTTGTCTTGTAATCGCAGGAAGGAACGACATAATGTGCATGTAACCGTAGCTGTACTTTATTATGGATAGATTGAAGAAGCATGTTCTTTGATAGGCACCTTTGTCTCATAGTAAAAACTGAATTTACCATAATTTAAACTAAAATGCCTGTGGGGGGTGATAGCCTCAGGTTTGCTTTTCTCGTTTAGGGTGGTGATTTTTCTTACCTTTCTCTCAAAAATTAAAAAAGGGGTGGTGATTTTGATCATGTAATTGGTAATCCATGTTTAATGTTGGTAATTTTGCCACGATTAGGGCTTCTTCAATTCTGCAATACATGATGATCCCTGCCTAGGCATTAATGTCTTTCATGTATCTTTAAAAGGTTTATGGCTTGTGGATGTGAAGAGGTTGTGCGTTTTTTTTTTTTTTTTTAATTCTAGATTGTTTCTATAGCTTGACGCTCGCAAGGATTATTGATATCAGCAATGTGAGAATTTCACGGGACCTTTTTCCATTGCTACATTGTCTATGTTCGCCTATCACTTTACTTTATCAATTGGATTATTTACACTATTGTGAGAACCTTTTGTGATGGTGTGAGAATTTCACGGGACCTTTTTCCATCGCTACGTTGTCTATGTTCGCCTATCACTTTACTTTATCAATTGGATTATTTACACTATTGTGAGAACCTTTTGTGGGGGGTGGGGGGGGTGGGGGTTGGTGGTGGTGGGAGGAATATGATTGCTATTTACCTCCTCAACCATTGGGCAGAATAATTCCAGTACCCATATTAATGAAGCCTTTTGGAGTGGCAAGCTCAACTTATACTACTCAAAGCTCAAAGCAATAGGAGTGGTTGTAGATCTTCGCTCGGGAATTATTATAGCAGGTTGCTCTAGTAATTAGTAGGCGGTCGTTCGGTTGCCTATGATACTAGGACCAATAGGTCAAAAATGGGTTTGTGTCGCAAGTTTTGAACAATCTACTCTACATGGGTGTGGCCTTGCAGGGATAGAGCTCATAAACACTCTTTCATTCATCAATAGGGCCACGGTCGCTCACTTTTCTAGGCTAAGATCGATAAGTGGAAGTCATTAAAAAAAAAAAAAAGTTTTTTTTGACCGGCTATTCTTCTTGTTTTGATGAAAAATCTTCTGTGAAATTAATTTTCTGCATTTTCTTGTGATTGGTAGAATTAAAAAAGTATCAAAAATATCCATGCTTAATGGAAAACAATATTGTTAGTATGATTTATTTTTTAGAGGAGGCTTTCCGCTAAAATTTTCTAGAAAATAACTTTGCTTCATATTGCACGAAACAAAAGAAGACAAGAGATAGTTTTCTAGTTCATTTTCAAGTTAACTACCAAACACAAGAAGGAAAATGAAATACTTTTCTAGAAAATACTTTTTGAAAAATAATTCATTTTTCAAAAAACAAAGTTGTTGATGCTCATTTTGAGAAGTCCAACGACATGGGCAAAAGAGAGCTAGCAATTAGATAGAAAGGTCTTTAAGCCCAAACGGCAGGAATAATGGATCATAGATCCATAAAGCAAATAAATGGATCTTGAGGAAGCAAACAAGCCTAAAAAGACTCGAAAAGAGAGAAGTAGCAAATCCACGAGCAGTATATGATGTAGAAAAGTGAGAATGGATCACAGCAGCCACAACGAAAGTAATGCAAGTAAAGAAAATAAGGGGCAATGGAGAGTCCATAAGCCCCGAGAATGAAGGATAGAATAATTGAGTTAGAGAAGCCCAAGGAGTTAGTAAAAACCCATGGGAAAAGTAGAAAGGGCCAAGGATGCCCAAGGAAAGTAAATGGGCCAAGGATGTCCAAAAGGAAGTAGATGGGACACGGGAGCTCGCAAGTGATGTAGTAAAAGGCCCAATGAGCTTATTAGGTTGTAAAAAAGAAATATACCGCAAGTCCAAGAAGGCCCAGCAGATCTTGGTCAAACGACGTCGCGATAGAAACATCAAAAATGATGCTACAAGAAGCAATAGTAAGACTGCAGAAATAAAGCAAGAAGAATGACCTGAAGGAGGGAAAGTCCACAATCAAGCAAAGCCCAGCCCCTAAAGGAGCAAGCCATAAAGAAATCAGGAAACAACCCACGCCATAAGAAGTTAAGGACGAACGGTAGAATGGACAGACGGACCTCCAAACCACGGCAAATGCATGAGCAGTAGGCAGATTTTGGATGAACATGGAAGTGAGTCACGCGCAAGACCCAAACACCACCAGCCTGTACCCAGCCAATACAAGAAGTGGTGGGTCATGGGTCAGAGGTAAAAGGGCATGGTTTGGCGATGGGGAGAGGAGAAAACCTATTTTTGTGCTTCCTGCTTAGGCTCTTTTGGAGGAAGTGTCCTGCTAGGATGACATACCGCCTAAAAGAAGCAAAGTTAAGTTGAAACCACTAGGTGCATGCCATGAGGAACGGAGAGAGAGAGAGAGAGAGAGCACTCACGCCATGGCAGGTAAGAATGTCACGGCAAGCAAACAAACAAAATAATTTTCTTCGTATAGTGATGTAGAGTGGCGTGGCCAGCATAGGTAACTGGCACTGGTTGGGCGACTAACCAATCAGTAATGGTCGGTAATGACACACACACCAAACAAAGACAGTTAAGAGCTAAAATGGTAAAAGTCAGCCGTGGCAGACATTATATAAAGAACCTTTACTGTGCACAAAAAGGGGGAACGGTAACAGCAACCTCTAAGGATAGAACCACAACAACTAAGCAAAAACCGAGAGATAAAAATGAAGGTAAAAGAAGGAAAGAATCGAGGAGAAAGGAAACAAATGAAAGAATAGAATAGCAGGCATGCACCGGAAAGGATGATTTTCCCCTCTCCCTCTCAAACCACACTCTCTGCTAAAGGCAAGAGATTTCTCTGGGCACAAGTCATTTAGGCCTGTTCCCTCAAAGCAGTTAATTTCTTCACCGAAGAGATTCTTTGTATTAAGGAAATGGCTTCCTTCTTGACTTAGACCCCGTAACATAACTCGACACGGCAGACTGATATTTCTTTTTTATTCAATAAGTTTATTACCACCTCTTCCGTATTTATTTTTGTTGCCATTTCATAAAACATGCGTTCCCTATAATGACCCATTATTTACTTCTGTCTAAATAGTAAACGAATTTCTGTTATTATCTTTATTATATCTGTCTGCCATAATTATCATAGCAACTCTGCCTGCCATTGGCATGTGATCAAAACCTTGGCAAAATGGGTCATAGTTTACGCACAAGCAGGATCAAGGTGGATTGCAATTGAACCAGTCTCAACTCCCTGATCTAGAACACTTTAGGCCTAGCACGGCAGGAAACAGTCCAGCCCAATACTGCATAAAAGGCCCGCCACAATAGTCACATAGATCGTGTGACACCGAATCTTAATTCATTTTTATTATTGGTAAGCTACACAAACAACCAATAGTCACATAGATCGTGTGACCCAAAATTTAGTCATGTTATATTTTGAACAATATTATGCATCCCAAAAGAAATTAATTAACAGAGAATCAAAAACAATATATAAGACATCGTAATAGAAAGTGGCTACAATTTTTTGAAGAGGTAACAAAATCAGGTTGACATCAATATGCAAGCAAAGATTACAGACCTTAAAATAGTTGCCTAAGCATGACTCATAAATCAGAAAGGCATAGTCTGGAGCAGCTGTAAGGCCAAGAACAGCTCCACTCCCCATTAGCAATGGCCTAATTTGTAATAACCTGAAACGAGACTGTGAGGACCCGAAGACCCGAAAGATGACGTGTCCCGAGGACTGGCAAGTATCATAAAGAAAAACCTACTCGGGTCGGAGCCCGAGGACCCGAGGAGCCGTGAACGGACGGTGTAGGCCATCACAAATATCTGGAGATATTGATTGCTGTAGACAGGCCTCCTTAACTGTAATAAATGTGGAAACAGCAGCCTTACTTCCAGCATTAATGATGAAGTGACCTGAACAGGAAAGTGGATCTCTAGATATTTTACCATAAGTGCTTTCTGTAAAAAGGAGTTACAAGTGTCACCAAGTAGGGGGGGGAGGGAAATGAGATGTGAGGTGGAGATGATATGGACCTAAGGTATAAATAAGATGGGAATGGACATGGTGAAGGGGCTGGCAAAGAAGAGATAGAAAGGGGGAGAAAGAAAATAGTAGCAAGGGAAAGAAGAAAAGGGACAAAGTAATAGGGGAAGAACATGATAAACACAAAAGGATAGAAGGGACCTCGGGACCGGCATGTTTCACTGTTGTATGGTTCCCCCTCTATAAATTTCATTGTTTTGGGCCGTGATTCTGAGTGGACCTTAGCTTTGTGAAGCCCAAGGGTGGATTTCAATCTTGGGACCGCAATAGCAGATTCAGGACCTTACAATTGGCACCGTCTGTGGGAACAACAAAGTAGAGCGTGCTGTCTGGAGGACCAATGGCAAGTTTAAATCAAGAGAGGGAGGAGTCATTAGGATCGCAGAACGAAAATCACCAGAGAAATGGTACGCCAAGTGTGGTAGTGGAGTCACGTCCTAATGGGCAAGAACGGGGAAGACCATCAGCTACGTCCGACCGGACCTCTCGGGACGAGGAGGTGCGAAAAATGCAATCAGAAATAGATCGCCTGCGAAGAAAGTTGAAACGGAAGCGAAAGGCTAGGCGAAGTTCCCCCTCTTCGTCCAACGATAGTCCAGAGGCCGATGAGGAGGAAGGCGATGGCCGGGAGTCCGAATCTTCCACGGACAAAACTCGTCCCAGTACGAGCGCATTTGACCGGGTTAAAGGTGGGGGAGATAAGCATGTTGGGGGGTGGTCATACCAGGGCACGGGGAATGATGCTATGAGTAAGGCCTTAAGGCAGATTTCCAAATCCCCATTCGCGAGGTGGATAAACCGGGCAAGGTTGCCTCATAGGTTCTCGCAGCCCACCTTTGCCATTTATAACGGAAGAACTGATCCCATGGAACATGTGAGCCATTTTAACCAAAAGATGGCAGTTCATTCACGCAATGAGGCGCTGATGTGTAAGGTATTCCCGTCCAGTTTGGGACCGGTGGCCATGAGATGGTTTGATGCTTTGAAGGAAGGATCGTTAGGATCCTATGAGGAATTAACAAAAGCGTTTGGCGCACGGTTTATGACATGTAGCAGGGTGCCGAGGCCTTTAGATGCTTTGCTGTCAATGGCCATGAGAGAAGGCGAGACTCTCAAAACATATTCAGATAGATACTGGGAGACATACAATGAGATTGATGGCGACGTGGAAGATGTTGCAGTGAGGACCTTCAAGGTGGGACTCCCGACCGATCATGGCTTAAGAAAATCTCTGGTGATGAAAACGGCGGTGAATGTGCGCCAACTCATGGATCGCATTGATAAGTATAAACGGGTAGAGGAAGATCAGATGCGAAGTAAGAGTAAGGCAAGACAGTTCCCCGAGAAGAAGGATTCGAGGGGTGGAGGTTACCAGGGCAATCAACCCAGGAGAGATTTTGTGGGACATCCACTAGCATCTAGGGGTCCCATGGTTAACGCCTTATTCAAAGAGCCGGTGCATCAGATATTGGAGAAAATACGGGATGAACCTTATTTCCGTTGGCCTAATAGGATGAATGGAGACCCGTCCGAGCGAAACCAGAACCTCCATTGTCATTATCACCAGGATAATGGGCACACCACGGAACAGTGTAGAACATTACGAGACCATTTGAACCAATTGGCCAGGGCGGGAAAGATCAATCATTTCTTGGTGCAGCCGGGGGGGCAAGTCCAGCGTAGTGGAGGGGCCCGACCTGACAATGTTGCTCGGCCGGCCTTGGGAACTATCAATGTAATCTTAGCCAAACCAAGGGGGGAAGGCACCACTTCTTTTCGGGTCATGTCCGTACAGAATAGCATGAAAGGTGGTGCCGAGTGTTTGGACAACTGCAGCAGCAAAAAGATGAGGTTGGCCCCAACTCCTGTCTTGGGATTCTCCGAGGAAGATAAAGAGGGGACTATTCAACCACACGACGATGCCTTGGTAGTCACCGTTAGAATCGGTGGATTCGATGTCAAGCGGGTCTTGGTGGATGAAGGAAGCGGAGCTGAGATTATGTACCCCGATCTGTTCGATGGCTTGGGATTGAAGGCCGAGGACCTCAAGACATACGATTCTCCATTAATAGGCTTTGATGGGAAAACAGTTGTCCCCCAGGGAACGATTACTTTGCCTGTTCGGGTGGGGGAAGAGGAAGTACAGGTTAATTTCATAGTCATCAAGGCCTATTCGCCCTACACTGCAATATTAGCTAGGCCGTGGCTGCATTCTATGGGCGCGGTATCATCTACTTTACACGTGAGGGTTAAATACCCCACAGGTGGGCAGGTGGGGGTATTGTTAGGCAATCAGCTGACAGCCAGGCAGTGCCTTGTAATGGCAATCACCAAGACATCCGGGATTAAAGAAGAAGAGGTAGGTCAGGGGACCTTGTAGCAATCAAAGAATCATGTTGGGGAAGGAAGTGCCTTAGGGATGGAAGTTTCCACCGAGGACCTTCAGGAGATCTCAATAGGAGAGGGCGGGAGGTATTTCCGCGTGGGTTCTCAGTTGCCTGATGCCGAAAAAGACAAGTTATTGGAATTTTTAAAGGCAAATATTGATGTTTTTGCTTGGACAACGTACGATGTACCCGGAATTGATCCAGAGTTTATCTGTCATCGTTTAAATGTTGATCCCAGGGCCGTTCCCCGTAAGCAACCTCCTCGGCGCATGTCCTGTGAACATGCCGATGCTGTGCGGGAAGAATTAAACTAGCTGAAGCTGGCTGGAGCCGTTAAAGAGGTTTTTTACCCCGAGTGGCTCACTAACACAGTAGTGGTCAAAAAGAAAAGCGGCAAGTGGCGAGTTTGTGTGGACTTCACCGACCTGAACAAGGTCTGTCCGAAGGATTTGTTCCCCATTCCTAGGATTGATCAGCTAGTGGATGCTACCGTAGGGCACCCTCGGATGAGTTTTTTGGATGCATTCTAGGGATACCACCAGATTCCCATGTCCTTGTCTGACCAGGAAAAAACAGCTTTTCGAGCTCCTAGCGGAAATTATCATTATCGGGTAATGCCTTTTGGTCTTAAGAATGCAGGATCAACTTATCAAAGGATGGTGACCCGAATGTTTGAAGGACAGCTGGGACGAAATATGGAGGCCTATATTGACGATATGGTGATAAAAAGTAAGAGGGCAGTAGACCACTTGGAGGATTTGAAGGAGACTTTTTCGGTGTTGAGAAGGCATCGGCTACGCTTGAATGCTTCAAAATGTTCCTTCGGGGTCAGCTCGGGAAAATTCCTCGGGTATATGATCACTCACCGTGGGATTGAAGTTAATCCCGACCAGATTAAAGCGATTATGGACTTGCATCCACCGCGAAATCCCAAGGAGGTGCAGAAGCTCACTGGGATGGCTGCAGCCCTAAATAGGTTCATCTCCCGGTCCGCGGACAGGTGCAGGCCATTTTATCAACTCTTACACAAATGGAAGGACTTTCAGTGGATGGATGATTGCGTCTGGGCTTTCGCCGATTTGAAGCAATATCTCGCTAGTCCGCCGATATTATCCCGACCCGAGAAAGAAAAGGTGTTGTATGCCTATTTGGCAGTCACGGAATATGCTGTTAGCCTAGTATTGATGCGCAGCGTAGATGGGATTCAAAGGCCGGTGTATTATATTAGTAAGTCTCTACAGGAAGCAGAAACGCATTATTTGCCTCTGGAGAAAGCAATCTTGGCAGTTGTGCATGCCACGAGAAAACTCCCCCACTATTTTCAAGCTCACACCGTAGTTGTGCTCACACAATTGCCATTGCAGGCTCTTATGAGGAAGTCAAACTATACGGGTCGAGTCGCGAAGTGGGCAACCAGATTGGGGGCGTATGATGTCAAGTACATGCCCCGCACTGCTATCAAGGGACAAGTCCTTACCGATTTTGTTGCTGAATTTACAGATGCTAACTTGCAGCAAGATAAGATGATCCTCGCCATCACGACGATGGCGCCCGATTTAACTCATCCGTGGGAAATTTATACGGATGGAGCATCTAACCGGAAAGGATCAGGCGTGGGCATTGTGTTGGTTACTCCGGAGAAGTTGGTCATAGAAAGGTCATTGAGGTTGGGATTCGCTGCCACCAATAACGAAGCCGAGTACGAGGCTGTTTTGGCTGGAGCAAAGTTAGTTAAACATTTGGGGGGAGAGGTGGTGAAACTCTTCAGCGATTCCCGGCTAATTTTTGGGCACATCAAGGGAGATTTTGAGGCTCGGGATGAAAGAATGCAGAAATACCTTAATAAGGTGAAGGCTGTGTTGTGTCTATTCAAAACGGTTACGGTCGAACAAATTCCCAGAGGGCAAAATGCTCACGCCGACTCATTGGCAATGCTAGCCACTTCCTTGGGGTCGAAGCTCCCTCGAGTGGTCTTGGTTGAGGACATGATGACGTCTAGTCTTGATAACACGCCGGCAACCGGGATTCATAGTATTCACGTAGGACCGAGCTGGATGGATCCTGTTGTGACTTATTTAAAACAGGGAATATTGCCCGAGGACAGGGTGGCTGCGGAAAAAGTACGCCGAGCAGCTCCTCGGTACTGGCTGTCAGAAGGGCAAAAACTATACAAACGGTCGTACTCGGGACCGTACCTGCTGTGTGTACATCCGGAGGCCGTAGAGCCCATATTGGAAGAGTTGCACGAGGGCACGTGTGGAAGCCACACTGGGGGGAGATCCCTGGCACATCGGGCCCTGACCCAAGGATATTGGTGGCCGAATATGCAAAAAACCGCCCAGGACTATGTTAAAAAGTGTGATCAGTGTCAACGGTACGCTCCAAACGTGCACCAACCTGGGGGTGTCCTAAATCCGCTTTCCAGCCCATGGCCCTTTGCCCAGTGGGGCTTGGACATCGTCGGACCATTTCCTCGGGCCCCTGGGAACCGAAGATGGCTCCTCGTTGGTACGGATTATTTCACTAAATGGATAGAGGCTGAACCTTTGGCTAGTATTAGGGATGTTGATGCAAAGAAATTCGTATGGAAAAATATAGTAACAAGGTTCGAAATCCCCCACACATTGATATCGGACAATGGGCTTCAGTTTGACAGCAAAGCCTTTCGTAGGTACTGCGGGACGATGGGCATAAGGAATGGGTATTCGACGCCAGCGTACCCACAAGGGAATGGTCAGGCGGAGGCTACTAATAAGTTCATCCTGGCCGGGATAAAGAAAAGGTTGGATGATGTCAAAGGCAAGTGGGTGGAAGAATTGCCCCATGTGCTATGGACTTACCGCACCACACCCCAGAGGTCAACCGGGGAAACCCCCTTTTCAATGACATATGGAATGGAGGCAGTAATCCCTCTGGAATCCGTCCAGCCAACGTTGAGGACAGAACAGTATGGAGGGGAGGAGAATAACCGGTCGTTGCTAGATAGTCTGGACACCATACAAGAGAGGAGGGAGATAGCCAGCGTAAGGTTGGCCAATTATCAGCAGAAGCTTAAACAAACGTATGACAAGGGAGTGAAATCAAGACCCCTAGTACCCGGGGACTTGGTGCTGAAAAAAGTAGTGGGGGCAACGAAAAACCCAGCGTGGGGAAAGCTAGGGCCAAATTGGGAAGGACTCTATAGAATTACGTCTGTTGCTGGGATCGGGGCTTACCGCCTGGAAGACCTGGATGAGAAAGTTGTACCTCGTCCGTGGAATGTAAATAACTTGCGGCGTTATTATTATTAGTAATGAAAAAGTGGATGTTTTTGTGAAGAACAATCCATACCAATTACTTTCTGTTTATGTCTACGGGAGGAGTAATAAAATCTTTGAGTGTTAAACTGAACCTAGTACTTGTTTGGCTCCTCGGGCCACGGGTCTAGGCAAAATTAACATCATGCAAAAATCTTTGAGTGTTAAACTGAACCTAGTACTTGTTTGGCTCCTCGGGTCACGGGTCTAGGGAAAATTAACATCGTGCAAAAATCTTTGAGTGTTAAACTGAACCTAGTACTTGCTTGGCTCCTCGGGTCACGGGTCTAGGGAAAATTAACATCGTGCAAAAATCTTTGAGTGTTAAACTGAACCTAGTACTTGCCTGGCTCCTCGGGTCACGGGTCTAGGGAAAATTAACATCGTGGCAAAAACCTTCGGGTGTCAAACTGAACCCAGTACTTGCCTGGATCCTCGGGACACAGGTCTAGGAAAAATTAACATCATGATGAAATTATCTAAGTGTTGAAACGAGTCTAGGACTTGTGTGGCTCCTCGGGTCACAAGCCTAGGGAAACCTAACATCATGGTAAAATTATTTAAGTGTTGAAGCTACCTGATTAGCTAAAAGTTGTCTAGGGGAAATTGTCACGATCATGGAATCCTTTAAATGCTAGAATTAAATTTAAGCGCAAGCACTGCCTAAACCCCGTTATAATGGCCAGGCCAATTTAAAGGGGTATTGCGGGATACTAATGTAATGTGGGCCAACATTCCAAAGAAAAAATGGATAAATAGAGACACTCACAAGAACGGAATCAAGGCAGTAAAGGCAAGGAAAGTAATGGCACCAACATACAGTAAGAAATATATGAAATAAATGAGAAGTACAAACGACCATTCATGTCATTAAATCTAAACAAAAATTTCGTTAAATATAAGTGAATTCCCATCCAGTGTTCTCTTTCCAAAACAAGGTTACAATTATAAAGGATGTCCTATTACAAAAGACAACAAAAACCTAAGACAAGCGCTTCAAGCAGAAGACTGTTTATCTTCATGCTCCTTTGTTTCTTTTTCCTTCTGCTTATCTTTTTTCTTCCTCTTCGTCAACGCTATCTCGGCCACCTCTTCCTCGTCCTCCACAGCAATTACCTCGGGCGGGGATGGGAGAGTTTGTGCTTTGTCTTGACCCGGGGAGGCGAGAGGTTGGGGATCTTGCTCTGGAGGGAGGGCCGAAGGTGAATGAACGGGACTAGGATCCACCTGAGGCGCTAGTTGCAGGGCGGGCGGGTAAAGAATGCTGCTCGGGTCACGAAGTTCCGAGTCAGCAGGGACTCCTGCCGCGTCCAGAGCATAACCCCAAACCTCTGAGTAGAAGGTACGGGCCACGCCTCGGAGCTGAGCCGTGAGGCTCTCCGACGCCTTCTTCATCCCGGCGTCATAAGCAGCTTGTTCTGCCTCAGCCTTCTCCTGCTCGTTGGCTTCCAGTCGTTGGGTAACTTGCTTCAGCTCAATGACTGTAAGCGCAAGGCGATTTTGGGCGCTTTTCTGTGCCTCTAGGGCAACATTGGCCTGCTTCTCAAAACCTTCAAGAGCAGCTTCAGCATTCTTGTGCGCCTTTTCCACCTCAGTAAGTTTGCCCAAGGTATACTTTAGTTTTTGTTCCGCCTCGGATTGGGCCTTCACCGCAACCTCTGTGTTGTGTTCAGCCTTTCGACTTAAGTCCAAATAGTGATCCACCCATTCCTCGGCCATGAAGGATGCCTGGACGGCCTGCAAGAAACATGTGTTAAGCTTAAATTGGTGGATAAAGAGAAGGAGCAGATACCAAAAGTAGGTTCGTGGGATCGTGAGAATGGTGTACCTTAGCTAGGTCCTGCTTCAACGAAAGAAAGACCTCCCTTTTCCAGAAGGATCGCAACTCGGCCATGTCCTCAGGGAAGCATAGAGCCTTCTCCAAACACTCCGCTACCAACCTTGAGCTCCCTTTTTGCGGGTCTCTAAGGTTGGCATCGTCGAGAACGGGGCTCCCGGTACTGAGAGTGAAAGACGGACGCCAAGCGGAAGGCCTTTTGGTCTGGTCAGCCCCCATATCTTTTGAAGTCCCGGCATGGCTAGACTTCTTGGAATGGCTTTTACTCACTCGGGCCTCCTTGGTAGGGGGTTCGGTGACTTCCCCTTCCTCGGGTTCGACCGAGTGTTTGCTCCCTTGCCCTTTCTTTCTTTTTCTCTCTGCCCCATCCACGTGCACCGATCGAGATATTGCAGGCGTGATAGGGCGGGGAGGAACGGCCACGGCTGGTGTGGAACCCCCGGCGTGGGCTTGCAAGAGGGCGAGTAAGTCAGGCTCCCTCTCCTCGAATCCCATTGCACCGGAAGAGTGGACTGCAGAAGAGCTGGGAGCGTCCGGGCGATAAAAGACTTCAAAATCTTTGTCACGCACCTCTACCCGTTGAGGTTCAGGCGATTCCTCCCTAGTCTTCTCTTCGGAGACCACGGGGGATGCCCGAGGACAAATGAGCTGCGCTGTTAAGGATGCGGTAAGTTGGGCGTCGTGCGTTCCTCGAGGCGGGGGTCCAGCCGGTAGAAATCCAGGTAGGGCAACGTTTATTTGCGCTAGACGTGAGTCCCTAGCCCGAATTACGTTCTTCGGGCTTTGAAAACGTTTGGTGGACGGTTTGTAGCCGAGGATGACGTGAGCCGCTCTTAGTTGTCCGTCTGTGTGAAGGAAGATCTCCGACCTGAGGATGCGATTTAGATCTGTGAAGTTCACCAGGTGTTTGGCTGGCGCAGTGTGGTACTCGTCTGCCATAGAATACATGCATCGTTTGTAAGATGGCAAAAAAAAAAAAAAAAAAAAAAAAAAAAAAACCTAGCGTTTTTTCTTTTCATCCTCGGGAGTACTACCTGGCTCCCCCTCTTGAGTGGGGCAGTGCAACCCGTCATGCCAATTACCGAACACGATGAGAAAATCTTCATCCATGCCCTTGCTCGAATCGGGCAAACATGAAATCAACCTAACTGCGGCCACCCTACACTTCATATAGAATTTGGTTTTTTCCCCCTTTTGACATTTGTATATCCAATTAACATCGTGCCACGTCAAATTGGTCCCCTGTTTTTTGTTTAGAGCATCCACGCACCCTAAAATCCTAAGGACATTATTAGAGCATTGGTACGGGGTCAATCTATAGTTTAAAAGGAAGTCTCGGGTCACCCTACCCATGGGAATCTCCATACCGCCCTTAATGAAAGCAATCATCGGGATCACTACTGACCCGGGGGGTCGGGATGACAATAGCCATTCCCCCTCCTCACAGTGTTTTATTTCTACATCATCGGGAATCCTATATTAGGCCTTGAACTTGGCTTTCGCCTCGTCAGTGTCGACTAACTTAGCATATCTACCCATTGAGTTGTACGAAGAATAAAAAAAGCAATAAAGATGAGTAACAAGGGAGGACTAGCGAGAGTACTAACACACCTCTTAGAAAACGCTCTTTGTGCTCCTCGGGAGGTTTCTTTCTTCAGAATGCAAAAGTGAACTCCAGAAAGCTCATGGCCATATTTATACAATGGTGAAAAAGGCGCGGTCTTTTTCCCGCTCAGTAAAAAGTAAATCCATACCGTACGTTTTTTATCACGCCGTAGAATGTGGACAGACACGAAGCCGCCTGACACTATAAATGACTAATCGCGGATACCGAAGCGCCAGGGACGTGCGTTAGTACATGAAAAGACGCCTACACGTGGGAAACTGTTTGGCACGTAAGTGGCAAATCTAGTGGATTAAAACTTATCCTACGATCTAAGATCATTGGCATAAGTTTTAAGGGGCTATTGTGAGGACCCGAAGACCCGAAAGATGACGTGTCCCGAGGACTGGCAAGTATCATAAAGAAAAACCTACTCGGGTCGGAGCCCGAGGACCCGAGGAGCCGTGAACGGACGGTGTAGGCCATCACAAATATCTGGAGATATTGATTGCTGTAGACAGGCTCCTTAACTGTAATAAATGTGGAAACAGCAGCCTTACTTCCAGCATTAATGATGAAGTGACCTGAACAGGAAAGTGGATCTCTAGATATTTTACCATAAGTGCTTTCTGTAAAAAGGAGTTACAAGTGTCACCAAGTAGGGGGGGGGGAGGGAAATGAGATGTGAGGTGGAGATGATATGGACCTAAGGTATAAATAAGATGGGAAGGGACATGGTGAAGGGGCTGGCAAAAAAGAGATAGAAAGGGGGAGAAAGAAAATAGTAGCATCCAATTAAGGGAAAGAAAAAAAGGAACAAAGTAATAGGGGAAGAACATGATAAACACAAAAGGATAGAAGGGACCTCGGGACCGGCATGTTTCACTGTTGTATGGTTCCCCCTCTATAAATTTCATTGTTTTGGGCCGTGATTCTGAGTGGACCTTAGCTTTGTGAAGCCCAAGGGTGGATTTCAATCTTGGGACCGCAATAGCAGATTCAGGACCTTACAGAGACATTAAAGACTTAGCAATCTGACATGTACTGTACGTGGATGCAAGTTGATTATTAATTCAATCACTGGTCGGTAATCCGAGGAATGCACCAGAAAGCTTTTTAACATAATATATAATTTTTATTTTTGTCAAAATATAAAATTTGTTAATTATGATAAAATAAGTCTTTATTACGTGGATTCCAGTTAGCGTAATTGGTAAAATTTCTGATGGTTGTATAAGGAATCCGGGGTTCTATTCCCGCCTGCACCAAAAACTGATTGGTGTCTTAGTCTGATGATAAAAAGCTATCATCAAAAACGAACGCCATAAATTGAAACTCTCAACAACAAAAAAAAAGTCTTTATTACAATTATAGTGGAATTAAATATTTTATCCATAGACATTTACTGTGACTGTATATTTTTCTCAACAATTACATTTTTTTTTTTTTTTGAGAAAAAATACCTTGAATAAGTATAAGTGCAATAGTCACTCCACAAGTATAAGTGCTTATGAGGTGTGAAGTCTAGGGGATAAGGGTTGTGGTTCAAATCTCTAGGAGGGAGTTTCACATATATACACCTAAATTAAGTTAGAGTAAAATTTTCATCTCTTTTATATATATATATATATATATATATATATATATATATATAGCTAACTTAGAATAATTCAGCCCTTACCCTATATATATATATATATATATATATATATATATATATATATATATAGCTAACTTAGAATAATTCAGCCCTTACCCATACCAACCTCCAAAGCAAATTCTAGTGCACGTGTAGCCGCCATTGCTTCAATCTTGGCTGCTGAAAAGGCTTGATTAACTTGTTGTGACAGAGACGCAATTACCAAGCCCTCCTGATCTTGGATTGCATCTATTATACACAAGATACTGTTTAAAAAAAATCTAATTGGTCGAGATCATGTCCTTACACTATAATATGATATGTCAAAATTTTAATGAAAGAATTAAATTTATAATGAAAAACCAATTGAACAGTCTTCCCAGAGTAAAAACCATTGGGAGGCAACTGCTGTAGGCCTCCAAATGTACAAAGACTCCATAATTTTGATTATGATATCATAATTTTATTTTTATGTATAGCAACTGAAATAAATAAAATATGTTTTATGTATTTATTTTTTTAAGTTGTCTTAAAAAAAAAGGAAGAAACCCTTTTTTTTTTTCAAATCTTTTTTTCTAAAAGTATCTCTTGACAATCTACTCTCTGTCCCTTTTACCCCTAAAGTCATTATCAAAAGTATATATATATATATATATATATGTATGTAGGTATGTATATATAAAGTTATAAAAGGTAAATAAGTTTTCTGTATTCTTTATATCTTATGGTTTATATACAATTAAAGCAAAAAAACTGCATTATTAATTTGATTTTTAGTCAACCCATCTTTACTTGTTAAGGTTGAAATGTTGAATATCTAAGTTTAAGTGAAGCTATAATAGTGTTTTAATAAATTAGATTTAATGTTCCCCACTTTAAAAATTATTTTATGGAAAAAGTTTGACTACAAACTTGGTTTTAGTCAATAGCTATAAATTTACTTAATATCTTTTTATTTAATGTAAATTGTGGCAAATTAACCATTAAATTACTTTATTTTTTAATGAAACTACATTTTCTTCTTATATCTTTCATGCTTACAAAAATTTAAGAAGATAAAAAATCAATAGCTACGTTATCAATCAAATTTTTAAAGTTTAAGTTTTTGTAGTCTAAAATTATGCATAAAAAATTAATTTTATGGATCAAATAATAAACAACATTTAATTTGTACGAAATTTGATATGCGTGTTAAGAACATAAAGAACATGAAATTTACTAATTAAAATTTTAAAATATGTATTCATCCTAAATATCTATGTAGGAGGTATTTCTTTTTAATTATATTATAACTTTACATTGTAGGAGGCATTTCTTTTAAATATCTATTGAAAAACATATATATCCATATAGATATGAAAAATATATAATAAAAAAGAGAAAATTATTAAAAATTACTACTAAAAATATATTTTACAATTTCTTCTATAAAAATAATATTCCTAAAATTAAAATTAACTATATTACAAGAATAATTAAGTAGATTAGTCATATTATCAATTAAAAAGAATTAAAGATATTTTAATTCAAAAACTTAATTAGTATTTTTGTATCTCAAAAAGTAAGAAAACTATATCTTAAACTTTATATTATATGTATATAAATTTATATGTGTGTACATATGTTTGTTTATCAAAAGTTAAATAAATACTATTTAAATAATGCTTAATTATAAAATGATCTCCTTAAAGTTGTCAGTCCCAAAATACATTGAATCAGCATTACACATGACTTGGAGTGCCCACTTGAAGATTCATTCTAACACCTTTGATCTAACCAAATTGCAGCAATTTCACCTTGATCACTAGGGCCCGTTTGGTAAAAGAGTAATGTTGTTTGGGTGTTTTTGATATACGTGTAGGTGAAAAAATATGTGAAAATATGTGTAATGTTGTTTGAAATGTGAAAACATGTGTTAGAACTTACCTTCCAAATAGAGGATTTTCAGAACTTTGAATAGGATCTCTCGTTGATGCTTTAAGAAAGCTTGGAAGATCTTTAATGCTTGTGTACAAAACAAGCTCACCAAAAGTCTTAGAAAACGTGCTCTAAATTTGCTTCTATCCTTGGCTTGATGTGCGGGCATTTTTTGCAAATGTTGGGCTGGGTCGCCTCCTGCTGCACTAGGCCCAAAGTTTTCTAGATCAAGGAGTTGGGATCGGTCCAATAGCAACCCTCCTTGGTCCGATTTATACGCAAACGATGCTCTTGTTAGCCAAGCCTTGATCACATGCCCATGGCAAGCAGAGTTGTTACATTAGCTACGGCAGGCAGATACAATAAAGATAATAATAGAAATTCCTTTACGATTCAGACAGAAGTGAATAATGGGCTTTGATCATGAATGTCCGTTTTATGAAATAGCAACAAAGGATTGGTATTGAATGAACAACAATAAGCTTATTAAAGGAAATAAATACCAGTCTGCTGTATCAAGTTACGTTTCCGAGTCTAAGTCAAGAAGGGGAATCACCTCTTCAACACATCTAATCTCTCCAAATGAGAAATTAACTGCTTTAAAGGAACGGGCCTAAATGACTTGTGTTTAGAGAAGTCATTTCCCATTACTAGAGAACATGGGTTGGAGAGGGAGAGAGAGATCGACCTATTCGGTGCATGCCTACCACTTTGTTCTCTATGTCTTTTTACTCTTCTCTCTATTCCTTGGTTCTTTTCTTTCTTTCTCTTCGTTTTTACTCTTCTTTCTATTCTCTCTAATTCTTTCTCTCTTTCCTTTGGTTTTTTACTCTCACTGTCTTTTCTTAGTTCTAGTGATTATCCCCCTAGAAGTTACTCTGCCCCCGCCATGCACAACAAAGGCTCCTTATATAATGCCAGTCGTGGCTGACTTTTACCATTTTAGCCTTTAACCGCTTTTGTCTAGTGTGGGTGTCCTTGCCGACTATTACTGACTGGTCAGTCAGCCAGCCAGCCAGCCAGCGCCACTTACCTGCGCTGGCCGCGCCACTCCACCTTACCAAACAAAGAAGACTTTTTTGTTTGTTTACTTGCTTGTCATGGCATTCTTACCTGCCACGGTATAAGTACTCTCCTTCTCTCCGTCCCTCATGGCATGCACCTAGTGGTTTCAACTCAGCTTTGCTTTTTTTGGGTGGTATGTCATCCTAGTAGGACATTACCCCTAGAAGAGCTTGAGCAAGAAACACGAAAATGAGTTTTTCCCCCTCCCCACTGCCAAACCATGCCCTCTTACCTCTGACCCATGACCCACCACTTCCTGTATTGGCTAGGTACAGGCTCGTGGTGTCTGGGCCTTGCGTGTGCCTTACTTCCATGCTCCTCCAAATTCTGCCTGCTGCTCATGTGTTTGCTGCGGTCTGAAGGTCCTTCTGCCCATTCTGCCGTTCGTCTTTGATTTCTTATGGCGTGGGCTGCTTTCCCTAACTTCTTATTTATGGCTTGCTTCTTTAGGTGCTGGGTCTTGCCCGATTGTGAGCTTTCCATACTTTATTCTCAGACTTGCTATATGCTTCTTGCCACTTCATTCTGTTATGCCTGCCATGAAGTTTGCTTGACCCAGGGCTGCTGGGCCTCATTGGGCCCTTTACTACTTGCGGGCTCCCTCGTCCCGCCTACTTCCCTTTGGGAATCCTTAGCCCGTTTACTTTCTTAGGGTATCCTCGGCCCTTTCCAATTCTATGCTTCTCATGGGCTTTTACTAACTCTTTGGGCTTCCTTGGCTCAAGTGCTTCATACGTCATCTTTGGGGCTCATGAATTCTCCATTACTCCTTACTCTCTTTACTTACATTACTTTGGGCCTACTGTGATCGCTGTAGCCCATTCTCATTTTTCTACATCCATACTGCCCATGGGTTTGCTATTTCTTTCTTCCGAGCCTTCTTAGGCCCATTTACTTCTTCAGGGTCCATTTATTTGCTTTATGAACCCATGATCCATTATTGCTACCACTTGGGCTTAATGGTATTTCCATCCCACTCTCTTCTGCCCATGTCTTTTGGCCTTTCCTCCTGCTAGGCTTCTAAAAAATGAGCATCTACACTTGGAAAACATGAAACCCTATGTCAAATGATTGTAAATATAATTTGCTTCTATCCTTGGCTTGGAAAACATGAAACCCTGTGTCAAATGATTGTAAATATATATATATATATATATATATATAGGTGTAAACACAAAATTTCCCCAATTGCAGAAAATCAAAGAAATATGGTTTGCAAATATAAATTTGTATTGATGTATAATGAGCACAATCTCTGTTTTGACTCTTTTACAAAAAGTGCTCCTCTGATTCTATCTTCTCTATGGTCTTGACTCAAACGTGGAATTTTCTTCAACTTGGTTGAAAGGTGGATCAAATGGTCTTCACAACGAATCTCTGGCTTCGAGCTTGTTAGAGATTTGTTGTACTTCAAGTTCTTTAAGCCCTTTGAATGTTCTTCAAGTTCTTCGAATGTTCTTCAAGTTCTTCAAAGATTCTTGAGACAGAATTTCTCCAGAGCTTGGGCCTCTTCAATACTTCTTTTTCCAAATGAGAGGGGATGTCCTCTATTTATAGTGATTCTAGAGGATAAGCTTCACTTTGAGTTGATATGCTTGAAAGTATGTAGTAGACTTTTGATTGGCCCAAATTTTCCTTAGAGATAATTATCTCTATTTATCTATTTTGATAAAGATCATATTTTGATAAAGATAATAATCAACAAAGATAAATAATTATCTCTATTTAATTTATTTAATAAAGATAATTATCTTCCAATTTTGAGTAGAAAATTTATCTTTATTTATTTATTTATTTATTTTAATAAAGATAATTACCCATAAATTTTGAATAGGAAATTTATCTTTATCTTGTGGGTCAAATGACACATGGCAAATTTTGATATGCCAATGTGATGCCAATTTGGATGACACATGTCGTCATCTAATTTAATTAATTTAATGGCATTAATTTAGAATTTGCCACTAAATTTTGATGTGACATTTTATAATTGGCTTAAAATTTTGCCTCTTACAATAGGTTCTAAAGTTTTAGAATTAAATATTTAGAATCATTATTGTATTATGTTGGCAATCCGAGATCAAAACATGTCTAGTCTAGGTATTTAGGCAATGCTTAAATAAGGGTGTTTCAAGTTTTAAAGTCCAGTTGTTTGCAAAAAAGAAGAGTCAAGTTCTGCCTTTCTCAATCGATCGAAAATTAGGCTCAACTGATCAAAAATTGTAGGCTCAATTTTTCTGCAAAATTTTTAAACAGGCCCAAGCCTGCGAAAACATTTAGGGTTCTACTTAAACTTCTCTATATATAAAAGAAAAATCCTAATTACGTTTTGGGGGTGTTGAAGAAGACTTGTGTGTTACTCTTTGTGAGATTTGAGAGATTCCGTATATTCTAACTACACAAGAATCTATCAAAGCTAAAACTACAATCAAGCATGGGTAGAACATAATTGCTGCATCAAGGTCAACAAGAAAAGGTAATCGAAAACGTTTGAATGAGATCTCAAAGTCACAAGCAAGACGGCTTGTGTTGTAGTAAATCCAAGAAGAGAAGAAGTCCGTGAATTCAGAGCTTGCACGTGGTCATATCAATAAGTTACTATTAGAGTTAGCATTAGATTTATGGTTAAATATTTTGTAAAAACTTCAATTCTCTTATAGTGGATTTGGTTTACCTTGAGGATAGTTATGTCAAATCCTCCCTAAGTTTTTACTTTAAAACGGTTAGTTTCGTTGGCTTTCCTAAGTCATCATATCGTAGTGTTGTTTACTTTTCTGCATTTTTGCATGATATGATATATATGTGTTTAACCTAAATCTGGAAATTAATTTAAGTAATCACTTGGTTAATTAATTAGGTTAAAACTATCTGATTAAGGGGTTTAAACGAACTTTCATATATATATATATATATATATATATGATATTTAAATTTACACGTACCCCAATTAATTGAGATAAATAAATCTCAAAGAGCGAATTGGAATTAAGTTAGAGTCAACATTAAAAAAACTTGGCTCTTCTCACGACTTGAACTTTAGCTTGTCTTGATCTTGAAATATAATATAATCTCACTCGGAACCTACTAGGTTTAGTAGAATTTAGCTATATATGGTCATGGTTTGCCAACCTAGTCGTATGGACTCATCAAAGATCACCATATTTGTAGGAAAGAAAACTTTCCATCTTTTTTCTTGGTCATAGAAATAAATAAATAAATAAATATATATATATATATATATTGGTACGAAAGTAAAAATAATTTTTAGAGCATTCACACCCGTTTTTGAAAAATAAAATAAGCCTTACATTTTGCCAAATTGACCCCCAAAATGTCCCACATTAATCTATGCAAATTGTGTAAAGCTTATCCACAACAAAAGTAGCCGTGTAAATTAATACAATAATTATTCATTATTTATTTAGTTTTTTATTTATTTTTTATGTATGCTGAAGGTAAATAAAGAAAATGAATGATAATTGTAGTGCATGAAGAAAGAATAATAATTAAACAAATTGATATTTTAATCAAATAAATAGATAATAAAGTACTTTAAAAATAATTGTGTAATGAAAAAAAAGGTTCTTAATTCTTATACTTAAAGTGACCAGTTTTTTTTTTTTTTTTTTGGCACAATGCAAATGATCTTGTAATGTAATAAAAAAAGATTAAAAAAAAAGTCCTTTCCAACTCCAAGAAAGTGCCCACATTTGCTCAAAAAGACAAGAAAGAAAGTGCTTGGGAACAAACATTTGAGACTCATCCACATCGGTATTGAAAATTTTTTTCCATTTCCCACGTCTAAAGCCTATTTTTTATATTTTATATATCTATTTTTATAAAATATCCCTATCATTTTGTCTATTATACACATTTATTCAAATAAAATATTCATTTTTTTATGTGATGAACAAAGTAAAATATTCAAATAAAATATTATACACATTTTTTTACATGGTGAGGTGAGTCAAAGGTAGAGAGAGGAGAGAGAAAAAAAGAATAAAAAAGTCATTTATACGGAATACGGTAAACATTAACCGTACATATATGCACAGTTACTATTTATTTACACGGCTATAGTGTATATTTGCACATTTTTACAAAGATTGATGTAGGTATTTTTTAAGTTAAAATATGTAAAATTGATATTTTTTTTTCTATTTTAGAAGATTGTAGAGGGTATGATGTGTTATTCTTACCGGTTACCAGCAAACTTGGGTTGGGTGCAAATTTTGTACCACATAAATTTCCAACAAGTTCAGCCCAATATAATGGCATGGTGGCACAATTATTCCAGTAAGACCCAATCAAAATTAATGATGAGAGCATGGCCAGCCCAAAGACTCTGTTCCAAACTATTTATTACTGTACAGGACCAAACCGATTAAAAACCGAACTCAAGTCCCATGAATGACGTCTCTGTAGTGTAGTCTACTTGTCCATCAAACTGTGCTATCAAAATCTGCTATTTCTGGCGAAAATCTATTGTATCATTGCATGCCAAGCCTGCAACTGAATGCTTCCATAAATTGTAACTTCCATAATTTTTGCACACCGTCACTTTTTACTTCTTCCTTATTTTGTTTCGGAAACTGGTAAAAAGTACTGCTCAGTTCAGCTTTCAGCTTATTTTTCTGTCTGTTTCTTTGAGCTTTGAGACTGTGATAATGGTATGTTAGCAATATGGAGAAGCCGAATGGATGGCAGCTATATTCGCTAGAACAGCGGGGGCATAGTTTTTACTGTATAGTTCATCCTTCTTCTCTTTTTGGTAACTCGTAAGTTCTCAGTTCAGCCTTTTTTATCCATATAGCTTCTTTGAGTTTTGAGACTTTGGTAACCTTTTGAATGTTTCTGTTAGAAATATAGAGAAGCTGGATGGATAGCTATATCTGCACTAGCAGCCAAAACAGAAACGCCATAGCAGCAAAGCTGCATATAGAAGATATAAGGAAGCCCAAATTCTTAATCGGTGAGAGTCGTCCAAACCCATTAACCGAAGATCTTCAAAATGCTGTGGCCAACCTCTCCTCCGAGATCTATACCAAAGATGTCCATTTCCTTATGGAGCTCATTCAGGTCTCTCTCTTTTTGAATTCTTTGTGTGTGTGCGTGAAGAAGTTTGTTTTGGGTTATGGAAGTTGTTTTTATTTTGACGATGATATGTTTGGAACTGTTGGTTTATTCGTGTTGGGGTTAGAATGCTGAAGACAACGAGTACTTAGCTGGAGTGAAGCCGACGCTAGAGTTTGTACTGACGACAGCTGATATAACAGGAATCGGCGTACCAGCGACTCTATTGGTGTTTAACAATGAAGTTGGGTTCTCTAAAACCAATATTGATTCCCTTTGTGGCATTGGAAGATCCACCAAGAGGGGCCAGAGGCACCAAGGCTTCATCGTAGAAAAGGGTAAACAACATTTGTTATAGATTTCCGAATTTATTTCATTAGTCAATGGTCCGTAAATTATAGGGCGACATTTTAAATCTGTGTCTTGTAATGATTGCTTTAGCCTTTTAGGAACAAATTTGTTGATAGTTGATGGATTGGGATTTTTTTTTTTTTTTTTTTTTTTTTTTTTTTTTTTTTTTTTTTTGTGTGTTGCAAATAAATTCATTTGAGATTTTGTTGTCTTTTTTGCTTGTACATCAATTGTAGTATATCAGATGAGAATGTTTTTTGATATGTGTAGTTAGTTTGTATGTAGGACTATGGGATTTATGTATTTTGTGGCCCTTGGGCTACTCATGGTTTTATCCATGAGTAGTTCTAGGACCACAAATTATTCCATAACTCTTTTGTCACAACTCTAACATGGCAAATTGTAAGTAGTTAACTATCATATACACCTAGACCCACCATTTTTTTCTTTACCAATTACACTATGTCCCGTTATAGTTGTGGCAAGAAGTGGTAAAAAATGAGGAGGTCCTAGATTTTTCCTGTACAAGGTTTCTGTCATTCATAAGACAGTAATTATCCCTATTACTCAGTCCCCCTGTAGGATGTAAATGGGAATTTAACAAAAACTAAAGGCAAAAATGGAAATTTAGCCATTACTTTCCAACTATATAGTTAGTTAACCCGGTTCCCAAACTATATTACTTACTAACATCGCGAGTCTCAAAGGCTCGATTTCGGCCTTAGAAATCGAGCCTTTGAGGCTCGGTTTTCTGGTTTGATGTTTCCACGTGGCGTCCACCTGTAAATCGAGTCTCTAAGACTCGAGTTTAAACCGAGTATTAGAGACTCGATTTCTTATTACGAAATGCCACATAGACACCACGTAGATCTCGAGTCTTAGAGACTCGGTTTCTTAAAGTGAAACCGAGTCCCAGAAACTCGATTTTGAATGTCTTCACGTGCCTGGTCATGCCTGAGAGACTCTCACATCTGGTCATGTCCAAGCAAGTCTCGTCCCATCTTGGTTTGTTTTGTTTGGGCAGGTGTCTTAATATTCAACAAAAAGTAATAGCATTTCACTTGTTTTTCACTTGTTTTGGGCGTCTCAAAATTCAGTACTAAAAAGCAGATGGTTTTGTTTTGTCTAGATAGGTCTCTCAAGATTCTGCAGAAAAGCAAACCTCACTGTAGGCAAAACAAAACCATCTTCAATGAAAGAGGGTCTCTCATTTAGCAGACCGTCTCTCAACTCTCATACACATTCAGCAGCAAACAGTGCTCCTCTCTTAATTCTCATACAAGCCCAACATTCATTGTAGTCTTCCTCTGTCATTCTCATACAATCCCAGCAGCATATTTGCACATCCTTATGTCAGGTAAGGGTTTCCTTACTCTCTAGTTGGTTGTTTAGTGTATATAAGTGCTTTAGAAAGTGTTGATCTCATTAAATTTGTCATAACATTTCCTGGTTATTTGTTTGTATTAACCACTTTATATATAAATGTATTTATATTTATATTTATATTTATATTTATAATTTATTTATATATTTATATTTATATCTATATTTATATTTATATTCATATAATTATATAATTATATTTATATTTATATTTATATAAATATAAATATACATATACATATATATAAATATATATATTAAATAACTAAAATCATAAGCCAACCGATAACAACAAGTGACATTACCAAACGAAGCACATCAAACGCCAAAACAAAATTGAAAGGGAACTGTCATCTGCTAAATAAATTGTTTGACAAGCCGTCCAGCAACTTCTAGGGTTACAATTGATGACGTTTACAAAGCTCGCAAATACAAACAGCCTCTCATGTACTACCCCCACAAAATACCAATCATGAAGAAGGGATTCCTTAAAAACCTCTTTCACGGCCTTATGTTGAACAAAAGAATGACAATTACATCTAATTGCTTATTTTCTTGCCCAACCATGGTACTCTTCTTCTCTAATTTCTCTCCCCCTATATGTCAATTGGCTTCCTTCTACCTCCTTTAGGAACCATGCAAGTCCTCAAAAACCAGCTATTTAGAAAATTATGAACTCAAGAAATTCAGCATTATGATTATAGTTAGACAGCACCATCATTGCAAGTCATGATCTTTCCTTATTATTACCATCTAGTTGTAGACTCTCCTTCATTTTTACAGTAGACTACCCAAATTCTAGCACCTAAGCTTGTTTGGAAGATTCTTTTTACAAGTGGTTTAATTTAAGCATGCAGAACCAGTCTCTAGCCTTTTAATTTTGCACAACTCAACTGCAATAGCTCATCATCAAAACTTTATCTTCTAAATCTACTGCAATATCAAAATATCAGCAACAGCTCATATAATGACCGCTCTCACAGGTCATAAACCTCCTACTAGAAATAGCGTGCATTTTACTTCTTATTCCTAAAAAAGCAATTCCTATGTCTGATACCATTTTCAGAACTGGCTAAATCACGCATGATGACACTCTTGAAATACAAGCTACCCACTGCAGAACAGAATATACAAAGTAAAATGAAGGCTGAAAATAAATAAAAAAAATAGAAGAGATAACCATGATCTATGGAACTCCATACAATGTCCTCAGAGACGCATTTACAATTCAGCAAAATCATATCAGTCCAAACATTGTAATAAAAAATTGGCCAAAAATATACACTCTTGGTCCCTAAAAGAGAACGATTTTAGTCCCTAAATAACTTGAAGTGATCGCTTTTAGTCCATAAATTACTTAAAGTAGTCGATTTTAATCCCTAAATAACTTAAATGATCAATTTTAAACCCCACATAACTGAAAGTGATCGGTTTTAGTCCCTAAATTACTTAAAGTGATTGATTTTAGCCCCTAAATAAGTTAAATGGTCAATTTTAGTCTTTAAATAACTCGAAGTGATCTATTTTAGCCGCTAAATAACTCGTATTCAGTGATGATGTATCAATTATTAGTTTGGCCATTTCATCTAGATAACTAAACGCGATCCATTTTAAACTCAGTAACTATAATCACTCACGTGTTAAAGTTTAGGGACCAGAATTTATTTAAATTTTTTTTTTTTGGGGACAGGTAATTGAAGTGAGATATTAATATTATTATACAAAAAGAAGGGAGATAGAGGAACTCACAGCGGTGGGAAACAGTGTCAGGAGTTGCTCGTACAACGGCGCCGCCTCGGTAATTGGCAAATGCTAAAGACAGACACAGACACACACACATAAACAACATATGCAAAATTCAAAAAGCCCTCATCAAAAATCAAAAGGGCATACCTGAGCCTCATTGGCAAGAATTTCTGCGGCTTCAATGTTGTACTTATCATCAACAATTACGTTGTCCGAGTCCATAGGTTTGTCCTGAAAAGAAAACCCCCAATTCACATAAAATCAATATATTATTAAAAGCTGAAGCGTAGCATTTAATACTGCTACTCTCAAGTTGCGCCACATCAGCTGCCATGTCATTTTTAAAAAAAATAATTTGTCCTACAATTTTAAAATGGTTTTTACAATTTTCAGCCCTATAAATGCAGCCCACTACTTATTTATTTACTTCCACTATTACCCTATAATAAATCTGTATAATTAATCCAACCTACCTCTTATTTACTTAGTTCCAATATCAAGCCCAATCCAAAACCTTTTTAGTTTAGCTTTAGGGTTTTGTATGGGCCTTTTCAGCTTAAAGGAAAAAATAAATAAATAAATAAATAAATAACAACAACAACATCAACAATGTTGAAGCCTTTCAAGCTTAAGGGTTTTTTGTTTTTTTTTTTCTTTCCAATTTTCCTATTATTATTTTTAACATTTATTTTTTTAATATTTACACTTTCCCAAACCTTTCTCTCTCCCTTACCATTTCATCTCCCCACTACTTCTTCAATCTTTTTCCCTCCCTTACCTTTTCATCTCCCTACTACCCTCTACATTAATATCATTCTTCCTCTTTCCCTTCATCTTCCTTTATTTTTGTCTCTTCTTATTCACACCCTCTTACTATAAATTTGTCACTATCTCTTCTATTCTATGCATAGTTTTCCCTCACAAAAAAATGGTTCTCTCTCTTCCCCCCCCCCCTCTCACTCTCTCTCTCTCTCTCTCTAAATTTTTTGGTGGATTTATTTTTTATTTTTTTTGCATCTCTACTTTAGGTTGATAATTTTTTTATATTCTTTAAAACTCTATTTTGAGTTAATGCGATTTAGTTTTGTTTTTTAAATTTTTTTTTTTTTTATTCTCTTTGATTGTTAAATGTTATCCTATTGCGTTCTAAAGAATTAAAAATAGCATATAAAAATATAATATTATTTTATTACATAACATGATTTGGATAATTTGGTATTTATTTTATTACATATCATGATTTTTTATAGTGCTCAATTTAGATGTTAAACTATAAGACTTTACTAATTTTTGTTTATTTTCTAATCTTTTGTGGTGGATAAAGTACTCTTAATAGTTGTGTGGGGGGTAAAAGCGCCAAAACACCATATGGGCCTTGGGCCTAGTCCGAGGACGTGAGTTCCGCTAAAGGGGTCCTGTGTCGGGAGCAAGGCCTTCTAACACTAGGGTCCAAGGGCCAGCCGACCAGACTGCGAGCCTGCCGGAGATGAGCCGAGGAGAGAGTCTCCTCGGACGTAGGATCGGGGACAGAACATGGTAGCAAAACGCCCTGGGGAGGGCCCCTGAGGCTCGGCGAGTCATCCTACATCTCAATGAGATGCCGAGGTGGGAGACAAGGGAGACGTGCATTGCATAAAGTTCCTGCCACCGCATTAATAACTTCTCACCTACCCGCCTGGCCGCATTAATGGAGAAATGACTATTGAGAGGACGGTGAACAGCCTTAAGGGCATTGGGGAGCGTTTTCAGGGAAAAGACAGATAGGAACCAGGCATGGAAAGTATAAATAGAGAAGGAAGGACCACTAGAAGGGGGGATTTTTTTTGGACAAGATGAAGAAGGAAGACTCTTTCTCACTCCACTGTGAGGACAAGTAGGAGAAAGGTCCAGACATACGTTCTCGGCCCACGACCGAGGAGAAGCCAAGGCGTTCCCTCAATCCCTGGCACGACAGCAATGGACTTTACCCGCACTCCATAGCTTTCTAAAGCCTCAAGAAGTCTAGGCCTTAAGCCCATCCTCTACAAATTCTATTGTACAGGCCACTTGGGCCGGCCCAGTCCTGCATTAGGGCTTAAGGCTCAATTTGTGACCTTACAATTGGCGCCGTCTGTGGGAAGGCCTTGATCGAAGGGACTGGAAGTGCCATGGAAGGTTCAGGTTCACGTCATACGGAGTCCAGGGGGTCCCAGCGCAAGGATCAGTTTGCGCGGTTAAAGAGAGAGCGCGAAGCCAGTGCCCACACGGAATGTACGCGGGGGAGGAGCCATGCACGCGGTGGTAGTAGAGCCTCCCGCGAGAAAAGTGTTGAGACCCTGCAAAGGGAGGTTGATCATCTGAAAAGGAAGCTGCGCTGGGAAAAACGAAGGCGCACACCTTCCCCTACAGACCAGTCTTCAGCGGATGTCAGTAGTAGCTCCGACAGCTCCAGGTCGAGGACCCCCCTTGGCGAATCCTCATCCCAGAAGGACCAGCACCGTCGCCCACCTAAGGACAAGAGGACGCCCTCTAGAGGCCTGGCCAACAATGCACTGAGTAAGGCGCTCCACCAGATTTCTAAGTCACCCTTCACCCGGAGGATCGAGAAAGGAAAACTCCCAAGAAGGTTCACCCAGCCCACCTTCACAATTTACAACGGAAGGAAGGACCTAGTGGAACATGTGAGCCACTTTAGACAGAGGATGGCGGTGTACTCGAAAAATGAAACCCTGATGTGCAAGGTCTTCTTTTCCAGCTTGGGACCCGTCGTAATGAGGTGGTTCAACGGCCTGAAGGCGAGCTCTATCGATTCCTTCACGGAGCTCACCAGGGCATTCCGTGCACGGTTCATCACGTGCAGCAGGGTCCCTTGACCCCTAGATTCGCTGTTGTCCATGGCCATGAGAGAGGAGGAAACCCTCAGGGCATATACTGACAGGTATTGGGAGATGTACAATGAGATCGATGGAGACTTCGATGAAGTAGCCATAAGTACCTTCAAGGTCGGCCTGCCAAACGAGCACGACCTAAGGAAGTCACTAACCAGGAGACCCGTCAAGAGCGTGCGTCGTCTCATGGACCGCATTGATGAGTATACGCGGGTGAAGGAGGATCAATTACAGGTGAAGGCTAGGGCGAACGTTATCCCTCAAGAAAGGAGGGATTTCAGGTCGGACGGATACGGCAACGGTAGGCCGAGGAGAGACTTCTTCGGGCAACCCCGCCGAGTGCCAACACAGGCGGTCAGTGTTGTGTTTCGCGAGCCTATACAGCGGGTGTTTGAGAAAATTCGCCACGAGCCCTATTTCAGGTGGCCCAGCAAAATGACAGGTGATCCCGCGAAGCGAAACCAGAACCTCCACTGCCAGTACCATCAAGAACACGACCATACGACCGAGAACTGCAAAAGCCTGCGGAACTACCTTGAGCAGCTGACAAAGGAGGGGAAGTTGAGGCAGTTCGTGCATCAACACGGAGGGCAGACAGAGCAGCCCGGGCCGTCAAGCTAGAGCCATCACGCCCCAAGGCCTTCCCTAGGAACCATCGACCTCATTATCGCCGCCCCTAGGAGAACTGGCTCGCGCCCATCCCAGGTGATGTCTGTGACACGAGCCCAGGCCGAGGGCCCTAGCGCCGAGACGAAGAGGGTCAGGGGCAACGAGCCACCCACTTTGGCCTTCTCGGACGCCGACAAGGAAGGGACCATTCAACCTCACGACGACGCCCTGGTCATAATGCTGAGAATCGGGGGCTACGATGTGAAAAGGGTGATGGTGGACCAAGGAAGCGGCGCAGATATCATGTACTCCGACCTGTACAAGGGGCTGAACCTGAGGGAAGAGGACCTCTCAGCCTACGACTCCCCCCTAATAAGCTTCGAGGGAAAGGTGGTGATCCCTAAGGGGCAGATCAGATTGCCTGTACAGTCAGGACCAGCAGTGGTGGAGGTGGATTTCATCGTGGTGGACGCCTACTCCCCGTACACAGCCATTGTGGGGAGACCTTGGCTGCATGCCCTAAGGGCTGTCCCCTCCACCCTCCACGCCAAGGTGAAGTTCCCTTTCGGCGGCCGAGTCGAGGAAATCATCGGGAGCCAGTCCGCGGCAAGGTAGTGCCTGACCGTCGCAATACTACGCAGGCCGGACCCCGAAGCCGCGGCCCCGGCAGCTCCGACCTCATAGCAATTAGCCTCTTCTGCCACCGTCGGAACAGCAGTGGTGGAAGAGCCAGCGTGTGAGGAGTTAGACAGAGTCCTCGTGGACGATGACCCGGAAAGGTTCTTCCAAATTGGGGCTCGGCTGCCGACCGAAGAAAATGAGGAGTTGGTCGCGTTCTTGAGAGGGAACCTCGACGTATTCGCATAGGACGAGCACGAGATGCCTGGAATTGACCCAAACTTCATATGCCACCATCTGAACGTTAACCCGGAGGCAGTGCCGAATAAGCAACCCCCTCGGCGATCCTCGGCGAAACACTCCGAAACCGTGAAGGAGGAGGTCATCAAGCTCAAGAGGGCGGGAGCTATCAAGGAAGTATTCTACCCAAATGGTTGGCACACACAGTCGTGGTGAAGAAGAAAAACGGGAAATGGAAAGTCTACGTGGACTTCACAAACCTCAACAAGGCCTGTCCCAAGGACCCATTCTCGATGCCCCGCATAGATCAACTGGTAAATGTGACGGTCGACCACCCCCGCATGAGTTTCCTGGACGCCTTTCAGGGGTATCATCAGATACCTCTGGCTTTAGAGGACCAGGAGAAAACCGCCTTTGTGACCCCCACCGGCAACTACCATTACAAGGTGATGTCCTTCGGTCTGAAAAACGCAGGGGCCACTTATCAGAGGATGATGACCCGGATGTTCGAGGCTCAGTTGGGGAAAACTGTCGAGGTATACGTGGACGACATGGTTGTGAAGAGCAAGGCCGTATCGGACCATGTGGCTGACCTCAATAGCACGTTCCGGATTCTGCGGGAACATAAGTTACGACTGAACGCCTCCAAATGCTCCTTCGGCGTGGGATCGGGTAAATTCCTGGGCTACATGCTCACTCACAGGGGTATCAAGGCCAACCCCGAACAAATCTCCGCGATCTGTAACCTGCAACCACCTCGAAACCCGAAGGAGGTCCAGAAGCTGGCCGGAATGACAGCTGCCCTCAGCAGGTTCATCTCTCGATCGGCGGACAGATGCCGGCCGTTCTTTCAGCTGCTGAACAAATGGAAGGGATTCGAATGGACCGAGGAGTGCTCCCTGGCGTTTCAGCAGCTGAAGGAATACCTTTCTCGGCCACCCATTATGTCTCATCCCGATCCAGACGAGGTGCTGTTTGCGTACCTGGCCGTGGCTGCCCACGCGGTTAGCCTGGTTCTGATACGGGATGACGACGGCATACAACGGCCGGTCTACTACATTAGCAAGTCTCTGCAGGAGGCTGAGATCCGGTACTTACCATTGGAAAAGGCGGTTCTGGCCATAGTGCATGCGACGCGCCGGCTCCCACATTACTTCCAATCTCATACGGTCGTCGTATTAACCCAACTCCCACTCCAGTCCGTGCTGCGGAGCGCTGACTACTCTAGTAGAGTCGCCAAATGGGGAACCTGCTTGGGGGCCTTTGACATCAAGTATTTACCTCGTACATCTGTAAAGGGGCAAGTCCTGGCCGACCTGGTGGCGGAGTTCACCGAGCCTTCCCCGGAAGAAAACTTGGGGGGATGGGGCACCGGCGGAAAGCCAGTCGGTGCAATCTCGAACGAAACGCCTCCGGTGTGGAAGCTCTACGTGGATGGGGCGGCAAACCAGAGGGGTTCAGGCGCGGGAATAGTGTTGACATCTCCTGAGGGGATCATCATGGAAAAGTCCTTGAGGCTAGCGTTCTCGGCCACCAACAACGTAGCTTAGTACGAGGCTCTGCTGGCAGGAATGGACATGGCACAAAAAATGGGGGCAAAAGCGGTGCTAATATTCTCGGACTCACAGCTGGTGGTCGGCCAGATGGAAGGGAAATTGGAGGCTAGGGAGCCAAGGATGCGGAACTATCTATCCCGCGCGAAGCACTTACAAGCCAAGTTCAAGTCCTTCGGGTTATCACATGTTTCTAGGAGCGGAAACACCCACGCTGACTCGCTCGCCACTCTCGCTACCACCTCGGCCCAGGGGCTCCCTCGAGTCATTCTCGTTGAAGACATGCTCAAGCCAACTGGGCAGGAAAGTCACACCCCTCGGATCCAGCAAGTCAGAGTTGGGCGTAGTTGGATGGACCCCATTGTGTCCTTCCTTAAGCACGACATACTGCCGGAGGACAAGTCTGAAGCCAACAAGATCCGCCAAAAGGCTCCGCGCTTTTGGCTGTCCGAGGACCAAAAGCTTTATAAACGCTCCTTCTCGGGGCCCTACCTGTTGTGTGTACATCCAGAAGAGACGGAGCAGCTCTTAGAAGAACTACACGAGGGAATTTGCGGTAGCCACACGGGCGGAAGGTCGTTGGCTCACAGGGCCCTCACGCAGGGGTACTGGTGGCCGAACATGCAGAGAGAGGCGCAAGAGTACGCGAGGAAGTGTGACCAATGTCAGAGGTATGCTCCCAACATCCACCAACCTGGTGGTGTTCTTAATCCATTGGTAAGCCTATGGCCGTTCGCACAGTGGGGCTTGGATATAGTAGGACCGTTTCCAAGAGTGGCAGGCAACAAGCGATGGCTGCTTGTCGGAACAGACTACTTCACCAAGTGGGTAGAAGCCGAACCCCTCTCGAATATCCGGGACGTGGATGCGAAGAGATTTGTTTGGAAGAACATCGTTACCAGGTTCGGGATCCCGCGCACTCTAATCTCGGACAATGGACTGCAGTTCGACAGCAAGGCTTTCAGAAAGTACTGTGGGGACCTCGGCATCACGAACAGGTACTCCACTCCGGCCTACCCGCAGGGGAACGGCCAGGCTGAGGCGACCAACAAGTCGATAGTCAACGGACTCAAGAAAAGATTAGATGATGCGAAGGGCAGATGGGTGGATGAAGTACCCCATGTGTTGTGGACTTACCGAACCACGCCACAGAGGTCCACAGGGAAGACTCCCTTCACGATGACGTACGGCGCCGAGGCTGTAATACCTGTAAAGATGGGGTTCCCGACGATGAGGGCGCAGTCATTCGCCCCAGACACTAATGATAGCATGCTGCTAAAGGAGCTGGACTTGGTGGAAGAAAGAAGAGAAAACGCCATGGTCCGACTAGCCTGCTATCAACAGAAGCTCAAACAAGGATATGACTCTCACGTACGGTCTAGACCTCTCGCTCCAGGAGACCTTGTACTGAAAAAGGTCGTGGGGACAGCAAAGGGCCCATCATGGGGGAAGTTGGGGCCGAATTGGGAAGGACCCTACCGGATAACCTCAGTAGCCGGTGTGGGGGTATATTATCTAGCCGACCTGGATAACAAACTTGTAAAGCGACCTTTTAATGTAAATAACCTTCGAAGGTATTACTACTGATGAAAGGCGTGTCCGCCATGTTTTCAGATATCATTGTCTTGTGCCAATTGTCAAATACTATCATCTCTATCGATGCAGTTAATTCTTCTTTTTAAGTGTTAATGTCAACCTTGGTTATGCCAGATCCTCGAACCTTCTGCCTTGGGAAAATTCAACACGGTTCAATTTTAATTAAGTGTTAATGTCAACCTTGGTTATGCCAGGTCCTCGGACCTTCTGCCTTGGAAAAATTTAACACGGTTCAATTTTAATTAAGTGTTAATGTCAACCTTGGTTATGCCAGGTCCTCGGACCTTCTGCCTTAGGAAAATTTAACACGGTTCAATTTTAATTAAGTGTTAATGTCAACCTTGGTTATGCCAGGTCCTCGGACCTTCTGCCTTGGAAAAATTCAACACGGTTCAATTTTAATTAAGTGTTAATGTCAACCTTGGTTATGCCAGGTCCTCGGACCTTTTGCCTTGGGAAAATTTAACACGGTTCAATTTTAATTAAGTGTTAATGTCAACCTTGGTTATGCCAAGTCCTCGGACCTTCTGTCTTGGGAAAATTCAACACGGTTCAATTTTAATTAAGTGTTAATGTCAACCTTGGTTATGCCAGGTCCTCGGACCTTCTGCCTTAGGAAAATTTAACACGGTTCAATTTTAATTAAGTGTTAATGTCAACCTTGGTTATGCCAGGTCCTCGGACCTTCTGCCTTGAGAAAATTTAACACGGTTCAATTTTAATTAAGTGTTAATGTCAACCTTGGTTATGCCAGGTCCTCGGACCTTCTGCCTTGAGAAAATTTAACACGGTTCAATTTTAATTAAGTGTTAATGTCAACCTTGGTTATGCCAGGTCCTTGGACTTTCTGCCTTGGGAAAATTTAACATGGTTCAATTTTAATTAAGTGTTAATGTCAACCTTGGTTATGCCAGGTCCTCGGACCTTCTGCCTTGGGAAAATTTTAACGTGCTTACAAATTTATCATGTTAATGTCAACCTCGACTAAGCCAGGCCCTCGGACCTTCTGCCTTGGGAAAATTTAACATACGATTCATTCCATTTTTACGTGTTAAATGTCGATTGAGGCTAAGCCAGGTCCTCGGACCTTCTGCCTCGGGAAAATTTAACAGACAATTTATCTCATTTAAGGTGTTAAATGTCAACTGGGGCTAAGCCAGGTCCTTAGACCTTCTGCCTTAGGAAAATTTTAACACGTGCAATTTATTGTTTAAATTAAGCGTTAACGTCAACCTCGGCTATGCCAGGTCCTCGGACCTTCTACTTTGGGAAAGTGTAACACGGCACAATCAGTTTATTTTTATTAAATATCATCACCAACCTTGGTCAAGCCGGGTCCTCAGGCCCTCTACCTTAAGAGACTTGTCACGGTTCAATCAAGTTTCACTAAGCGTCGATATCGACCTAGACTAATCAAAGGTCGAAATGCCTTCGTGGTGAGGCGGCGCAGATTCTAATTTCGAACATGCCCATGGGCACTAAAGCTACCGCCTCGGACATTGAATCACTTAGCGTTCACATACGACAAACGGAACAATAATAGAACAGCAACGTAATAGATGTAATGCATTAAAGAATTTACACTACAAGGGTAAAAAGGTGAAATCCATAGATGATAATCTATTCGAAATAAAGCTGGGAGAAGGAAATACATGGTAAACCAAGGGAACAAAACAAAACAAAGTGAAACAACTACACAAAATAGCCGCCTAGAGTGGAGGACCATGCGGAGCGACGAAGGGAGCCCGAGCCTGCCTACCCCTTGATCTTCAATGGAGGTTCCTTCGGCGGCTTGGTGCGGTCCTCTATGGTTTGGCCTTCTTCTGTGCCTACCACGACCACGGGCGAGTCTTGGACCTGCTTTCCCTTGTCCTTCGGCTTAGGCGGAGGAGGAACTTGCCCGGCGTCCTCGTTCGGCACCCCCCTCTGGGGCGACAACCCCATCGGATGGTAGGACTTGCTCCTGGGAGGATAGTGGCTGCTCCGGGGCCGCGATCTCAGCGCCGACCGGAGTTGGAGCAACGTCTTCAACGAACCTGATATCCTCTGGATACCAGATCCTCTCGGGTGCCCTCAACTCGGAGCCAGCAGGGAGTCTCGCAGCGTTTAAGGCCTCGGCCCAAACCTGCTGGCAGTACTCCCTGCACAGCTCGCCTAACTCCTCGGTCAGGCGGTTCTCGGTCGCTTCGACCCCTTCGTTGAGAGCAGCCCTGGTCGCGGCCTCCACCATCTCCCTAATAGTGCGAGCCGCCTCCTCGGCCAGCGCAAGCTCCCTCCTCAACTTGGAGACCTCTTCCCCGCCTTGGCCAGGGCGTCCTCCCTTTGCTGCAAAAGCTTACGCTGGGCCTCCGCCTGCGCCGTCGCATTTTTGAGGCCCGCGTCCAAACTTCTCCTCTCGTTCTGCTCTGAGGATAGCTTGAGGGCCAGATCAGTCTTCTCAGCCTCGACCCGGGTCATCTCCCTCTCGACCTCGGCCCTGGCCGCCTGTTCAGCGCCGACCTGGTTTTGGTAGTGGTCTACCATTGCGTCGGCAGCAAAGGCCTCCTGAGTGGCCTATAAAGACAAGTCAGAAGACACGTAATTAGTTGTTGGTTCTCATGCACGCAGAACGAAGTGGTGGCGAAGGGTTTGAGAGACGGCACTTACCAACGCCAGGTTCCTTTTGAGAGAAAGGAAGAGACGTGTCCGGCCCATCCTCCCAAGGTCCTCCATATCCCTGGGCAAGAGGAGGGGCTGCTCCAAGGTGTTGGCCAGGTAGGAGGCGTGGCCCTTCTGGTAGTCCCGGATGCTCGCATTCAGTGGGATCGGAGCCCCGTCTACCTGGAGAGCATAGAACCAACTGGATTCCCCTCTGCAGACCTCGGCTTGTCTGCGTAGCTCCCCACTCTCGACGGACGAGGCCCGTCCTCCACCCCCAGCAACCTGCTGCTGCTGCTGCAGTTGCCGTTGATGCTTCTGTTTCCTCTCCCTCTCCCTATTAGCCTCCTCGTTCTCGTTCCTCCTTTTCCTCGGGACGTTAGGAGGGGGAGGGAGTTGGTCCGCAAGAGGGGGAGGTGGAGGCAGGAGTATCCTCTGCTGGGACCCGGAAGCGTCATCCTTGGTGACTTTGGCCCCCCTCTTCTTCGCAAAAAGATCCCTTAAAGTCCCCATGTCGTCGTCTTCGCCAGACAATACTTCCGATATTGCAACTACAAAACCCGGAATACCTGAATGCCTGTCCGAGGCAGTCTCCTCCTCGTCTGAGATGTTGACCACGTGACCCGCCAACGGTCTCTCGGCCTCCTCTAGATTGAACCTGTCAATCTCGTCGCTGAGGGATGAAGAGGAAGCCGCGGAATCTTCTCGGACTGCCTGGACTTCTTGCTGCGCGGCTATGGGGAGGGCCTCGATGGGCTGACTGTACAAGATTGTGGAAGGCGCGTCCGGCAGGGCACGAGGAGCAAGGAAGCCATCGTAGCGAACGTCGATCCGAGCTCGCCTCCGATGGCCGGCGAGAATGGCGTCTTCAACCTCGCCGAAAGCCTTCGAGATGGGGTCGTACCCCAGTATCAAGTGGGCCGCTCTCACTTGTAGGTCGTCGTTCACGAAAACCTCGGATCTCAGAACCTTGTTGAGGTCTGAAACGTTGACGTTTCCTAGGTAGGGAGATGTGTGTTGCTTATCTGCAAGAAAGAAGTAGAGATGGCAAACGGAGTTAGACACTCGCCGCAGAAACGATAAGAATGACAGCAAAGTGACAACAAAACTACTAAGGGAATTGAAATGGGGTAGAATCTGGCAAACTAAAGCTCTTAAACCCTAGGGAGCCACACCTGGTTGCCCCGCTCTCACTGGGTAATGGAGACCGTCATGCCACCTCCCTGTAACGAGGAGATAGTCTTCCTTCATACCCTTGTTGGACTTTGGCAGACAGGAGACAAGTCGGACCGCGCTAGACCTCGACTTGAGGTAGTAGCCTGCGTCTCTCAGCCGGTGGCACTCATACATATAGACGACGTCGTGCCACGTAAGGTGGAGGCCCATTTGCTCGTTAAGAGCATCGGCATAACCTAAGATCCTAAACACATTGGGCGCGCACTGGTCTGGGCATAACCTATGGTTGCGGAGGTACTCCCTAGTCACCTCCTTCATGGGGAGTGTCATCCCGCCCTCTAGAAAGGCGATTATGGTGATGACGACTTGCCCCGCTTGCCTAGAGCCCACCACGGCCCCCGGGGGACAGTACTCCAGGCCCACATCGGAAGGGATGTGATACTTGGCCCGGAATCCTTCCATGCCGGAGGGCGTATCTACTAGACACTTAAACCTACCCATGGAATCGAAGCTAGAGACGTAGACTCGTAAAGAGAGGAAAGAAAAGTTGACAGCCGAGGAGAAACTTACGCAAGAACAGTCGTGCGCACTTTGGGGGCTTGTTGGGAGAAAGTAAGAAGTTGAATGGCTCTGCAGCAAGTTCGCTCTTTGGAAGAAATGATGAATAGCGCATCTACCGAAGCGTTTTTGATGATTGGGAGACGGCGGTTCGTGGGAAATATCCCGCTCAAATTTTCGAGGGTGAATCCAGGCCGTAGGATCCCCATCCCACCATAGAACGTGCGCGACAGGGAGTTACTCAGCGCATTTAATGCGAACGTAGCGTGTTACGAAGCGCCAAGGAAGCGTCCAGAAGGTGCGGGCGTACTCCGCACGTGTGACAGTTTAAATGTCATGTGGAGGGAAGATTCGTGGGTCAAAAACCCATCTGCCTCCTCGGATCAGAGTCAGACGACTTTTTGAGGGGCTATTGTGGGGGGTAAAAGCGCCAAAACACCATATGGGCCTTAGGCCTAGTCCGAGGACGTGAGTTCCGCTAAAAGGGTCGTGTGTCGGGAGCAAGGCCTTCTAACACTAGGGTCCAAGGGCCAGCCGACCAGACTGCCAGCCTGCCGGAGATGAGCCGAGGAGAGAGTCTCCTCGGACGTAGGATCGGGGACAGAACATGGTAGCAAAACGCCCTGGGGAGGGCCCTTGAGGCTCGGCAAGTCATCCTACATCTCAATGAGATGCCGAGGTGGGAGACAAGGGAGACGTGCATTGCATAAAGTTCCTGCCACCGCATTAATGACTTCTCACCTACCCGCCTGGCCACATTAATGGAGAAATGACTATTGAGAGGACGGTGAACAGCCTTAAGGGCATTGGGGAGCGTTTTCAGGGAAAAGAGAGATAGGAACCAGGCATGGGAAGTATAAATAGAGAAGGAAGGACCACTAGAAGGGGGGATTTTTTTTGGACAAGATGAAGAAGGAAGACTCTTTCTCACTCCACTGTGAGGACAAGTAGGAGAAAGGTCCAGACATACGTTCTCGGCCCACGACCGAGGAGAAGCCAAGGCGTTCCCTCAATCCCTGGTACGACAGCAATGGACTTTACCCGCACTCCATAGCTTTCTAGAGCCCCAAGAAGTCTAGGCCTTAAGCCCATCCTCTACAAATTCTATTGTACAGGCCACTTGGGCCGGCCCAGCCCCGCATTAGGGCTTAAGGCTCAATTTGTGACCTTACAAGTTGTATTAGAAGTACTCTAAAATGTCATTCATTTAAAGAAAAGCAAAATTTAGCCAAACGAAAATAATCGAATAGGTGACAAATTTTAACTTTTGCAATTTTATTTTAATTGTTATTATTTTATAACAATGCATGTATAGAAATTTAATTCTTAGATTTTGCTAATAATTGTTTATTTGATAATATGTTTTGGGTGGCCAAAATTATAATTTCTACAAAGAAAATAACCTTAATAGATTATCAAAAACAAAATTTTATCATAATATTGGTTCAATTAATCATTGTTAAGTTTTATTAATTTTTTTTAGTTTACATTTTTTTGGTGTTTTGGATTGTTCATATATTACATTTATGATTATTCCTATAATAAATAAAAATATAATTACAAGACACATTACTCATTATTAGATTAGTTTAAATTGTAAAAAATAATAATAATAATAATAATAATAATAATAATAATAATAATAATAAAACCACCATAAAAATAGTTATCACGCGCAACACGCGGGCTCGTGGCTAGTTATGGTAAAAGATGAAACCGAAAAACACAGTGGCAGAGGCATAATAAATAATTATTGATGATTCAAAAAAAAAGTACCATGGTAGCGGAAGACATTATTTGATTTGATAAATTTGAAAGACACGACAGTTGCTAAAACCTCCGTCAACCGAAACTTTCGATCACCGAAACAGTGGTTACTTGTCAGTGTGACGGTTTGCTGGGTAAAGTTTATTTCTTTTTATTTTGAACAAATTATTATGAACAAATTATCTAAGCATGGAGGGCAGAAACAGAAAGCTAACTCAGCTCTCTCTCTCTCTCATGCAAAAGTTGGAATAGTGGTGTTTATGATACCCATAGCCTGAACATCTGGAGTCATGATATTGATACACTTAAAAGTAGGACATTCATGGACAAGAGAACCAACTAAAGGTTCAGCTACATGGCTGAGTTTCAAATATACTCATGGATCCCTGTAAACACTAGTACTATGGGAACTAAAACCCTGTTTAAAAGTTCACATGCATGAGTAATCTTTCTAGCATGTGAATCAGGCATTCATATTTGCATACCACAGAATGCATAAATCCATCACTACAATTGACCTCTTTGTCAAGGCATACAATTCACATGTGCATTTTTTTATGGCTACACCTGACGAAAAAGCCAATAAAATTCTAATTTTATTTTGACAACTCTAACTCACAGTTGTTTTTTACTTATTGACTTAATTCTTAAATGAAAATCAATCAACCAATAATGGTTGACTCAGAGGCACTCGGGATCCACCAAAAGTCAACACTTAGTGATCCAAAACACTAGAAAAGTACCCATTTTTTTAATTCCCACCATTTGCTTAGTAAGAGGGGGGAAAATCTGCATGTAAAAATTATAATTTTGAGATCATTGCTTTTTCTTTTCTTTTTTCAGTTCTCTTCATTTTTTTTTTTTTTTATTTGGTCTACTTCTTAAGCTTATCATGAAATTGGGGAATAATGATCTGTAGTGTGCTCCTAAGGTCAAATTTGACCTCTCTATCAACGCATACAATTCACATGTGCATTTTTTTGTGGCTGCACCTGACGAAAAAGGCTTCAAAATTCTAATTTTATTTTGATAATTACAATAGGATTTGAAACCTATAACTAAAACTGACTTCTATTTAAAGAAAGAAAAGAGAGAGAGAGAGAGAGAAAGAAAAGACAAACCTCTTCAGCAGTGATAATTGCCTTGATATGCTGAACACCCAGAAATTAAAACAATCAAAACAACAACCCAATCAGCATGAAATGAAAGCAATGAAGAAAAGAGAGAGAAAAACAAAAGGGGGTATGAGTGAGGTAACCTATAAATTGAGAATGATGGCTTTGTCACGGCCAAGAATGGTGGATGTGAACGCGGTGCATAACCAATCTACTTGTCCACATGTAGATTGGTCCCTTCTCCTCTGGAGTCTAACAGTATCCAACTCCTTATTGAAGGTTTTTCTTCTTCAAGTTCATATTGATGTTCACGTTCACATTCGTGCTTATCATTCCAGCTAATGTCCTTATTTGTATCATTCACCTAGTTCCAATAATGTACGTTAAAACCATATTGAAAACAAAAATAATATCATCAAGGATTCAACACTAGATTGAAAAGTGAAAATAGGAATACCATTGGGAATAAAGTGTGTTGTTTCACATTAAGCTTTGAGTTACCTTTTTTGAATCTTATGTCGTCTCGTATAATGACGAGGAGGTCTTGCATGTCCTTCATAAGATGCCTTAGGCCCAACATTGTGTCCATGTTTGTGCCCCCCTGTCCCACAAGAAGGTGCCTTTGATATGCGTTTTGGCCAACCCTCTGCCACTACATGTAGCTCAACAGTCTGCTCAACCTGCACATGGGGTGGGTTGATGGCTGAAGAAGGGATAGTAGATGTACTGTGGGAGGGTGGCTCTTGCTGCATGTCAGGTAGGGTTGGATTAATACCCAGGTCAAAGGATGGAATGGGTGATAGTTGAGGAAATGACTGTGGGCTGGGTGGACGAATGTCAGACCCAGGACAAGGATGTGGGGTGGGTGGAGGGATGGTGGGGCGAAGAGATGGATGTGGGGTGGGTGAAGGGATGGTAGGGCTAGAGGATGGATGTGGGGTGAATGAAGAGATGGTAGGGCTAGAGGATGGATGTAGAGTGGGTGAAGGGATGATAGGGCTAGGGGATGGATGTGGAGTGGATGAAGGGATGGTGGGGCTAGGGGATGGATGTGGGGTGGATGGAGAGGGATCGGGGGTAAGGACAACCCAAGGGGTAGCAACAGGTGGACGAGGACGACATCCAGCCGAAGCTATGCTCGTGCTTGGGCCCTCAATAGTGCTTGGGCCCACAGGAGTAGCTACCTCCTCATTCGGGGCCTCAGAGATAAGAGGCTATACACGTTTAATCGCATGCACTGCCGTTAGCACCTCAGTAATGTCCTTGTAGTCCTCCGTGCCCACTGGGTGACGCCTCAACAAACGGACGTATCCTTCAATCTACACATGGAAAACCACACATTAGTAATGCAATACCAAATGAACTATTTATTTTGGATAATAAAATAAATGTTGATTCTAAATTGGTTCTACTAGTAATAATTGCAAATTATAGGGAGTGCAGGGGCCGCAGAAAATGTAGTAACATAAGTTATGGTCTCTAAACAGTGCTTTCATGCTAAAAAGTATGGTAAGATGTAGAAGACATTGAGAAGTTACCAGCAGAGTCACTATAGCACTGGGCTTATCGATGAACTTTCGAGTTATCCTTTTGAACCAGTCGTGGTACTCGTGCTGTAGAGGCATATCACCAAGCTCTGCTTGACAACGCCGTTGAAGGCAATTACCCCACTCATCGATATGCACAGCATGTTTTCGCATCCAATCAACACCGACCTTCCCCCTCAGATCAATGCCATTAAGGACTGTGTCAGTGTCAACATCGCGAGGAATTTCTTAGATCAGCCCAAATTGACGAATGACACGATCCGGTGTATGTTTTTCTACTATGTGGAAACATACAAGTGGCACCATTGCCATCCACACGGCCCTCCCTGCAATGCACCACGGCAGAAGGTCCTCTAAGTCAGCTTCATATGGCTGCCACACCACCTACAACAGCCAAAAAACAAGTACACAACACATTAGGCAACAATGTTTATATTTCAAAGCTCACCAAACCTATAACTTATTCCTAAACATATAAAACAATGCATTTTCATACCTGGCCTGGCAACATTGAAGCTATTTGCTCACAATACATGTCCCTGAAGATGTGGGCGGGCCTATTTTTCTTGTTTGGGACCCACAACCACCTACAATCAAGAGCAAGGGATCAATATCTACAACTTTCTTACTGAGATAATTATAATGTTAAAACTATAATGTAATCACATATAACTACTAAGATAACCTTATAGATATTTACTTAATTAATAATATCACTAGAATAAGAAACAGTCCTTATAAAAACCAAAGCACATACAAGCCACATGACAGTCATAAAATTATAGTATATTAACATAATCATATATACTGAACCTCTGGATGCATTCACGCAATGTTGACATCAAAGATTGCTAGAAGCCTTTAAAATAAAGAAATAAAATCAAGTTACATTATTGTGGGCTTAGGTAATGATCACATGATGTATATGACGTGCATGAGGTAGAGACTTACTTCAGAGACAGTGGACCACGCACTGGAGGACCATAAGTACCCACTGGCAGGCCATGCTCAACTGCCAGGCACAAATAGGGGAATCTGGCCCATGCCCAATACTGGACCAACAATAAGCACCCACCAATCTGACTGGTGTCCTCGCTTGCCCTGCATAGCTCTCGGTACAACCATGCAAGGCAAGCACTTCCCCAACTGTACCTTCGTGGGTTGTGAAGGTCTTCCAACTGCAACACCCACATTAGATGCACCCTATCGTCGGATTTGTCCATGAATATTGTGTCCCCCAGTAGCGCTAGGATGTAGCATCGTGCGTTCTTATGCAACTGGTCCTATTCAGCATTAGGCAGCAATGGATTAGCAACTTGCTCCAAAAGGCAGTTGATAAGAATCCTTTGCCCAGTAAGTTGCTTATGGTTGTCTTGATTTATAAATTGAAAGCCAAGGAAGTCCCGACACACATCCACCCAAGTTTTCTACGTGCTCCAAGTTATAGCGTCACCATCAACAAGAAGCCCTAGAAGAACCTCCACATTCTACAATGTGATGGTCACCTCACCATGTGGCATGTGGAAGGTGTGAGTCTCAGGCTGCCATCACTCCACTAAGGCCGTTATCAGGCCATGGTCAATCTCTCTACCCTGGACCCAAAGGATTCCCTCCAAACCGACTGCTTTGATGATGTTCCTGACTCGTTCGTCAACCATTGGCTCTCGATTGGAGAACTCTGAACTACGGCTACAGCAGGTGACGGACCCTGGATCCTGCACAGGACAAAACCATGGATTAATATATGAAGGGAAATGCATGTACATTGTATGAATGAAATGCATGTACATCAGTTAAATATTTAGTGTTGTATTTTACCTACCCATTCCAAATAGCTTTAGACTGATGCTTGAGCTGCTTTGACAACACCGACCTATCAATGGGTCCAGGCTGTGTATAGTCAATCTGCCCAGCATTTGCAGCAGCCATACTGCACAAGAATGATAAGCAGTTAGTTTGAGAAATGAACACACAATATGCTTATGGAACTAGGTATGGGTTAGAGCAAGTAAAGCCAGTTTGTACAACAAGAGAGAGGTGGTCCCAGTTTCAGTTGAGATAGTTTGGCAATGCTTTAGTAAAAAAGATTGAGCTAATTTGAGTTGAGAGAACAAACAATTGTTGACGGAAGATAGAAAATATCAATTAGTAGAAGTAGTAAAAATAACCTGTCAATTAATAAAGTAACATAGGGGTTAAATTATTGTGTTCATGAGAGATGTAAAAGTTAAAAAAAAAAGAAGGTAAAAAAGTACAGGTCTCTCAAGGTTAAAAAATTTTATGATCTAATGACTAAGATTAAAAGTGAATTTTTTTAATTTTCAATTTCTGTTATTAACTACTATTGCATGGTGCAATAGTGGTAGCTATTACCGAATCTAAATCCATACCAGAGGGCATAACTTCAGACTAAAATGTAGGAAAATGGACCTATTGTGAATTGGTGATACCAAAGCACATCTCTTGAAAAATTATATAGTAATTACTACTAATAATAGCAACAAACCCCCCCCCCCAAAAAAAAATTGAATCAGCAATATGCTCTCCAAATGAGCAAAGTGCAAGCTTAGTAGCAAGTACCACCTTACTATAACCTTCTATCTAGGCACAGTAATGTTTCCTACTGCAAATGTGTTGAAAATTCTAACTAAACTTAGGCCCATAGGAAAGGCAACCTCTCTTAAGGGAGAAGTTTATCGAATTAGGTCAATGTGATAATTTTACCAGAAAAACTTATGATTCTCAGTTGCCTCAAAAGTTACTGAAAATAATTGTAGGATTTGTTTGTGTAAGGGGATTTGACTAGAAATCAAGGGCACCTCGTCCTCTAATGGCTAGATTGCACTTCCCGGCTACCAAGTTGACCAAGACAAAGGGTAAGACGGATGATTAGCAGATGGTGATAAGCTCAAATGGCTTGACACTAAATCCACAATGTGTGGACAAGTATTTAGCGGCGGAGCATGCAAGAGTTCTGACTTGGTTCATTGGAGAAAAAAAAAAAGTGAATTTACAGCAGAGTTGTATGATCTCACAGTGACATGAGCCTGTAACATGTGATTTTCAATGTTGTAATTACTTTATATCTTGCTCAAATCTTGAGCGATTCTTCTAGAATCAGCAAGCATGACAAGAATGTCATATTGTACTTGATGGGTACTTTTTCTTGTGCAAAAACACAAGAGGCATGTGATATGGGTAACTGGAGCGCATTTATGAGAGCACATAAGAATAGCATAACAATAGTAGCTAATCAAAAAAACCCATGGCCCAGATTATCTCAATGGCATCCACCTACATCTACAAACATACAGACATTTGTATAATAAGCGTCTAGGCAAAGAAAAAGTGTATGTATAGATAAAATTGGTTTAGTAGAATAAAAATAACCAAACAATTCAACGCCTGTTACCCTTACACCCATCTAATCAAGTGGATATATTATGTAACAAATATGTGCAACATTTCTTAAACAACAAATATAGGCAAAATTATTTTCACATGCATGTGAAGGAAGTGTTCGTTTCCCCTTGCTATGCATGCGAAGGAAGTGCTTGTTGCATCTATCTTAACAAACCCTAACATCAACAATTTAATTTAACAAAGACCCAGTTAACAAACCCTAAAATCATCACTGCAGAACAATGCATAGTTCAAGATAGCAATTTGAAATTTGCCTGATATCAACCCACGAACAGAACAAAGAGCAAAACAAAACCAAAAAAATAAAATCAAACCCACAAACCAATTCAATCTCAAAAAACAATAAAGCTTCCATCTTTTTTAACAATTCTATAAGAAATTCAATACGGAAACCAAAATAGAAAAAAACTTGGTAAAACCAAACTTTCTTTGATTTTTCCCACTGTTTCTCGGCAACCAAACACTGAACTTTGTACCGCAGGACTCACCTCTTTTTTCTCGGTCTCCACTATTTGACATTCTACGCAGTCTCCCAAAACTAAAAAAAGAGGTGGGAGTGGAGAGGGTGAGTGAGTGAGAGTGGAGAGAGTGAGCGAGAGAAAGAAGCTGAGGTTCGGTGTGAGAGGGTGGGTGAGAGGGAGAGTGACAGCGTGAGAGTCTGCTGTGTTTTAGAGAGAGAGGTGAGTGAGAGTGGAGAGTGCAGAATCTATGTGAGAGGCGTTAATTTTGAAAAAAACCCAAATTGAAATCGAGTCTCTAAGACTCGATTTTCTGTTTTTTCCACGTGGACGAACCACATCAGACCCAAATGGCCACGTCACATAAATTGAGTCTCTAAGACTCGATTTACAGCTGGACGCCACATGGAAAAAGGGCCACATCACACTGAGAAACTGAGACTCAAAGGCTCGATTTCTAAGGCCAAAATCGAGCCTTTGAGACTCGAGATGTTACTAAATTATATAGTTTGGGAACCGGGCTCACTAACTATATAGTTGGAAAGTAATGGCTAAATTCCCATTTTTGCCAAAACTAAAGCTGTGGGGTTTTTTGAGGATAAGGTATCCACATGCTGTGAGAAAGATTATGCATATGCAAGATTCATCAGATAATTATTGTGTCTCAAGAGGGAAGTATATATTTCTAAAGCACTTAATCCCTTTGTTTAGATAACATCCTTGCCTAAGTTAATGGAACCAACTGCATGCGTTTAGAGCATTAGAAATTCATGAGGAGGATGTCAACAAACTGATGATTCCAGAACACTGACGCATTATGAGCATTCCATATTGCATTGACTTAATTTTAGCAGTCCTTTAACAAAATGAATAAAACAGGTAACATCAGAATAATTGTTGTTATATAAAGTCCACTGTAACAAGTTATGATTTACCCTTCTGTTTTTGTGCAACTAGGAAAAAAGAGAGTTAGTTCCATACTAAACTTATAAAACATTGTGTCGCCTCCTTGGCCAAATCATGATTCACCCTGGATTCAATTTGTGGGAAACAGCAAGGAGCTCTCTTTTTTCTTTTTTTTTCCTAAATGGTTTTGGGAAGGTTGCCCTTAACGGCCTTGGTTTGTGGGGTTGACAAGGCCTTGGGGCTTTGGCTGCCACAGCTCGTTGTCAACATGTAATGACATGTTGTTTAGCCTAAAAGAAAGAGGAACATCTTGTCATGTCCCTTTAGCATGGCCTCATTTAAGAGTGTGAGAAAACGATGTCATTTCTCTCACCTTGGCCGTAACTTCACCCAAAGTACGAACAACACTTGCCACTCTATGGTCTATAATCAAGATTGCAGCTATCAGAAAAGGAGCTTTCGTCTTTTGTTACGTTTATGTAGTTTTTTTTCTTTTCCCCACCCCCTCAAAATCTATTCTTTTTTATCATACCTTACTCTTATTATCCTTTTCAATTTTCATTCTTACCTATTTGATAGATGGAACACATTTTATTGAAAATGGTAGTTTAAAAAGTAAAATACATTCAAGGTGACTTCTAGGGGACCCATCAGAAATTCCCATAATTCTGATAGCATAGGATAGGGACATAGGCGTTGGAGTTTTGGAACAATGTTGAGAGTGCCTGACTGAGCTGAAGCTGAACCAGCCATCTTTTTCTTCTATCCGTCGACATAGAATGGCTTCAATCCTTTGATTGATAAACCTGGTTGGGTTTATAAGTTTTTTTTTTGGTTTTTTATTCTATTGATTTCTCCTTTGTTTATTGCTAAATAAGGACCGCACTAGGGTTGGCATTATAGATCCACTGAAAATAGGAAACTTTTCAAGCAGATATCTTATCTAAATGAGAGAGGAATCATTAAAAAACTAAAAATAGCGCTGAAATAGCTGCTACTTGTTACTAGTAATTGATAGAATAAACGCAGACAAAAGCATCATAAGTCACATCAAAACATTCTGATTTCTCTCCAAATGTGTCCGTCTGATCTAAAAGAAGATGAACCTATCTAAACTATGGCATGTGTGTTGGATTGAGGAAAAAAGACATCTGTTTATGTTTTTCTCATTTAGAAATTGCTTCATTTGACCATGAACTTGAGTGAAAGGAATATCATGTCTTTGTCTTTTGATGCCCTTTTTCTTCCAAATGGATGAACCCTTCTCACAGCTTATTCTTCTATCATAGTAAATCGTCAATATCTAATGTTTGACTGTACACATTTGTGATCTCATGCGCAAAACCTGGTTCTTCTTCTAGAAGCCTTGATTTGTGAATTGAATGTACATCTATCTGTGGACTGGCTTTTCTTGGCAATTAAAATGTCCTCCTGATCAACAAAAAAGAAAATCCTTCTGCAGTGCTTTCACATCTCCATTACCCTACTCATCTAAATGCTCATAGTGAGTCTACAACCGTGGAAATATCTGCTAATTTGATTGGCCTTCTAAGAGGTTCATTACTTGATATTCACATAACTTAAAGGATGTTGTCAAGATCTCCAATTTTCTGACATAGCTAAGGCTTATGGTCCACTTGTAACAGGATTTATACAGGTCTTGAGGTTGATTTTGAACTGCTTTGATTTATAAACTATACAACATGTTGCTTTTGTTAATTATATTCCTCATAAAAATATATTTTAGGTTTACTGATTTTGAACTCTGGCAACTTACAGGAATAGGATTCAAGATCGTGTTTCTTGTCAGTGGACTGCCACACGTATTTAGCAATGGATACCAAATCAAGTTCAGTGAAATTCCAAATCCTGATTGTGCCATTGGGTACATTGTCCCGGAGTGGGTTTCCACAAACCCAACTTATTCTGACATCCAGGGCCGGCCCAAGGCCTAGGCAAGTTAGGCCTAGGCCTAAGGCCCCACCAAAAAATAAAATTTTGCTTAGAAAAAAAGGCCCCATTTTTCATATTTAAAGGCCCAAATTTTTATAAAATTATATATATTTTTTAAAGGTTGTATATTTTTTTTATTAGTAATATTAAAGATACTACAAATTTTAATATTGGCTTACAAATTGCTATGTTATTAATCACAAAAAAGTGATAAACATTCATTAGTTAAATTGATGAAGTTTATCAATGAGAGACAATGTCACATTATATTTTAAACATTTTATAGTGCTTTTAATTAGCGCATCTTTTTCATTTCTATTAAGACTCTCAAAATACGAGACCAATAGAACCTTAAAATATTTCAAAAAGATGTTGCAAATGTGTTAAATCATCAATTATAGATTAATCTCTCGGGATAGTTTGAGATTTTGATTTTTGTAAACTAATATCCTACAAAACCACACACTAAATAATATCTATTTCTCTTTCTTAAAATCAAAATATAAAATTAAAAAATTAGATTACAACTTTATTTAACTATACATCTTTTTATATCCAAAACAAAGTGCATTTTTCAATCATAATATATTTTTATTTCTTTTTATTAATATTTATAGTTCAACTATGATATTCAATTCTCTATATGAATTTAACATTAGTCTAGTTGGTATTATTCTGTATTTAATGTATCAAATTAACCTTAATTTGATTGGTATTAAATAATTTTGTTTAATTAATATTTACATATTAAAGGCCCCCTATAAATTTTTCGCCTAAGGCCCCAAATTATGTTGGGCCGCCCCTGCTGACATCCGGGCCATTTATGGGTCTGGCAAGGCTCTGCCAAATACTGTGATTATTCTCCCTTTAAAGCCTGAGAAAGTGGAAGCTGTGAAGAAAAACAACTATCAGAAATTCATCCTGAAGTATTGCTATTTTTGAACAAGATCAAGCGATTGTCAATACGAGAAACCAGCAGTAAAAACTTGCATTGCAGACTCTATTTCTGCAGTTTCTATCTCTACTGAGACTAACCTTGTCTCATTAAAGACTCAGGGAGCAAACTGCCGTGTAGTCCATCTTTCAGTTCAGGAGGAAGTGGATGCGACTGAGACCACATGCCCTTATTAGTATGGAGACAAGGCTTCCCTGTAAAACCCAATAATATGGTGGATGCAAGGAAGGATATAAAAGAATGGGTGATATCTCTGGCTTTTCCTTCTGGGGAGCGACTGAAGCGGGGAACTTCTTTCACTGGTGCTTTTGCCTTCCTACCTGTTGCAATGGTCACTAATTTCCCATTTATAATTCAGGGAGACTTCATACTTTCATCTTCTAGAGAAACCATACTCTTGGATAACAAGTGGAACTCTGGAATCCTGGACCAAGTGCCTCGATCCTTTTGCAGTGCTTTTACTGCTTTTATGAAGTTCACATTGACTGAAAAACACTTTTCTGTTGCTCAAGTACTACATTTCTTGCCTTGCCGAGTGTGTCCATACAAAGAGCTAAATACAGTGAGGCAATTTATCATGATATTGTTGCAGGAAGAGTGTATTGTTCCTTATGAGACATTTGTTGATGAGAAGATAGTCTTTTGCAAGCCAACTAACGTGATAAGAATCCTTCCTGAGTTCAGGAAAATCATGCGGCGTATTAAAGAACATGGTGTCCTTTCCCATGCCATTTCTGCTCAGGGGAAGTTTGTGCTGCATAATTCAGTAGACTGCAAAGAATATGACGATTCCTGCAACTTTCTCAAAGTTCCTCCTGCAGGTGCTTGTAATGACTGGAATGGAAAATGCATTCAAGCCTGCAACCTCACTTGTAGAGCTTCTACAGAAGAGTATGTGGATCTTCTTTGCTTTCTTGCTGAAAAATGGAGATTTTTTCCACTAAGGAGTGTCAGTAGTATACCCCTTTTCAAACACATTACTTGGAATGGAGAAATAAAGTCACGTAGTTTACAAGCAATTAAACAGGAAAGTCTAAAGATTCATATTGTCTGGGAGCCACAAGAACATGCCTGGCTAAACAAATGGAACCAAGTGATGGGTTGCCCATATGACTGTTTCTTCTTCCCAAATACCTTGGTGACTGCTCTGGTAGGGTGTGAAAGACAACACAACTTGAAGCAATGGTTTATCAAAGACGTGGGTTTGGTAGTCACTACTGTCTTTAAATATTGTTCACAACTTGGTTATTTTCTCAAAACAAAGAAAGACCCAAAACTACTTGTCTTGTTTTCTCATTTCATGTATCATACATGGTTACGAAACTACATTCGAGAGAGAGAGATTTGTAATGTTTTTCATATCATGCCAGTCGTGGATGAATGTGGAAATGTGATTTTGTGCAAAAATACTCTTGTTCCGGCTTCCATTAGCAAATGGATAAAACTGTTTGGATCTAATCCATTTACAAAGGCTAATTGCAAGTATGTTGAACTAGGGGTGGTATATGCTGACGCTGCTGAATTTGCTGGAGAATGCACTCCGGCAAATGAACTATTGCAATTTTTCAAAAAGCATGGAAAAACTTCTGATTTGCCAGACATAATACCTCAGGACATGGCGTTGCAAGTTGCTTCTAGTCAACTAACATGTGAGGAGGCTTTAATGCTTCTGGACTGGATCCAAAACTTGAGAGCTAAGAAATATGGATTACCAATAAGGTTCATCCAAAGCATACGGAACGGGAAATGGGTTAAAACATCTTCAGGATTTAATACTCCTACCCAGTGCTTTCTTTGTGATGGAACTGAGGTATCAACTCTCTTGGAGATGGGAAGAACTCTAAAGGTTTTATCAGCTATTGATGAAGCATATTATATGGACAGGATAAGAGCATATAAAGATGAGTTGATTTTCATTGGAATGCGGATTGGTTATGACGATATGTATCAGCTTATCAGTGATCATTTTAAGCATCTTGCTTCCTCATCAATGAGCAGACCTTTTGCAATTTTGCTGCTTAGATTTATAAAGTACTCAAATCACCAAAATAAACTTGATGAAGACTTCTTAAAATCTGTGAAAGCGGGGAAATGGTTGAAGACAAACCAGGGGTATTCGACTCCTCCAGGAACTGTCTATCTGATGCCTGATATGGTAGATGGTTTTGTACAAATTACAGATCTGCATGTTGTTGACAGAAGATACTATGAAAACCAGCTTGATTGTTACGAGGAGGAGCTAAAGTTTCTGGGTGTTGTCATCGATCTGGAAGATGTTTATAAACAAAAGAGCACTTTCAATTTCCAAAAGATCTTTCAATTTTGACAAAAAATAGTGTTTTTCTGTTACTTGGAAGCATCCAGCATTTGGGGCTTGCAGGTAAAAATTTTGTGCAGAAATTTAAAGACCAACCCTGGATGAAAACTAGTTCTGGTTTCAAATGCCCTTCAGAGTCCCTTCTGCCAGGTCTTAATTGGGACCACTTATTGAATATCGTTCCTTTGCCTGTTGTTGATGAAGAATATTATGGAAGCAGAATTGGCTCATACAGAACTGAACTTGAGGCAATTGGGGTGGTTGTAGATATAAATGGAGCATCTAAAATGCTTTCCTTCACACTCAAGTCAACATTGTCTTCAAGCAGTTTAACCAGCACCAATGTGTTCTCCTTACTCAACTGCATCAGGTGCATGAATAAGAAAATGCAGACACAATTAGTTGATATAATTAGCTGCTTGTCAGGGGAGAAATGGTTGAAGACTTGTCATGGCTATAAATCTGCCCCAGAATCTATTTTGTTTGATCAGAAATGGGGAACAGTCTCCAAGTTTGTAGACCTTCCTTTCATTGATGAGGCTTTCTACGGTCTCAGCATCCACTCATATAAATGTGAATTGAATATGCTTGGCGTTGTGATTAATTTTAGTGGAGGGGCTCATTTTGTTGCAAGAAGTCTCAAGTTGCCAAGTCAAGCAGCATCTTTAGCACCAGAGGGTGCTCTCTCACTGCTTCAGTGTGCCACGTCCCTCAAAAAAAGTTGCAAGTCAACTGACCACTCTGCATTTAAGATTTTGCTCAACAAATTATTAGGAAGCAAATGGCTAAAAACACACATGGGCTACAGGTTCCCACAAGAATGTATCCTGTTCAATCCAGATTGGGAATGTTATTTAACACCAAATGATGGGCCTTTCATTGATGAGAAGTTCTATGTAACTCTTAGTTCTCTGGAAAAAGAAGATCAAAAAGCCATAGGTGAAGGTGGATATTGAGGAAGCCTGCAATCTTATTTCCCATGCTCTTACATCTCATGTTCAAACTTCTGCTGTCAGGAGAATCTACAGATTCCTATACAAATTTAATTGGAATCCACAGATGCAGGACACACGTTCCTCTCAGTTATGGATCCCAGATCAACAAATGGGTAAAGGAAAATGGGTGGAAAATTAGCGTTGTGTACTCCATGACCAGAATAATCTATTTGATGCTCGTCTGCATGCTCTTGATAAATACTATGAGAAGGAATTGCTACCTTTTCTGTCAAGGGCTTTTGGGGTTTGCGATGTTCCTTCACCATATGATTATTTAGATATCTGGAATATCTGGGAGGCTTCACATCAAGTGTCCACTGCTAAGCTAAGCTCCTTCTTGGGGCAAATATCAGAAAATTGGGAAAACTGGGATTCCGACACTAGAAGTATCCTCAAAAGACAGTGCACCATGCTTCCATCGGTCAATACTTCAGGAGCAGTACAGTTTGTGATGAAAGAAGAAGTTTTTATTGCTGATGATTTGCAGTTGAAAATTTTATTTATTGAAGCTAGTGAAAATCCACTATTTGTATGGTTTCCGCCAAAGTGTTTGTCTTCTCCAGCGAAATTGCTAGAAATTTACACGAGTCTTGGTGTTCGAAAAATATCTGAAGCTGTGAAGTTTGACCTACATTGTACTTTGTCTGCAAGTAGAATTATTGATGATACAGATTCCCTGATTAGGAAAGCTTTGATCAAGTTGGTGTTGGCCTTTGCAAATATGCCAATGGAAGAAAAACACGAGACTGCAAAATCTCTCCTTGAACTCACAGTTTATGGCACAGAAGACCCAATATCAGTCCGGTATGCCTTACAGTTACCTTTGCAGAAAGGAGGCTAAAGTAGAAATTAAAAAAATGGTGCTTTGGGAGAAGAACTCACAGAGACTGCTTGTCAATAAATCAACCTGGAATGACGGAAAGAAAGATATAAAATTCATTGCTTCTTTTGCACGAGCCATTTTGGAAGCAGTTCTACCTAACAGTGGGGATCAAATGGACACACTTTGCAGAATGATCCAAATGGGCATGGCACTTGGGTTAGAGGAAGATGCAGTGGACTACCTGCTACGGACAGAGAATTTGGAACTATCTGTTGAGGACAAGGAATTCCTTGATCGTTCATTTCCGTCTGGTAAGTCCTCTCCTGTTTTGGGCAAGCGCCTGTCTTTGAACCCCTTATTGCCTTCAACTCCAAATGGCTCAGCCTGTAGGAGGCGGCTTTGACAGAAATGGAACTAAACTTCCTTTTGCTTTGTATGAAATGTGACTGACTGTAAATAGAAATGGAACTAGACTTCCTCTTGCTGTATGATATGTGACTGACTGTAAATACAATAATGCAAACATGTAAGATGTAACTACGTAAATGTTCTCAACTTCGCTGTAATGGAAGTGCTTTTGGTGGTTTTGTACATTGAATACTCTACAACTGTTGTCTTGTAATCGCAGGAACGACATAATGTGCATGTAACCGTAGCTGTACTTGGTTATGGATAGCTTGAAGAAGCATGTTCTTTGATAGGTGCCTTGATGCAGATTGGTCAAGGAAGAATAAAATATTTTAATATTTTATGTTGTTTTCATTTTCCTAGTTGCATTAGGACTTTAATTGTTTTTCTTTGTGCCAAGGAGGAGCCTAGCCTTGCTTTGATACCAACTGATGCAGCGTGAGCATGTAGAAGCAGAATCTGTAACACAATTACTACAACTCTTCCACGAAATTTAAGCTCTACAAGAACACTAGGCTAGTAGGCAAAATAATAGAGAAAACATCTCTAACAAATTTTTATTAATCAATGCATAACAATAATCAACTTCTCAATAAAGAATATTTATAGGAATAGAATTTTTCCTACTCCTAGGAAAAGAAGTAATAAATTTATTTTTACTGAAGAAAGGAAAAACAATCTAATTAGGAAAAAAAAAACAATTAAAATATTTTAATAAAAGTTTGTTAGAGATGTTTTCTTTATTATTTTGCCTACTAGCTTAGTATTCTTGTAGAACTTAGGTTTCATAGAAGAGTTGTAGTAATTGTGTGTTACATATTTTGCTTCTACACGCCTAAGCTGCATCACACCTTCCTTAGCCTGTGGGAGGTGATAGCCTCAGCTTTGCTTTTCTACTGTTTAGGGTGGTGATTTTTCTAACCTCTCTTAAAAAATAAAAAAGGAGTGGTGATTTTGATCATGTAATTTGTAATCCATGTTTAATGTTGGTAATTTTGCTACGATTAGGCCTTCTTCAATCCTGCAGTAAATGATGATCCTTGCCTAGGCTTTAATGTCTTTCATGTATCTTTAAAGGTTTATGGCTTGTGGAAGTGAAAACGTTGTGCATTTTTTATTTTTATCCTAGATTGTTTCTATAGCTTGACGCTAGCAAGGATGATTTATCAGCAACGTGAGAATTTATCATGACCTTTTTCCTCTCTACGTTTTCTATGTTCGCTTGTCATTCTTACTTTATCAATTGGATTATTTACACTATTGTGAGAACCTTTGGGCGAATATAATTGCTATTTACCTCGTCAACCATTGGGCAGAATAATTCCCGTACCCATATTAATCAAGCCTTTTGGAGAGGCAAGCTCAACTTATAGTCTTATACTACTCAAAGCTCAAACCTCCAGAAAGCAATAGGAGTGGTTGCAGATCTTGTTCGTTTTGATGAAAAATCTTATGCGAAAATAATTCTGTGTTTCCTTATTGTTGGTTGCATTAAAAAAATGAATCAAAACTATCCATGGTTAATGAAAGACCCTATTGAAAGTATTATTTGTTTTTTAGAGGAGGTTTCCGCTATAACTTTTCGAAACATAACTCTTATCTCTCATTGCGCAAAACAAAGGAAACCAAGAGATAGTTTTCTAGTTTATTTTCAAGTTCGCTAAGATGACAAGAATGAAAATTAGATAGTTTCTCAGAAAATACTTACTGAAAAAATAATTTATTTTTTAGAAAACATCAAGAAAACATAAGATTTAATGTGACACCAAATCTTAATTACATAAACCGAACGGCCAAGGAAAACTTACAAATATGGAGTGAAGAAGCTGGCTTTCTGGAGAGGGGGTCAAAGACTTCTCGAAGCTACAAATTTGCATCAAATTTTTTGCCTGATCCAACGTGGATACAACCTTAGGATTTAAGGTAACCTGGTTTTGACAAGCAAGAATGTTCCCCCTGTTGAAAGGGGTCCCACCTCAGGGATCGGTTGTTGGGTAAATGTGACAACTAGGGGTAGCAAAGTAAGCTCAAACCCATTTACTCGCCCAGACTCACCCACTCTAATTAAACCCAAACCTACCCAATTATTAATTGGGTTAAATGGGCATCAACCCAATTAGAACCAGTAATTATTGGGTTTTAACTAAAAACCCAATGAGACTCATTTAACCCAAAAACAATTTACCCAAATTCAACCCAATCCTTCCCACCAAAAAAAAAAAAAAAAAAAAAAAAAACCTCAGACGTTTCAGTGTTTCAAGGTTTTCATTTTCCTTCATTTTCTTGGCCTCCAAACACTTCTCTCTCTCTTGCTTGCTCTCTCTCTCTGATCTTTCACTATTCTTCTCTACATAAAACCTCATAAAAAGACAAAATAAAATACAGAACATAGAAATATATGCAGAAATGAAGCTCGCTCAATTCAAAGTTCAAACATGAAAAAAAATGTTTCAAAAATCTCATCTTTGAAGAAATAGAGAGAACCTTCGGAAGAGGCAGGTGCAGGCTTATCATCTCAGCGGTCGGCAGAGGAGGCGACGGTCCAATCTAGGGCGGCATTGGCAGAGGCAGAAGCTGACACGGGAGCCGCCGCTGGTGCATTGGCCAAGATCGGAACAATAGCCGCCGCCGGTATACTCTTTTTGCTATCTTTTTGAGTTTTCAGTTTGCTCGAACATTAGGAGTAGAGAGATGTGATAAGTTTTGTGTGGAGTTTCTGTTTGGTTAGTCAGAAAATCAAATGAGGAAGAGGAAAGATTGTTGTTGATACAGCAAGAAGCAAAGACTGTAGTTTTTTCGGCAACTGAGGTCATTGTAAAGAAACGTTTTTTCTTTGTTTTTTCTTTTTCCTGGGAAAGTTTTGAGCTTGAAATGACTTTTCTTTACAGTTGTTGCACTGTTTGGTTGCCAAGAAAGTGAAAGAAAATAGAAAAGAAAAGAAAATATTTTTTTATATAGATTTTTAATATAATTGCTGACGTGGATGTGCTTATGTAGAATTTTTTAATCCCAAAAATAAGATTAGAGAGAGTAGAAAATGGAATCCAAGAAAGTGTTGAGATTTTCACTTTAGTGGCATTTGGGTAATTTGGATAATTGGGTGGGTTGGAGTTTACCCATAATAATTGGGTTGGGTTGAATTTGGGTTAGAAGCAATTAATTAAATGGGTTTTAATGGGTAAATAGGTTTTATATACCCAACCTAATTATACCCAAACCCACCCATTTGACACCCCTAGACAACGGCTTTGTCCAACAAATTATCTCATCACTTGAATTTTTCTCATTAACCTAACCATAAACCCATTACACATGATGACATTAATAGAAAATGCTTAAACAAAATGACAGTTTGCACTGAAGCAATGTTCAAAGTTTTTGCAACAAGGCTCCCACAACAATTTTCTATCAGAAGAGAAATACTGAAAATACCCATGACAGAATAAGAAAGATAAAAGAAACTACAAAGTACCACATCTGTTTCCCCTGTTAACAACCTAGCAAACGAGATCGACTTGCACACAATAATATTTTTAGCAAGCTAATGAGCTGCCGAACTCCAATAATATCAAAGCCAGTCCTTTGCTCTGATTTTGCATGGCAGGCTGCCCTTATGAACATCTCATCTTGTAAAAAGAAAAACATAATGAGTAAGGTTAGTCCAATATATTTTACATGCTAGTATCATTCAAAAGCCTCATTTAGATCCATTGGCTTAAGATATATTTTTGTGGTAGATATGCAGAAAAGTAGAAAGTTCCTTTATAGTTCTATCACGTCTTATAGTGAGTAGGTGTGGCATTTTAAACCAGATATGAGGTCCACTGCAGCCCTTATAAAAATGTTGCTCTTCTTCTTCAAAATTTTCATATACTTCCGAGCAGAATTTAGGAAAAAAAATCACATAAGAAAATTGGATGAATGAACATTTTGAGGAACTTTCAGCAATCATGATCGCACATTAGAATAACCGAGAAACAACTCCATAGTGAATAACATTCCAAATATCACTAGGTACCAAAGCAAACTTGACAATTCTGCCCTCTATAGTATACAGGTCATAAACTAGATGTGTTCATCAGAAAACACCTACCTCAGCTCAACAGTCCAATCCATCTTGTCTTCTATGAGTCCCATCTGTAGTCTGGTAAGTACAGAGTAGAGTTGCTGCGACACTTCACCTATACCTTCATTTTTAAATGATACCCTGACAAAGAAAAGATTACAAGTATGAGAATAATATTCACTATTTCTCTACGATTGATTTGATCATGTTACAATAAGTTACTTTCATCAAAATGTTAGCTATTTCCACAATCAATTATTTGCACGAGCTTATATTGGAAAGAAATTATTGTCCCGGTGATCGAAGTCTGAGCAGGCCAAGAATTTATTGAAAATGGTGGTCAAACTTTCATTATTATACTAGTACCTTTTGCCCAAATATGTAATGCTGCCCACTGGTGAAACAACCACAGCTGTTCCTGTACAAAATACTTCATCAGCATCAAGCAATTCATCTACTGCTACAAGGCGTTCCTCCACCTGCAAGTTATTTTAAGAACCCATTATTGTAATCTAGCTAGTAGGGAAAAGCCATAAATTGTGGCACTGAAGGACTAATGCAACAGTTTCAGTATTCAGCAAGATATCAGTGATTCTGGTAAGTTGGTTTAAGTTATGTAACAAATAATGACGACCAACAACTAATTAAGATATCCCTTTTAGAGGTCCAAGTCATGTCAGCATAGAAATTATTCCACCAGAATGCATAGATAAAGAACACTGACAAATACTTCGAGTGGAGCTAAAGTTATCCCAAGGGTAAAAATAAAGGCTCGAACTTTACCATATATATAACATGTAAATTCCTAAACAGAGCCTGTAATCAAGCCCTTCCAGGACATGGTTATAGAGATTTTGGAGTTGAAAGGGAACGGCTTTGGAGGTGTGTAATTTATGCAAAATATGGAGAAGTATGGGAAGTCAAACAACTGAGGTAGTTGGGGGATCACATGGGGATCAAAACCAAGGATGACACAATGATTAAATTGGTCAGTCAAAGAGCTCAGTGCCCCAAACAGGATGTATGCCATCTAAAAATGTGGTACATACCAAGAATCCTTACCCCTCCTTTCAATAAATAATAGTAGTACAAAATAAGTAGCATTATTTTGGCATGTACAGTCAGTAAAGAATATTGACAAGCTAAATAACAAATGAGTGATGACTAAATTATTTCTTTCAATCACATGCTCATCAACATCCATCACTACTTACTGAATACCTGAAACCCTTGGTTACGAGCAACATCAATTATACTCTTTCTTGTAATGCCTGGTAGAATTGTCCCTTTTACTGCAGGAGTGGAGATAACATTATCCTAAGAGCACATGAAAATTAGAATATATTAGCTGTAACTGCCCTTAAAGACATGGTTCTTCTTCACAGTTCAGATGATTGGAAATAATATTAGTTTTGCAGTTGCTTGTCTATACAATAGGGTGTATAGCATTTAAAGAAAAAATAACAAAGATAATATAGATGCATAATTCTGCTACTGGGAGTTGATATTTAGTGAAACAAATCATACTCATAAAAGGTACAATAAAGACCTGCTAAGCCATCGATCATTATACCTTCACAACAAAAATGTTGCAAGATGAAACCTCCTCTAGATATCTTTTGTTGACACAATCAAGGTATAGCACATCAGAATAACCTCTGGCTTTTGCAGCAGATTGAGCCTTCAGAACCTAGAAAAATATTTTAATGAAAAGAGATAATTTAGCCACTAAAAATTGCCTGAGTTCCATAAACCAAACAAATACTGGCTGGTAATGGGTAATTCAAGCAGCATGCTGCCCTCGAATGGCTGGCACCTGGTTGAGTTCAATCAAAATGCTCAAATTAAAAGAAAGCCCATAATTTTCATTTGCCCATTTCTACGCACAAAAAAGCCTTCTTCAAATCATAGCTTTAAACCAAAAGAATTATTACAACTAAATTACCATAGATACTGCTTCTGGAACCTTGATGCATATTTTTTAATCCAGGTTACACATGCACCCAATGGGTTTTGAACCCACAACTTGATGGCAAAACCATTTGATGGGAAGAGAAAAAATATCCTCTCTAGAAGGCTAAGATTATTACGGCAAAGCCCAAGAAAAAAAATGTCCATGGTAGATAATTAGTTCAATATTTTATTTTATTTATTATTTGGTTTTTCTAGAGGCTAAGGTATTTTCTTAATTCTGTAATTGTCAGTTGTGGGTCATAGTTTTGAGCCTTGGGTTCTATTGTATTAATAGGGAAGTCTTATTTAATTTATGGACTTTCATTTGTCGGCTTTGGTCCAATTCAATTAAGAGTTTGTTTCCTAATCACAGTAGGAGTTATAAACCAACTTGGAGAAAGTTAAAATCTATAATTTATATAATGTACTCAAGTAAAAAGAGAGATAATTAATACTTAATAGAAAAATTAAGTGTTATGAACATTAAGGCATGTTGCCCTTGGTATGTTCTTTTATCCCATTCTATTCTTCTTTAGCACTCCATCATCATTCACAATGCTGTTCACAGATCATAATACTATTCACCTGCATTCTTTACACCCTGATAGGCCTTGAACCCCAGACCTCACCCTTCATCGAATGCTTATAAGGGGAGTAGTGTGCCAGTTGAGTTAGAGCTCATTGACCACACTTTACTATTCACATGCATTCTTTACACTATAGTTAATAACATGAGGAAAAATTCAATTTCAGTTCCTCCTCACCTCTTTTGTAATTTTAAATCAACGATTTTCATTTACCTACCAAAACCTAAATTCATGCTTAACCAGTTAAGCCCTAACCCTTCTTCTTCTAAAGTTCTAAACCATAGAATCCCAAAAAGAATTCTCCTAACCCTAAAATCACCACAAATACATGTCAACAGATCCACTCCAATCTGTCCTACGTCATAACCTCAGCTCCCACCTTCTTCTTACAAAGGGAAAAGGTGTAATGAATAATACAATTACAGAAAATAGTGATGAAAATAAGACAGTTACAGTTTGAAACCATACAGCCGTTTAACCCTTTACGGGATTTGCCCCCTGCATAGATATAAACATATAACAATTAAAGCAAGGCCAACTTACTGCAGCATAGTTCCCTATGGTCTTTACACCCCCAGTACCACCAGGAGTTGCACGATGCAATTCATGCTCAACAACCAGATGGATTGGTGCCACACCTTCCTGGCATCAGACAGAAAAGATATTACATCCAGTAACTGCAGGATGGGAACGAACCAAAACATTAAGACATCATCTCTACATAAGGGAAGAAATCAAATATGATCACCAAGATCAAGAAACATAGAAAATCACACACAAACAAATAAAGCAAAAAACTACTACAAATAATTGATTCTCTTGCATAAGCAGTAGAACATAAAGTGATAGTCCCATGGCCCCTAGTTGCCAGAAAGTACTTGCAAGTTATAATCACCAATTTCAAATCCCTATGGGGAGAGCTTGGGTTCAAATCCTAGGAGTGTTATCCCCTTAGACCCTTTAACTAGCAACAGAAATGACCATATTTCAAATTCAAATTAAAATGAAACATGTTTTCAACTCCATAGCTCCGTTTTAACAAAAACTGAGAAATGAAACAGCTTGGCAAAATTTTGATATTAGCACCACTTGACAAGGAACAAATAATTTGAAATTGAAGAATATTTTTTATTTTTATTTTTATTTTTAATATGTTAAAGCAACTCCCGCAACCATATGGGATTGACATGCAATCACCCTTCAATCATTTTTTATGGGAGGAGTAGCCATTTTGTCCAAAGATAATTTATGTTAATTAAAGAATAATGCTGACAAATAGAAGCATATGGTATATAAAATTTTTAACAAAAGTTCATCCCTAAAAAATTTTGCCGGTGGGGAAATGTACTAGCAATTAGACTACTTGAAAAATGAAAACAATCCAAAAGGCTTAAAGGAGATCAGAAAGATACGCGGGTGACTTGACTATAGTATAGGTCAGATGTTTCCGTGAGCAGTAAGCAGCGGATCTCCCCTTTTTTGGGGAAGCTGGTGACCGCGTGTGAATTCTTTCAAGGCAAGGAATGTCATGTCAACTGTGAAATGATACAATCCCAAAAATCATTATGTTTAACTATTTAACTCTTTTTCCATATAAAGGGACCAAGAGATGCATTGTAGACAATTTTGCAATTCATTGGTCACCTCACTTATCTTTCTCTGGCCACAAGCTTCCAATATGATCAACTGGCCAGTGAGAAATGGACATTAATTGGTATCCTAGTTACTTGTACAAATAAGTCAACCTATTGACAGGTCATTGATAGTTTTGAAGAAAGTAGAAATCAGACTGATAAACCATATCCTTGAAAGTATTAAAAAATGACCCATTGATTCAGTTGGCACCTCCTGCCAACTCCAACAGTGATGTCAAGGATTCAATCCCCCATCCCGACTTAATGTAGCAAAAAAAGAAGTATTAACTAATATTCGGCATCTATTATTCAATCTTGTTATGTTTGTGCAGATATATGGATCATCTCAGAAAATGTTCTCATATTCCATTCCCTAAAATGCAAAAAGAGTTGGACAATAATTTGTCATAGAATTCACTGCAATGACTCATTATTGGCAACATTTCATAAGAATTTCCACGCACAAAATCAAATTAATTATAGTACACAGTGCAAGAAAGGCATAATTAGTAACGTATAAAACTGTCTTCCTTTTTTTATTGGTAAGTTTCACAACAACCAATATGACTTCAAATAGAATAGAATGGAAGAAAAGAAAACATGTGGCAAACCCTAACCAATTTGTTGAGGATCCATAGCTAACCCCAAAAAATTGGGATCAAAGCTTGTTGTAGTTGTACACAAACAACCGATGAGTTTTGAACCCAAGACCTCATTCACAACCTTGATCTTATAAGGGAGGAAGATCCGTTTGAGCTAGAGTTCATTGGCGTAAAGTATCTCAAAATTATTCATATTATATATTTAACAATATTATGCATCCCAAAAGAAAGTAATGAAGAAAAACAAGGGATAAGACATCGAAATAAAAGTGATAACAATATCGTGAAGTGGCAACAAAATCGGGTTGATATCAATATGCACCTAAAGATTACAAACCTTAAAATAGTTGCCAACAGGTGACACATAAATCAGAAAGGTATACTCTGGAGCAGGTGCAAGGCCAAGAACAGCTCCACTCCCCATTAGCAATGGCCTGATGTACAAGGAACCTTTACCTGGAGGTGGAACCTGAAAATGAGACATTAAATACTTACCAATCTGACATGTACTGCCAATTATTAATACTGCAAGATTTAGGTAGTATTTTACCCAACGTTTGTTTGCTAAAACAGTGGCCTTCACAGCTTCCACAAATTGTTCAACTGTTGGTGATGGCATGCACATCCGCTCTGCACCCTGCCTCATCCGCATTGCATTTTCCTCCGGACGAAAAAGTAGAATATTACCATCTTTTTTCCTATAGGCCTTCAAACCTTCAAATAATCCCTAATGACAAAAGCGAGAAAGATTTTTGGGCGGGGGGTGTCATCAGAATTGAGCAACTGAAACAACAATGAAAAATAACTAGGACCCTAAGGACGAATGATGATAGAGTGTCATTAATATACAAACATAAATTTGACTATATGAAGTATCCACAAATTTGATGTTTATCTAGCTATTCCAAGATTGGATTATCCAAATGTTCAATCAATAGAAGCATTCCAACTCTTCTAATCCCTTCTTGTAATTGTTCTTTCAGTTCAAGCTTCATGTCCAAAAACAGTGGAGAGGTCATTCAAAATTTACCAAACACTTGTAAATTTGCTGTAGTATCTATTTCTTTGTTTATTGTATAAGGGCTTACTGGAATAGTCCCGGGAAGAGATTATATTAGAGAATCTAAATATTTTACTAAACTAATGGTGAATTCCTTAGCTACTTTGTTAAACACAAATAACAGTGCAAGTGTAGTCGCATGCAAACAAATTGCCACATATACCAATGACACTCAATTCCATCAATCAAACCACTAAGTATGGGCTTTCATAGGGTGGTTGGCGCTCAGCTCCTATGGATAGACCTATGGTGTCTGATTGCAAGAGATAAAGAGGCAAAGGTGCCTGATTATTTGACTGTGTAGATGGCACCCTTCATTGGCACCCAATGTTTATTCGAGATGCATATGATTGGGAATTGGAATCATTTGATTCATTTTTGGATGATTTGTACTCCGTTTAGTTCTTCCAGCATCAAGAGAACAGGATGGCTTGAAGTTTGTCTAAGCTCAGGGATTTAAAGTTAGCACTTTCTACCATGCTTTGCAAAAGAGTGGGTTTTCCTCTTTCCCCTGGCGAGCTAATTGGAGAGCTCCACCTTGGGTTGGTTTCCTTATGTGGGTGACTTTGAAAGACAAGCTCTTAACAACTGATAATTTAAAGAGACAGGGCTTGTTCTTTCTGATTGGTGTAGCACATGTATGTCGGGAAGACAATCGATCACTTAATTCTACATTCCTGCATGGGGTTTCATGTGGTGTCTTCTTGGTGTGAATTGGGTGTAGCGGTTGCCTAGATGGGTATTAGTTTTGCTGTTATGTTGGGCTGGTCTTCCTGTTAAGAACGACAGATTGGAAATTTGGAGTGCGATTCTATTGTGTTTGATGTGGACTGTTTGGAGAGACGAATTCTCATGTTTTGAAGACAAAGATTCCTCAGTACCCCAACTTAATTCACAGTTAACAGGAACTTTTTTTTTATAAATTTCAGTTAATGAGAACTTATTCACATGGAACCATGCTTTCCCTCCTTACCCTGACTGGGGTTCTAATTTATTGTCTTTTCGAGATAGCATGTTTCTCTGTTGACTTACTTTTTTCTTTGTTTGAGTGCTCCATAGTATACTCCTTATGTACAACAACCTCTCTTCTTTTCAGTTTAATGAAATTTTCAATTTTTTACTGAAAAAGGAAAAAATGTTCCATCAGATTTCAAATAATTATGTAATTCAAAAGAATGAATAGTAGGATAATAAATTTTTTTTTTTTTTTAAATGAATTCTGAAATTCCAGTAAACATTTTGCTTTAATAGTTTATACCCAAAACTCCAAAACTGAAATAATATGATTCAGTAAAGAAGATGGGATTAGCCCATCAAGGTTTAAGTTCTAACCTGCCCATAATTCAAGACTCCAGCTGAAGGGTTCATTTCAATGTTCCCAAAACGCTGTAATTCGCCTTTAGAGAAGTCCCCCCCTCGAGCACATTTCATGATATACATATAATCAGTAGGGAGAAACGCAAATCCAAGGTTGTCCCAGTCCATGTCAACTAATTCAGCCGTTTCACTATAGTTGTTCAACAAAAAAATATCAATATACCAAAAAAAAACAAACAAACAAACAAATCAACTCATAGAGCAGCATACGCGTATTTTTTAAACTTCAATCATTTCATAACTGTTACATATTAGATGAATTCACAAGGGTGCCTTTAATTCTTGAATTACATTGGGATAAACCACAAAACTAAAGTCAGCAACTTTTGTAAATATTTAAAAATTAAATAGTTTTAATTTTATGTCATTTTGAATAACAAGAGGGTCATTCTGAGAATGTAAATGTTTGCACCACAAATCATTTCAAAGCCCACAAATTTAGATAGAGAGAGCAAAAAAATAAAAGTAGAGAAAAGTACCTGTAAGTATCAGATAAAATGGCATCACGCTTGAATAGAGAAGAAGCCGCCTGAACATTTCGAGAAGCAAGAGGCGACCGCTTTTGGAGCTGCAATGAATGAATAAAGTCACAAAAAAAAAAAAAAAAAAAAAAATTGAATTATCCACAAACAAAATCAAAGGGGAAAGGGAAAAGGGGTACCTGGAAGTTGAGAGAGAAAAGTGTATTGTCGGCGAAGGGTAATGGTAAGGAATTGAGAGGAGGGGAGGAGGGGCAGCGGCGGGAGGGGCATAGGAGGTAATTTGGCTGAAGCCCTCCCAAGGCGGCGCTTCTCTCCATTTTCTCTTCTCTCTCTCTCTCTCTCTCTCTCTCTCTAACGGCTCTGTTGCGTGTGTCTCTCACTCTCTCTCTCTGTGTAAAGGGATTCGGTTATGGGGGCAATGTAGCAGTGTGCAAAGGTGAGAGAGCGTTTTTTTTTATTGTGAGCTATTAGGATTCTCAATCCAAAGGGGTACTTACTGCTTGCAGTTTTTGCTTACCCATATTTGCTGCTGTTGTTAAATGCTGACTTTTATAAAACCTAGCTACTTTAACTAGATAGATTCTACGCCTACCAAGCCAGACCCCCGAATGAGGAAAATTCTAAGTGTCCCCCAAAAATTAAAAAATTAAAAAAAATTCTTGCGTACCACAATTTGCCTATATGGCCAGTCATGAGTATAGAAATAGTAAACTCACCATTTTTATTTCATTACCCACAACATGTCACGTTCACAAATTGTGACAAAAATTTTAATAAAATTTGTTATCATAGCATTACTTCTAAAATAATATTACAACTCTTTGATTGATTCAGCACAGGCTAATCTTTCCTTCTTCTTTTTTGTTATTTATTACTTATTATAAGCCACAATGGGGATCGATTCCATGGTGCCAGTTCACACTCACCAACTTTCTCTATCAAGTTTAATGAGAATGGCTGTCCTGGACATAAATATTTTTTTTTTCTTTTTTTATAATTTGCAATAGTTACGATAATGAGAGAGAGAGGAAAATAAAATGCCCTCAATTTTTATTTTTAAAGTATGCAGCAAATCACTAATGTTCCTGTTTTTCTCATAATACTTTGAAATATAAGTGATATTAGGAATATTACAAATTTTACTATAAAATATTTACAAACTAACATGTCACTAATCACAAAAAAATAATTTGAACATTAATTTATTATGTTTTTTAATCCACTAACTATATTCATTGTCATATTAGTTTATAAAGATTATGTGGTAAAATTTATAATATATTTAGCATTTTATTTGAAATGTTATATAAATAGTTTGTTTATTAAATTTCACTAGCATATTAACTTATGCCTTTAGGATAAGTGGTACGTATATTATTATGGAAAGAGCAAGTCTTATATATAGTACTTAGGTGTTGATCCTTAGATTCTTCTTTTAAAATTCTGTCATGTGAATTTTTTCTTATGGGATGGAAGTGAATTTTGTAGTTAAATATTGTCCCTAAGTTTTGTCCTTATAAAAATATGTTAAAGCTACTAACTATTTTACTACCAAAAGTTTATAAATGATGTGGCAATGAATGTAATTCATGATGCATTAACAACATAAGCTACTACAAAAAGATACATCACCTTAATATTTGTGCTTTATTATAAGTATTTAGAGGATGGGTTTACTTTTCTTTATAATAAAGGGTTTGCCTTCTTATTTTATGGTTTGCCAAGTAAAGAGAATGACATTAGTAAATGAAAGCTTTATAGCTATGGTACAAGTCCCAAACTCGCCTTATAATGAGTATGTTAATAATGGGTTTACTTTTTAAAAAAATCATCAATAAACAATAATGAAAGTTTAGACAGTGTAAGGGTTCGTAGAAATATCTTTACTATATACCCCACTACTTGATTCTCCAAAAATTATCTCTAAAAAAATTAAAAAAAAAAAAAAAAACCACTATTCAGAGTTAAACGTGTGTGTGTGTGTGTGCAGAAAACATTGTTAACATTTAAACAATATATCAAAGCTTTAAAATAATACTTTAATATGTTTCTTTATGAAGAGAAGATATGTGCATGTAGATTAATGGCAATTGATATGATGACTTCATGAATTAATTTTTTTCATAAATAATTTATGTATATAATGTTGATATTATGTTTTGACTTAGTAAAAGGTTGTAATCGCATTCTATGATTTTTGTTTTGTTTTGTTTTTGATAGGTTAATGCATTGTATGATTGAGGATTGCAACAAATTTCATTTTCATTAACCAATAAAATTACTTGGAATTTTTTTTTCCAATGAACTCTAACATAATTGGCATTTCCCCTTTAGTATTAAAGCACGACAAAGAACTAGAAGATAAGATTATGGGTTAAATCGAGTCTGCATAACTCTCACTAATAAGAGTGATGATCAATATGCGATGAATGATTAATACAACTGATTTGGGTACTTAAAATTATCTAACTAGACATCGATGATTTGATAGAGTATGCAAATAAACTAAAGTATTGGAAGTGGAACATAACTTTTTTTTTTTGGTCAATCAGAAAAAAAAAAAAAAAAAAAATGAACTAAGGAACAGAGTAAGGCATAAACCTCTCAAAGTACATGCCAGATAAATCGTAAAACAAAAACAAATATGCAATTGTTTTGGTTCTCCTTCGGAGGTCGGTATTGGAACATAACCAATACTTTGGCGAACGCCAATAATACATGTGTGTGCTCAATTATTGAAAAAACTTATGTGAAGATACCATTTGTTATAATATGCAAATTGTTCATTCTAGATTGCTCAATTTTAGTTGTAGAAAAGGTTGTTTGCTCTCCTATTTATATTACGTAGTTTATGTTTTAAGATGATTTTTGTTGTTACAATGGATTTTGTTAAATCGTATTCCATTTTTATTAAAACTTAATCATCATCATAGTAATATATTGAAAAATGCACGGGTTCATTATTTGGAACAATATCTTGTCAATAAAAATTGAGAAAATTACACTTTACACCCTAAATTTTTCAAAAATGATTTGCACTCTAAATTATGACTCTTATTAAATTTTGCACCTCAATGTTAAGTTTGATGTTAACTTAGATGAAAAAATATGGCATCATTTGAAAAGACCTAATTGTTCATCTTTTCAATCTCTTAAAAATAAAGGAGAAATTACACTTTACCACCATGAACTATACTCTTAATTATACTTTGCACCTTAAACTTTGAATTTTCATTTCAGTTAACAGCAAACTTAGCATTAGGGTGTAAAACGTGCATTCAAAAAATTTATGGTACAAAATATAATATGAGATATAGTTTAGAATGATAAAGTATAGTTTTCTCATAAAATTTAGTACTTAAACCAATAATGAGTTTTGATCAAATAAATTTAGATTAGTTTCAAACTTTTTTTTTATAAAAATTTCAACCTATGGCACTCGCTCCTAATGATAACTCTTTATTATCATACCAAGACACCAATCAGTTTTTGGTGTAGGCGGGGATTGAACCCTAGATCTCTTATATAACCATCAGAGACTTATGGCGTTAACTCATGATGATAGCTCTATATTATCATACCAAAACATCAATCAGTTTTTGGTGTAATGTAGACGAAGATTGAACTCCAGATCTCTTATACAACTATCACAGTCTATACAAGTTGAGTTAACTAGAACCCACTTAGAGTCCATTTGGGATCAGCTTATTTTAAAATTTTTGCTGAAAGTATTGTAGAAAAATGTCAAAGTTAACTGAAATAGTACAGTAGGACCTATAAATAGTATCAAAAATTGCAGTGAAACTCATAAATAGTAGCAAAAATAAGCTAAATAGTAAAATAAGTTGGCAAAAGTAATCTTTGCCAAACGGATATTTAAATTCAAATTTGAAGACGTTAAATTGGATTTGAAATATATTGGAATACATTTGATGCAAATATACCGGGCTAGTTTAGATCTATAATGAGCATACACTTATTCTTACCTACTGATTATGGGGTTGGAACATAAAAGTTTCATTTGACTCAAAGATCATAGACAAAAGGAAAATTAAATAGCAAAAGCAAAGAAATAAAAAGATTAACATATACAGTTAAAAGTCAATAATAGGCTATAACAAAACCGTACATGTGCTCCACTTGGACCACTGAATCTCATTTATCATGCCATCTAAATAACCACCCTATTTCTATTAAAAAAAAAAACCACCCTTCCCTAAGTTACATTCTATTCTCTCTTCTTTTTTTTTTGGTTAAAAGGCATTCAAATTCAAAATCAAAATTACAAAAGGAGAGTTAGGCAGTTACAAATGCCATACTAGCATAAACAAGTCTAGAATAATACAAGCCATTGTTATTCTTAACAACTAAATTCTCAAGTTCAGCAGTAAAAGGAAACTCAAATACAGCAAAGTCTTCCTTCATTGCGCATATTTATTGGTTTCTCTAAACATGTGGATCACCCTTACTTGAGGAAACTTGTCTAAGAGATACCTACAGCCAGAGAGTAGGGGAGCATAAGCAGAAATATGATTCTTTTTTTAGTTAAGCAACCCCACAATCACCTTAGCATCTAGTTCTACTTCCAGCGCCTTATTCCAATATGATCCACTAATCTCAACCCATCTCTCAATGCCCACAGCTCAACAATGATGCTTGAGGTAAACCCGATTGATCTAGCATAGCCCTTGACCTATATACCTTGGTTATCTTTAATGATTCCTCCACCCCCTGCCTTACCTGGATTACCAAATGATGCACCGTCAGAGTTAAACTTAAACCACCCTTCCCTCGGTTTCTTCCATGCCACTGAGATAATAAACTTTGCAGTGCCTATTTTTGCTTTACTCACACAAAAATGGTATTCTCTAGCTTCATTAATACACTCATTGGGCAAGCTCGGGTTAGGGATAGAGTTTTCAAATGCAATCTTGTTTCTGTTTTTCCAAAGAGCCCAAATGGTTAATAAGAATATTGTAATATCAGTTCTATGCTTAACAAGATTCACACAATTTGATTACAGCCAATCTTCCAAACTTCCTGAGAAGGTGTGTACAAGTGTTGGTGGGACCTCCACACTTCTCCAATTCTTGCGAGCTAACTCACATTCATGGAGAAGATGAGCAATGGACTCATCATGAATTCTGCAAACAAGGCACTTACCATCACAATTTATGCCTCTTGTTGCCAAGATGCTCTTTACAGGAACACTATTATGTAAACACAACCAAAGGAACTGGGTGATTTTAGGAATTATGTCAATTTTCCATATCCATTTCCCCTTGAATGAAGTTCCTAGAGAATCATCCTCAATGCATCGTAGGTAAGCTGAATTTGTGGAGAAATCTCCATCTATAGTATATCTCCACATAAGGTAGTCCTTTCTATGACCAAAATCCTAAATAGAAACAGTTTTGATTTTATTCTTAATGGTTTCTGGCAGCTCAAATGATATTAACTCCCACTTCTAGCCACCTACACCCCTTAATTCTTCCACGATGAGAGAGAATTCCCTTAGGCTTAAAGGTCCTTGAATCATTTCCCTTAGAGAATCACCCTTCAGCCATCTGTCTAGCCAAACTTTGGTCCTTGCTCCATTCCTTACGCCCCAACAGACTCCACTAGAAAAAGTAGGGAATCCGGCTTTGATAGCCTTCCAATTAAGGGAGGAGGGAAGAGCATCAGGATCCCTTGCTCTCATTATAAAGGGGGAACAATATTTCTTCAGGATGACCTTAGCCCACAATGCATCTTTCTCTTAATACATTCTCCAATTCAGCTTAGCAAGCAAAGCTATATTTTTAGCTTTGGCTGCTTGAATTTCGAGACCTCCATCCTCCTTAGGCTTTACAATCTTATTCTAGCCAACAAGATATCGCTTCATTTTTTCACTCGTGGATACCCAAAGGAAATCCCTATTCACTTTATCAAGTTTATCACAAATATGTGTTGGGAGAGCCACCCCTTGCATAATGTGATTAGGGATGGCTGACATGGTAAATTTGATTAGAACAACCCTACCTGCAAAGGATAAAAACTTAACTTTCTAACCCGAGAGCCTAGTCATGACTCTATCCACCACAAAATTATATTGTCTCTTATTTGCCCCCTCTATGCCTCAATAGAAATCCCAAGTATATACTAATGTTACGAGTTTCCTGTATGCCCAACAAATCACAAACTTCTACCCTCTCCTCTTCTTTGACATTGGGAGAGAAGTATATTCGAGATTTCTCCAAGCTAATCTTTTGCCCCGACTCTAAGTAGAATTTAGATAAGAATTCTAAAATAGCACCACAAGCATCATTTCCCACTTTGCTGAACAGGATAATATCATCTGCAAAAAGGAGGTGGGAAAATCCCAAGTTATCCCGAGACGCCTTAAGGGGAATCCAAGCCCCTTCCACACACTCTGCTCAATGAGATGACTTAATTATTCCCTACACAATATGAAAATGTATGGAGATAACAGATCTCTTTGTCTTATGCCCCTAGAAGGTTCAAATGATTCAAGCATTCCTCCGTCCACCAATATGGATATATTAATAGATGAGATGCAGCTCATAATAACCCGAATTAGCTTAGGAGGGAAGTGGAATGCTTGTAGCACTTTGTGGATGAAATTCCACTCTAGCCTATCATAGGCTTTTTCTAGATCTAGCTCGATTGCCATGTACCCCATTTTTCCCTTCTTGCGATCTAAAGAGTGGAAAAGCTCTTGTGCAATGAGAACATTGTCAATTCCCCTTCTTCTTGGAACAAAGGTGGATTGGACTAGAGAAATTATATTAGCAAGAAGAGATCTAATACGGGCTACGATAATCTTTGATATGATTTTATACACCAAATTACAAAGACTAATAGGCCTGTAATTATTAAGGGTCTCAGGGTTTTGGCATTTTGGGATTAAGGTCACAAGGGTTTCATTCAGATAACTCAGTATGACTCCATTGGTAAAAGCTTCCTTAATTTCCTTGCATACCGAGTTCTTCACATCTACCCAAAAGTGTTGAAAGAAGCTCGCACGCAGTCCATTCCGGCCAAGGGCTTTAAAAGCTTTAAGAGACCACAAACCATCCCTTATTTCTTCATCAAATACTTCAATATCAATTCTAGTGTCGTTTTCCTCTAAAATATAGCTGCAAGAAAAATTTGAAACATTTGAGGCAATTGAAGAGAAAAGAGATTAAGTGGAGTATAGTTTCTAAAACCCAACTTTAATATGATCCTTAATCTCCAAATCATTAAGGATCCAATTCCCAAAAGAGTCTTTAATGCATCTTATTTTATTTCTGTGACGTCTCACCACAGTAGTCACATGAAAGAACAAAGTCTTACGATCCACAAAATTGGTTGCATTCAATCTTGACTTAAAAGCCGAATATTCCTCTTCCTGGAGCATGATAAGAGAGTATTCCTCGACTAATTTCTTTTCAAAATCTAGTAAGAACTCATTGGGGTTTTCAGCCAAAGCTTTTTGAGCACCATTTAGTCTGGCAAGGACCCTTTTCTTTCTAGCAAAAAGATTTCCAAACACTTCAGAATTCCATTTTTTTTGCTCTGCTAGCAAAGTTTGAAATGGTTGAATGTAACCCTCTATTTTCTGGCCATGCCTTCTGCACCATTGAAGGGAATTCTAGATGCAGTAGCCACATTCATTTCCCACTTTAACTGCCCAAATTATGTATCTTTTATATTAATATTCGCCAAAAGCCCTTAAATCATCATCCAAAATGTTTCCCTAAGTTACATTCATTTTCCTCTTTAACCACCCAAGTTATGTATCATTTATGTGTTCATTCCTCCCTCTACCCAATCAAGTAATCACCCTCAAGTGTCTACACTCTACCGCCTAGAGTTGTAAGCTTCCTTTAAAGAAGCTCACAAAAGCTTCTTTGATAAGCCTCATCTTCAATCTTCTTTCAATTTTTCTATCATAATTAAGGATAACATCTCTCTCTCTCTCTCTCTCATGCTAAGAAAATTAATTTCACTCAATCTACCCCTATGTAGTCTCACCTAATTTGCTTCAAGCCGTTCATAGAGCCATGATCTTCACTCACAAGCCACATCCAGCAAAATAAAATTATATTTCTTTAAATTTATATTTTTGGGTTAAATTTCTTGAAACCTCTACCTATTTTATAGTTATTAGACACGGTTCAAGTTACATCAACCGATGTTGAGAAAATATGTAATGGATTAGGGAGAAAAAGATAAAACTTTGCCCCTTGTTGCTCTTCTTCTTACCAACCTTTAGAGTACTAGTCATTCCCTAGCTACTATTTTAGCAACCCATAAACCAAAACCCACATCTGGGCATGGGTTTTTACTTTTGTTTTACCAACTGTGAACAGTTGGTTTTAAGATGTTGGATGAGTTATAAAATGAGATAGTAAAATAGATAAAGTAGGTTTTGAGAATATAAAATAGACATTTTTTTTTGCATCATCGGATGCTAATGCTCTTAGGTGGCAAATATGTTAAAGTTTTTACCTTTTTGGGATTTTTGACAAGTTCTAGTTCAAATATTGTTCATTGGTTTGACTAAAGCTGATATTGAGTATAAATATTTTATTTTAGTTATTGAGCTTTACTCAATCATTTACTACTTGTCTCAACTTGGCCCGACTACAACCAAAAACATGTCTTGTGTATGACCCTAGGAAATAAAAATTTGAATCTACCATTCATTTAACCTTCCACCTTAGCGGTTCTTAAAAAAAAAAAAAAAAACTTCCACCTTAGCACATGTTGCAAATGATTTAATTAGAGGAAATGGATATGTGGTGCTCAATAGGATGCAAGCAAAATTAATGCTTATTTTTTGGGTAAGTGAGCATAATTAATGGTTAAGGCCTCCATTTTTATATACCTTTTTTTTTTTTTTGGTGAAAAAAAAAATTATTACATAGATAGAAAATCAATTGATGTATGTGTAATTGCGTATGTACTAGTGTACAACTCTAACCACACCCCAAAAATGTATATCAATGCTCCCATGGGTTGGGTCTTTCTAGGTTCAAGCCCAAGCCCAACCCCAATCGGCCTAGCCTAAAACTCATAAAGTATTGCCAAGAGCCCCAAGATTCCAACTCGGGGAAAAAAAGGAAAATAAAAAGCGGCAACCCATCCTAAAAAGTGACAACCATGTCCATGCCTTCGACTCAGATTCCTTGCGTTTAACTATTAACTCGATTTTCTGCAACGGTTTGGTTTTTCAAATCAGAGAAGTAGAAAGAGAAAGAAATGGATAGAAAAGCGGCGGAGATAGGAGCATCAGAAAATGAAAATGAAACACAGCAAGATCAAGAAGAACAGGTAGTGAATCCATGGGAAGTTTCGGCCAAAGGAGGCAAGATCGACTACGACAAGCTCATCGACAAGTTTGGCTGTCAAAGGCTCGACCCTTCCCTCATCGATCGCGTCGAGCGTCTCACCTCCCGCCGCGCCCACGTCTTCCTCCGCCGCGGCGTCTTCTTTGCCCACCGGTACCCCTACCTCCCAATTCTAACTCACTCTAATATGTGTATTGAGGGTAAATTTGGAATTTTATGCTTGGATTTTTCCACTATATTACAGAGATTTGAATGATATATTGGATGCATTCGAGAGGGGCGAGAAGTTTTATTTGTACACGGGAAGAGGACCTTCCTCTGAAGCTTTGCACTTAGGGCATTTGATTCCCTTTATGTTCACTCAGTAAGTATGTCCACTCCGTTTGTTTCCCGAGAAACTTTGTAAATTCTATTGAAAAAAAAAAAACTAAATGTTTAACTACCAATAAATGGAATATATACCGAGCTTACGTGAACATGTCAATTAAGGAAGTAATAGAGAGTATGACTGCAGATAGATGAAAAGAATATATGTGATCGACCCTAACTAATCTGTGGAGGATTCATAGCCAACTCCAAAAAATTTGGAACGAATGCTTTGTTGTTGTTGTTGTTGCTGAGAAAGTGCATGAAAAATATAAGAAAAAGAAGAAGAAGACCTTTTGTTATTTTTATGGCATCAAACAAATAACTATTACTGCTTCTTTTACAGTTTGGTTATTAATAGTTGAAGGTAAAAGAAAAATAATAATTTACTGCTAAATTTTTACTAGTTTAGGCCTGTACCATGATGCAAATGTTTGGGTTTGTTATATCTTTTAGAAAAAATTGTAATTGTTGTTAGGCTAATTGAGAAAATTTTCTCTGTGTGCGTGATTTTGGCTGCAGGTATTTGCAAGAGGTCTTTAAGGTTCCACTTGTTATACAATTAACTGATGACGAGAAGTTCCTGTGGAAAAATCTGACGGTGGAGGAGTGCAGAAGACTAGCAAGGGAGAATGCTAAGGACATCATTGCTTGTGGTTTTGACATCAGGAGAACCTTCATCTTCTCTGATTTTGATTATGTTGGAGGGTGAGTAATACATAAATTTTAACATGAAGATGATAAAAAAAAAAAACTAGTTTTTAGCATTAGATTAGACACGATGGAGCTCATAACACAATGAACTCTTTTTGTTGTCGATCTGCATACACAGGTTTCACCGGTTAAAGTGCTCCATTAATATCAAAAGTATGCTTTGAAAACCTTTCAAAAATATTAGTAAAGTTTGGAGGAATTAGTTTTATTATTGTTGGTGATTATTTTCTAAGTGATATTTAAAAAAAAATAAAATGATTTATATCAGTTCTGCATTGGTTATGCTATGCACCTCAATCTTATACAAGCATTTCAATGCTAGTGAGAAAAAAAAAAAAAAAAAAAAAATTCATGCTTATTACATGCACAGTTAGAATCCTCACACTGATTGTTATTATTTTTTTTTGGTGCAGTGCATTCTATAGGAATATGGTGGAAATTTCAAAGCGAGTGACATGTAATCAAGTTGTGGGCATTTTTGGTTTTATTGGTGAAGATCATATTGGAAAATATAGTTTTCCACCCGTACAGGTATAGACCTTTGCTGCTTAGTTGACATAAACCATGTGAATGGTATGTGCATGGTGTCGACTATTATATTTTACGTCATTACTTTTTTGTGCATTTCAGAAACAGTTCATGATTTAAATATTCGTTCTCAACTGAACATCTCTCTCTCTCTTTATATATATATATATATATGTATGTATGTATGTATGTATGTATGCATGTATGTATTTGATGACAAGATTTCCTTGGACATGTTATATTTAGCCTTTCGAATTTGATCTCTATAGTTCGTAGTTGAATAGCTGTCCATTCAGCATAAATTTCCTGTATGGTTAAGACTGAATATATTATGGCAATTTATGTGTTGCCTTATCCACATAGGTAAATATACATTGTACAATATAATAATAGATTTAGCAAAATTTGCAACAATTTTCATCCATGGTTGTTAGATCCCTGTTTGACACTATGATGGTTGGTTAAGAGACCATTGGAATATCCTTGAAAGTGATACAACATGCTTCACTGTGTATTATTGCAGGCAGCGCCCTCATTTCCTAGTTCATTTCCGCACCTATTTTCTGGCAAGGACAATCTCCGTTGCTTAATTCCTTGTGCAATTGACCAGGTCAACTCCTACCATAGTTTATTGTTTTTCTTTTTGATTCTAAATTTGAATTTAATTTATTTAAGCTTATGAAAATATTGTGTGCTTCATATGTAAGTTATTTAGAGCCATAAATCTAATTAGAGTAGCTGAATATTTTTAGTTGGCAATATGCACTTTGTTATTTTCCTTTGTATTAGTGGAATTGTTGGAGGGCTGAAAATCTAAGGAGCTACAAACAAGGAATAGATATATTTTACTAGTGGTCATAGCAAATTATTATTAGACTTCAATAATTTGGTTTCCACTTTGAAATGTCAAAAGTATATTTTGTTGTAAACAAGTTTGTAATATAGCTTTTAAAAAAAAAAAATAATAATAATAATAATAAAAGAACAGAACTCAGTGTACAGGAAGTATGCAAAAGAACCCTCTAAAGAATTACAATCAAAGGTATTCAATGAAGTTTACCAGAGAAGTATAAGAAACAGTCCCAATTCCCAAATGCAGTTGACCATACATACAGAGATCATAGAAATAAAGATTTCAGCATGAGATAGGCATCCCAACACTATTAAAAGTTTGATGATTTCTATCTCATCATTAGCATCTACATAAGGCAAAGAGTGGTATCATTCCAAGCAAAGTTTAGCTATGCTGCCCATTAAATCCTTCCTAACAAAAATACACATCAATCACTTTTTGAGACATCACCAATTATCTCCAAATGCTGTAAATAGGAAAGGCCAATGCTTGCTAGCAACAAAGCTGTGAAGTTATAAGTGCTACACTGCATTAATACGTGTAACATTAATCCACCAAGATGATGTCTCTTTATTAAGATTATTCACAGTTAGAATCCTTCACAAAGCTATTTTATAGATGAAAAAAATTAAAAAAATTTGGGGGCTTTAGTGCCCCAAATACTTCTCCAAGGAAATTGTTTGTCATTATGACTTGGTAATGTGTCATGATAAGAACAATTGTTAAATTGACCACCGTGTTTCAGTTTCCATTGTAATTTCTGTTTGCGGATTAGAATATTGCAAATCAGAAAGAGAATCTACTGCCTATAATTTCCAGTAATGAAATGTATGGATAACCCTGAGATTCTAAGAACAGGCATTTCCATTATTTTAAAAATATAAACAAGAATGCACAAAGTATCTTTTTCTTTGGCAATATAAAACAAATAAGTACAACTCTTTTAGAAATGCATGTAAGTTTTTTAATTTGAATAAAATATTAGAATTTATTGGAAGCTTGATGATGTACTTTATGATCTATGCATGTGATCATTAAGAAGGTTAATACAGGGAATCTTTTTGTTCTGCTCAATTTAATTGTCTCATATATGTCATTTGATTATGATTGTTTTGTTCTTTGTATTTTGTGGTGAGGTTGGATATTTTTATGGTTTTACAATAATTCTATGTATGTTTACAGAGTGTGCATCTGTTATTTGTTTTTATAGTATGCTTTCTTTGTTGTGTTGTTCAGGATCCTTATTTTAGAATGACACGAGACGTTGCTCCTCGAATCGGATATCAGAAGCCTGCATTGATTGAGTCATTATTCTTCCCTGCCCTGCAGGTATTTATATGATTTTGCATAGAACCGATTGTGCGCTAAAGCTTATAGGAGTGACAATGATTTCTAGGAAGGGTTTTCTTGATTGCCTTTTCTAGTAATGCGTGTTAGAGACTATCAACCTATTCAATATTTTTTATTAAATTATATTTTCAAATATCTTAACCATGCAATACTTGAAGATCAGAAGACAATGATGTCTAGCAATAGAATTATTACTGGAATTTCCTTTCTTACACCTAAGTATGGTTTCTGTTTCATCCTGATTAAGGTCTCTGCTTCTATCTGCTTCATACTGCTTATGATTGATTTCCCACAAAGACATCATAACTGATCGTTAGTGGAAACTGGTTACATGCAGGGGGAGACAGGAAAAATGTCTGCTAGTGATCCTAATTCTGCCATATATGTCACTGATTCTGAGAAGGACATAAAAAATAAGGTTAGCCTCTGAAAATTCCAGTTGGCTGGTTTAAACATGACAATCACATCCATTTATGGACACACCATGATGGACAATGAATGTTCAAGAGAATTTATATATGCACAATATCCCTGTAGTGGGCATCATGACTTTATACTCATGTTGACACATGGTGTTTTGGACAAGTTGTTGATGCAGATAAGTCTCTTTTAACACTGAATACTCCTACAATTGTTAACATATATAAGGACAATACCTGCCCAAATGAACTTTTATGCACTGGATAAGATGCATATCTTTGATTGTCTCTGTATTAAGGAGTGTTTGAGAAACATGGTACTTTTGGCATTAATATCTTCGAATTGAATGTATGTGCTGTGGGCATTTATCAGGTTTCCTGTCCCAATGATTTTTCTTTTTGGATATTATGGGAATTATTGAGCTTTGCTCCAGCCTCTTTTCTCTTGTTCCACTTCCACGTAATTTTTTGTTTGTCGTCTGGACTTTTGTCCATGTGGAGAATGTGGAGAAAGAGGAATAAATGGTTAAATTCACCACTTCCTAATAGTTTATGATTTTGGGACAATTGGTAATTTATCAATTGGATATTTCTTGACTTTGATCTCTCTTTGATGAGCTAAAATCCCTTTTTTCCTGCCATATTTGTATGATTTGATGAATGGTTTTGGCAACCCTTCTTAGTATATTTACTATTAACAGTACATGTGTTTTTATCTATAGATAAACAAATATGCATTTTCTGGTGGCCAAGATTCAATAGAGAAACACCGCCAACTTGGAGCTAATCTTGAGGTACTATGTTTCCTGTTCATCCCTTCTGCTAACATATGTGAAGTAGATTGCTTCTAAGGTCAAGCAAACCCTTATGCTTCAAATATAGTTTCTGAAGTATTTCTCCCTAATAGTTTATGGATTACTTGCTATAAGTGTCCGTTCTTAACTGATCAAAGAAAAAAAAAATGTTCCGTTCTTACCCATTTCCTCCCAAATTATTAAAAATTTAGGCGGTGTTTTTATTTATTTATCTGGGAAAAGTATATGGCAATTCTGCTAATCTTTTAGTGCACTTGCATGATATTGTAGTGGACAATGCTGAATTTGATTTCTTATGTTAGGAATTCTTTGTGAATGTACAGCTTTTAGCATAGCTGACCCCAAAATTTGGGATGAAGGCTTGTTGTTGTTGTTGTTGTACATAGTATATAGATGAGGAATTTTTTTTTTTTGGTCATAAATCCAGGTTGATATACCAATTAAATACCTAAGTTTTTTCTTGGAGGATGATGCAGAGCTTGAACACACAAAAAAGGTCAGGTTTCTCTTTCTAGTTGATTAATTATTACTCTGGTGAATTTTTTTGGCTGTTTTATACATGTATATCCATCTTTCTAATTATTTCTAAGTAACACAAATTAATTCTGTGCTTAGGTTATTTTTGAAGAATAATTGTGTTGTCCTTTTACAGGAGTATGGTGCTGGACGGATGCTTACAGGTGAGGTAAAGCAGCGCCTTATTGAAGTTTTAACTAAATTGGTAGAAAGACATTGCAGGGCTCGAGCTGCTGTGACTGATGAAGTAAGCTTTCTCCATTGTTTGCTAAATTGATGCTTTATGTTATTTAGTTTGATATAGACATTGTTAGTTGCCGGTTATTTGTAATTAGATTTTCAGGCAATATAGTGGATGACTGGATCTATAAGTTTGCAACCACCACAAATCTTATGCTGCTCAATTTCTTAATTTTATCAGTAACTTTACAATGACTGATGCTAAATTTATAAGGCCATCGAAACAGCAAAATGAAATGAATGATGTTTATAGAAAGGTTCTCTCATCTCAAAGTTGGGATTCTTGGAAATTCCCTATAACATTTTACATCAATTAGGACACATAGTATGTACGAAACAGGACAAATTTCTGCAGTTTGTGGATGCTAGGGTATTTTTAAATTTCTTTTTATTTGGGTTATTTTGGGTTTTCAGTCTTGGTCAAGTAGCTGCATAGTTGCCCTATTTATTCCTCCCTCTCTCTCTGAGTATTCTCTTAAGTTGGGTAATTTTTTATTTGTCTTTTGTGTGTTACAATTCCATCGTGCTATGATCAGAAAAATCCAAAAAATTGGCAGTTTCTAGGTTATAATTTTCACAGATCTCCCTGTTATCATCCAAAGACGGCCAAAAACAGTTCCCTGCCCTGAAGAGGTAATGGGGGGAGGGGACCGGTTTAGCTCACCCTGCGTTGCCCCAAATGCGTATGCATATGATTTTATTTAATATATAATTATATATATAATATTTTTAAATATATCCTATTTAATAATTTAATTTTTGTGCATTTTCTATTATCATTCCCCAAAACACTTGTTTTCTCTCTCTTCATCCTCTCAAGACTGTCCCTCCTCTATCTTTCATCTCTATCTCATTAACGATGGAAGAGTACCTCCAACCCGCTCTGACCTTGACCTGCCCTGTTCTTTGTCCCGAAGAGGGAACTGGGTGGGAATGGGGCACCCCTGATCAGATCCTGCCCTGTTGCCATCCCTTTATTATCAGGATATCTATAGAATGAATCCTATGGGTTTGATTGCTTGTGTGTCTGCGGGACAAAATTCACCTGAAATGGATGGTGTGAATTTGTCAAATGATCGACAACCTGCTACAACTGTGGTGCGTATATTATTTTCATTCAATAGATTTATTCATTTATTTCTAGGGTAGATACGATTAGTATGTCCTGCACTTATTTTGCTCCACTGGCACCAAAGAACAAGATTTTGATATGAAAATATTGGTTGGTTAGTGAAAAGTTGAGCAGCTATAGTTTGATCACTTCATTCATCCCGCTAGTCCTAGTTTGGTCGGTAGTGGTCTGTGTAAGTCACATTATCTTTCTGGGGGGAAAAAAGGAAAAGGATTGCATACATCTCTTGGGTTTGATGTTAAGAGCCTTAGCTGTGATGCCTGGGTTTACAATCTCCAATATCACCTTCTCAATTTGCTGCCATCCTTAGCCCTAATTTTCCTTAGCAATAGATTTATCAATTAAGTTTCTAATCAGTGACCTGAAAACAATAATAATATGATAATGTGCTTGGACTTGAGAAAAGATTGAAGTCCGGAAAGTGGCCAGTGAAACAGCATGCATAACGATTGATTTATTAGCTGCACATGTATATTAGAAATGTTTATATTCCTATTATCTCAATCTTGTTTTTACTTGTCAAAAATGTATATTAGAAATGTATATGGTTTAAAAGTACATTCAAATTTCAAAATGGGCTTAAGAGAAACTGTAAGATGTCTTTTATAGTATTCAGATCCATTTATTGGATGTAAAATATGAAACTTTCCTTCATAAGCAAACAATTGAAGGACTAAAACCGTCTAATCTGTACCCTAGATGATCTTTCTCAGATCTGGTATAATTAATGCTCAGTAAGTTTTAAACTCCTGACTTGTTTCTGATGCACTTACTGCTTATTTGTATATTATAGCTAGATGTCATTGTTGTCTTTAAAATTCCTAGCTAAAAGGTTTTACTTTAAGTTAATGAAGCACCTTCAGTATACACTCCTACTAAAGAATATGAAATGTAGTTTGGAACAACTATTTTGATTATTCATAAGTCATACAATTATTTTTGACTGTCCAAAATACGATATTTCATAGTTGTTTTATACAATTATTTTTGTCATTTTTCTAGGATAAATTGTTTTATAATAAAGCTAATTTACCTGGTGTCGTTTAACACCTAGATCAGTTTATGCAGCTCTAAATTTTACATAAGATGACTATGAATTTATTTGTAATTGTCAGAAACCGTTGTTATGTCTTTGTCCTTTTCCCTTGTTCTGTAGTATGTAGGTACTATTTGATACTGTACAAAATTGTGAATGAATAATATTGATATTCCTTTTTTTTTTTTTTCTTCGTCTTACAGATGGTGGATGCATTTATGGCAGTGAGACCACTTCCCAATATGTTCAACTAATTTTGAGATGTAGAACAGGTCAAAATGATCTCTCCAAGTTTTTGTCCCAAATTCCTTTTTCCTTGGATAACATTCATTTCTCAACTTCAAGATACTTGAATTTCATTCGTTTCACACTAGGAAAGTGTTGCAACTTTGTCAAACAAATTTCAACAACAAATATATAATACTTAAAAACTTTCACTAGAATGTCTTTCAAGGCGAGTTTATTAGTTGTTGGGGTGAGTATGGTCAGCTTTAGAAAAAGGAGTCATGAATTTTGCAGTTCTAGCTATTGTGTTTATCATTTGGTTATGTTTTCAGCTATTCTAGATGAGTAGCAATATAAATTGGAAAGGATACTTAAATATCCATATTAATTATTATTTTTTTGAGATACATATTGAAAATTTAAAAGGTCATAATTATACGGTTCTTTTAATTTCATATAAGATGATTTTGTGTTTGTTGAGGTATAACTTGCACTTTCTGATATAGTAAGGGTTCTACCTTTTTATGGAGTTTATAATTTACCATCACATGAATTTGAAGTTAAATGAAATGATAAAGAATGAAAAATATCTCTGACATAGTATGAAGCACAAAATTACTATTATAAAGTTTTAAAACATTAGCCTATATATTTCTCTTCTAGACATTTTCTTCTAGATTACTTGTGGAGTGTCACATGAAAAACTAAAATATAGATTTTACCTCAAATGAACAAACAAACATTGAACATGCTCTCAGAGGAAGAGAGGGTGGTGATCTCCGAATCTTTAACCCCTCTTTTCTCTGAATGCATGTGGAGCCAATGATTCTTTATGTTTCAAGGTTCCACGGTCATCTTCATCATCCTCTTCTTCTTCTTCTTTGTAGCTATTGTATTATACAAATGAAAAAATAAATATAAATCTATGTTATTCTAGAGTCAGGCCCTGAAGATTATGTTGCCATTTCTTATGGCAGTATGCTCCAGAACAACCAAAACTATATCTGCAAGGTGGTTCAGAAAGTCTTTTGCTCCTGTCAATGGTCACTGGTCAGTCGTTTTGGACCAACGCTATAAGCTATTCGAGCTTGTTCTCAAATATATTGGTTCTGTTGAGAGCCATAACATAAATGATCTTGTTGCAATTCTAAAGAGGTTTTGAGATTGATGATATATACTGTATGGATGAGATAATTATTGCACTTTATGATCTTGCATCCACTAGAAGTTTGATTTAAAGATTTACATAAGAAGAGGGTATCTCATATTTGTAGTAGGTCTCACATAGTCATAGCATGCGAGCCCTATAGGTGAGTGGGTTCCACACATACTGTAAGAGTCATGCTGCATGCAACAAAGGTAGGGGATAATTTTCGCATAAGGAGGGGCTCGTATAAGATTACCAAGGTTCTTTAACGAGCAAGGAGGCCATGACCCTCTCCCCCAATTTAAAATTTTTATTTTTAAATCATCTATTATACCTCTGAAAGTTTAAAATTGGATCCAAAAATATCATAGAGATGAATGTTGAACCGAAGAGGCCTAAAAAATTTGATCCATATATGTTAATACCACTCCTCACTAACACACAACAACCCAATCACCCCTCCCCCCTCTCTTCTCCCCAAGGGGTGTCCCCACCCATAGAACCCGACAACTTCGGATTGATTGGCGGGTTTCTTCCCCCAAAGCCCGATGAGACCCGACCTAATCATAAAACCAAAAATACTTGACAACATTTGAAGGTTTTTCGACAAAAAATTTACAAAAAATGGCGATATTTGAAGTTTTCCAATTATAAATGCTCGAAATCCATTAGATGCAACGAGATCTAGTTAGATCTTGATGGATCCGGCTAAATATCGACTGGATCTTGATGAATCTGGCAAAATATCAACACTGGCGACGAAACCCAAAACCAACCGGTACAACTTGAAACCCAATGAGACCTAAACCAACCAATTCGACTAGTATTTTGGTTCAGTTTTTGGTTTTATTTTCACCCGCTTGAAAGTTTTGGGTCAGACCGGCCTAAACGCCCCCCCCCCCCCCCCATGCCCTCCAAAAAAAAAAAAAAAAAAACTAAAAATGTTTTTAATAACGAAACAAAATTTAGTTACAAACTTAGTTATAGTCCTTAATTGCATATTTTTTATGCTCTTAATATACATGTCGAATTTTGTGTTAATCGGATATTAGATATAAGAAGAAAATGCAATCCAATAGTGAAACTGTCAAAATTTACATTCAATAAAAAAATATTGAGTGAAGTTGTAACCATAAGTTACAACTAAGTTTGTAGTGAAACCTTATCCTTTAATAAATCCTAAGAAATAAATTACTAGTTAAACCTTAATACCAACAAAAACTATCTCCCCTATTCCATAAGTGTTGTGGGCTTGCTATTGCCATTTATTGCCACTTTAGTAGTTAGTAGGCCTGTTCACAGGTCGATCCGAGTCGGGTTTGTGCCTAATCCGGAACCGACCCGACCAGATTGGATGGCCAGAATTTCAACTCGCCACTGACTAGAGTGGCTGATCGGATTGAGCGGATCTGACTTTCAATGGATGGCGGTCGGTTCAGCTAGAGTTAGAGATCTCAAAATCAGCCAAAAACCGGCGAGTTAACGCTGAATTTTTTGCGAAATCGACAACATTTCAATGATATTTGCGCTGGATTATCGCCAAATTTAGCGAAATCTCGCCAAATCCGATGGAGATTCCATGGATTTAGCTAAGATCTTGCTGGATCTAAAAAATTTCGCCGAAAATTGCTCTTTTAGTTGGTTCGGTCGGGTTTCTTCGAGTTTTGGGGAGAAAACCCACTAATCGACTTGTGATTTTTGAATTCTTGAGGCAGAGACCCGCCATCGACCGTCATCGGTGCAGGGCTAGCTAGTTCTCTGGCCAAATCGGACGGGTTGGCCGGGTGGGTTGGGTCTCGGTTGCTGTTGGACACCCCTAGTAGTTAGTAGGTTGTCCATGGTCGAACACTAATCACCACATGGACTAATGTGTTTGAAACTCCAAAATTCTCAAGTGGGTGCTACAAAAGCGGGCAACCACCACATGGACTAATGCGTTTGGATTTTTTTTTTTTTTTTTTTTCACTTGGCAACGGTACTTGATGTAGTTGATAAGATAATAAATAAGACTTTATTTGATTTGAATATGGTTGGAAAACCAACTACAGTATTTGAATTTTGAAAAGAAAAAAAAATGCAAATGATTCAAAAATCAATTCTGATGATGCAACTTTGACAACCATTATAATGGTTGATATCCCAACTTTTGAATATCATCATACAAAATTTTGACAAATTAAAATCAATGATATATGCTGAATTGTATATGCAAATATGAGATTATCATGTTGATTAACATGAAAAAATGTATTATAAAACACTTATTCATATCCTTTCTTTTGTTTATATTTTGCAAGCAAAAGGAAAGTAAATTAACCAAAACATGTTATGGATGTGACATAAAAGGAAGTGAAGAAGGGATATAAAATCATGTGAGTCATCCAAGCATGTTAGCATGTTAGAGCTAGTGAAACAACCATGTAAGCTCAGAGATAAAGACAATCCAAACTTTCCTATTCTAAATGGAACCTTTGATTGATTTGGAACTTGGAAGACCTTGGCCAATTGATTATCTACATTAATATTTAATCTCTTGCCAAATCAGATTTTCAAAAGTTAAATTCAGATTTAATAATAAGTAAGAATTGCTTGGACAGCTACCTTAATAAGAATCTCCCTCTCGGCATGTAAAAGAATTTTAGTTCGCCAATTTTGGAGTTTCTCCCAAACTCTTTCTTTGATTTACGAGACAGCTCTTTTACCTTCTCTTCCAACCATTGGGGTAGCCCCAAATACTTTTCTGAGTGTAATATACTGCTATACTCTCTAAACCCAGCAGTTCTGAGTGGCCTTGTGTTTCAACCATAGTGTTCTTACTAAAGAAAACCATAGTCGCTCTTGATAAGTTTGTGCACTCAGGCCTGTAGCATTTTTATAAGGCTTTAGAAGAGCAAGTACATTCTTCCCTCTATGAGAGGTTGCTTAACAAAAAATAAGACTATCATCAACAAATAAAAGATGAGAATCTGTGGACTACCTTTACACACTGCTATCCCTATAGTCAAATCTTGAGATTCAGCTTGTCTCATTAAAGCTGTCATGAAGCCCTAGACAGACACATGCATATATTACCACGATGAAGTGCCCTTCCCTCTTCAGATATTCCTCTCCACTAGTTATGGGTATGCAGGAAAAGAACAAGGCTCTGTCATCAAAAGTGCACATTGGACATGTTTACTCACAATTTCAGCTATTATAAGTTACTAAACTAGCCAAAGCTGAGAATACCCCTCAACAACCCCAACCCCAACCCCACCCCCCCCCCCCCCCCCCAAAAAAAAAAAAACAAAAAAAAAACCAACAGCCTGAAGACTAAACATTGCTCTCACTAACATTTCATCATAAAGCAAAGCAGACAACCCAAAAATCCACAAATGCTAATGGATACCATCTTACAAACGCTAAAACACCACCCCATGCCAAAACAAATACTGGCAACAATCACCCGACCTACTGAAACCTAATGAAATCTACACACATAAAGGCAATTAAGGATGCACAAAACATTTACAAATTTCTCATAACAACACAATGAGCAGTCATTTACATGTTTAGCCCACTTAAAGACACGTCACCAGCCAAAAACTACTTCAAAAGGAGTGAAGCCAGTGTGTCCATTGCAGTAGGTAAACTGCAGGTGCATCCAACCAAAAGCTAGTAATCTTTTACTTCTGTTTTGACCTTGTCAACTACAGAATTTTTTCAATCAACCTTCTCATTATGATTTGGCAGCACCATTCTCTTCAACTTCCTGTTTACTCTATTTAGGTATATCTCGTCAATGCGTCTGCAAAAAAAGAAATGCATTTAGAAAAGAATAGAAGGCAGCAGTATAAACGGATAACTACTCAACCATGCAATAATCATATCAAATGTGGGCTTTATGTCACTGTAAATTGGGACCCCAGCATTGAAGCCCTTCAAAGGTTCCACACACAACTCTACTAGTTGTAGAAGCCATCAGTCAAGGAAAGCACATCATGTAGCAGTAAAAAGCAAAGAGCAAGACTTAGACACAATACTTAGGTGTTTTTTATGTTCTTCTCTTAAGATTCTGCCATGAGACTATTTTTTTCATAGATGGAAGTGTAATTTTTAAGTTAAGTAGCCACATGGCAAAATCTTAATAGGAAAATCTAAGAAATAGCACCTAAGGTACTCTACATAAGTTTTGTAGCAAAATACTATAACCAGGAAAAAGCAAACAAATTGCAAATAATGGAGAATAAACAAATTGCAAATGACAGGAGAAAGCAAAATACTATAACCAGCTAGCCATGAAACAAAAAGCCTTTCAGATTGGGAAACAATATTGTCCATCAAGAAGAACAAATACTTGCAGTACCACATGAAAAAGAAAATAATGAGCATGAAACAGAAAAAATTAAAAGTGAACAAATACCATAATGCAATCTTATATACCCACGTGAAAAAACATCAAGACATACAAGATTTGAGTGAACAGCAGTCAGCAGTCACCTGATAATGCTCACCAACTTGTCCATCGTTGTGTACTAGAAGCTTTTCTGGTGCCTTGGGAACACAGGATAAGGCATCATTCTGTACAGGTGAAGAATTTGCATGACCATTTAGTCCTTTACCCAGAAGAACATTCTGCTGCAATTCTGTTACAGGATTTAACAAGCAGTCTAATTTGTCTTCATTTGTGAAGTTGTCAGTGCCAGTTTTCTCATGAGTCACTTCTGAGATCTGTACGATTTTATCTATAACTAATACACTAGCCTCTTCAGCACCTTCTTGAAGTTTAGAGGATGAAAACAATACATGCTGATCCTCTGCAACATTTTTTTGGGTGGAAATTACACTGAAACCAAATAAAAACACATTTACCAGGAAAAAAAATTTAATTTACGTCTCTAAGAACCACTAGTGCATTTCAAAAATCAGAAATTAAACTCAATATGCAATAAGCTATATCAAATGGGGGAAAAATTATCGCTTTACCTCTCAGTAACAGCGCATTGAGTTGCAGTGCCATCCTCTTGTTGCCTCCTTTTCTTTCTGTTCTGCCTTTGCTCTGATTGTAAATTAACACTGTCATTGGATATAGAGTGTTTAACTCTTCTTTTTCTCCCTGCCTGAAGCTGTTGCTCAGAAATTGAAGGGGCACACTTTTCACTCGCATAGTCTTTAATTTCAGACACATTATCATGTGTTGCTTTTGCAATGTCACCTACATGGGGCACTTCAACAATCACTTTTGGTTCACCAATAGCATATTTCACTTGCTGTCTCTCTCTGAAAATTCTGTTTGACTTCTCCTCTCCCAAGTCCTTTTGCCCATTGCTTGCAATTTCAGGGTCAGATAACAAAGACCTTTCTTCATACTTCATCGGCGTCTTATCAGGAGAATGTTTGAATATTAATTCTGTGCATCGTTTAATCCAGGAGAAACGAGCAGAGCTATGAGGAGAAGCACTATCCAGATTATGCATAGATGGAGAATTGAGCCTATTGCTAACATCAGAAATATCCACCACTTTCTGTGAATCCTCAGCATTTGGTATAAATCTTTTCTGCTTCAAAATTCTTTTTGCAGAAACTTTCCGCTGGCCTAGTTCAGAATCGAATTTCTGCATCTCAGCAATACTATCTGAGGCAAATTTTAAATCCTGCAGCTTCTTAAGGTCTTCAATCTGGGCAAGTATCTCTTCTCTATCTGCATGCAATAGCTCCCTTTGTTTTTTTAATTTCTCTCTTTGGACCTTCAGATCCTCAATGCAATTATTTAGCTCTGCCCACTCCCTGTTTCGTTGCTCACGTTCCAAATTTATCTCCAATCTCTCAGCATTGAGCCTTTTCATTTCTAAAGCAACCTGTTCCAACTCTTTATCAGTTTTTTCCTTGAGAGAGCTTATATACTGAAGTTCATTTTTCTTTTCATGCTCAAAGGCTCTCTCTCTCTCAGTCAAATCACTCTCTAATTCTTCACGTCTTTTTTCAAAACAGTTCTCCAACTCTCTCTTTTGCATCTCAATCTCCAGTAAGAAATCTGCACGTTCTTGCTGCATCTTGCTGAACCACTCAGTACGATCATGCACCATCTTATTCATAAAGTCTTCCCGCTCATGGCTAAGTGCCTCAACATCTTGTTTATACTGCTCACGCATTGCTTCCTTTTCCAGTTTAAGGCTATCACGCTCTTCCTTAATAAACTTGGAAAAGGCCACCCTCTCTTGAGCCACACGTTCCGCTTCGTTCCGTAATTCCTCTCTTTTTTCATCAATTAACTCCCATTCAGCTTCAAACTTGGCCTTCTCTACTTTCAACCTTTCTGAATCAGCAATAACCTCCAATTTTTGAGCCCTAACCATATCTATTTCTTCTTTAAGATTCATCTCTAGAACTGATAACTCACTTGTTTCAGTTTTCATGGCCTCTAGCTTCTCCTTTGCTTGATCAACCAGGTTCTTTTTATCATCCAATGAAACCAATGAATTCTGAAGCTCTACTTTCATTTTGTTGATCTCTTCTTTCTCTTCTTGCAATTGTGCTTTATTCAGCTCATACTCTTTCTCAGTAGCCCTTAGGCGTTTTTCTTTCTCATCAAGTAAATTCAATGTCTCTGCCACTTCTTTCTCCCTATCTGCTAATGTCCTAGTCTGAACCTCCAAGTCATGCTCCCTTTCCGAAATTAGGTTTTCCCGTTGCCTAAGATCCATCTCCTCCAACTCCCAAGCCCGTCTCTTAGTCTCAATTTCATCTTCAACTGATTTTCGCGTCATCTCCAGCTCAGCATCAAATTCAGACTTTGTTGTTCTCCAAGCAGTTTCATGATTAGCAATAACTTTCTGGATTTGATCCTGCATTTCCATTCAAAAGATGAAATAAGAAAAATGAACGAGATGATTATGAAGAATAAAGTTTCCCAATAGTAAAATATTAGTAGCAGTTGGCTGAAAGGATCCAATAAAACCAGTCATTCTCAGAATGGTGATAAAACCTAAGGCCTAGCTGAAACCATCTTCCACTCCATAATTTAATTATAAAAAAAAAATGCTAGCTAAGAAAAAACAACTCACAGATTCCTTGCTTGCAAGTTTTTCCTGTAGAGCAAGTAGGTCTTGCTGTTCCTTATTCAGTAGAGCTTCCCTTTTAATGACATCCTGCATAAACCCAAAAGAGAAACTACATGAATAAAGTTTCTTGCAAACAAAGTAAAAATCTTATATACAATTACAGAAAAAGGGAATCAAAGATACTAACCTCCTCCCTTTTTGACAGGGAAGCCTTGGTCAGATCCATACTCAATCTCTCATCATTTAGATCTCTAAGTTTCTTCTCAATAGTCGCCTTTGAGTCCTCTATCTCCTTTTCAACTCGATTTAGTTCTTGAGATCTACTAAAAATGAAATCCTCCCTCTGATTCAGCAAAGCTTGGGCTTCAAGTAATCTTTCATGTTCAAGCTGCAAAGCTTTCTGCCTTTCACTTAAAGATTGCCTCTCAAGAATAATATCTTTCTCTTTTTCTTCACAACTAAAACATAAGACAACAACAGCATTACAAAACTACCCAACCAGGTTTCTTGCCTGAAAATTTATACATTGTAGGAGCAGCTTCTGAAATGACCACTGGGTGACCATGGTGTTAAAAGAATAATGGAATTCAGCACAACTCATAATTTTTTTTGCAAGAACACATGTTCACAAGTTTTGGTCTGTTTCACCATCTAGACAACAAGTCCAAAAGAAGAGCAATCTCATGACCATGCATGTAGCTCTCCCTTGAACTACATTATGCAAGGCTTGGAACTAAGGCACAAGCCAAATCTACATTTTGAAACAATGTTGAATTACTAGGGAAAAGAAAAAAGACGACAAAATTATAGATTTGTCTTCATCTCTGTTGTTGATGCAGACAGTGAAGAAGAGTTTGAGGAAAAACAAGATTAAATACACAAAGATTCAAGATTTGTGGTCTAGTTTTGATGCAGGGCCTTCTTGGCACATCTCATAGGTTATTTTAGTTATTATTGAGTCTTAGTTTTAAGTTTTTTTAGGTTAGAAAGTTGCTGGTTTAGTTTTTTATTTTTATTTTTACTTTATTTTAAATAGTAGTTTGGTAATTTTTACACTTTTTGGAATAGGCTGCCCTAGAGGCCCATGAGTCTTATTTTATGCTTAGAGTCCTTTTCTAGGAATAAGTTACTTAGAGTTTTAGTCCTAGAAAATGATCTAAAAATAGACTATATAAAGGTTTTATTATAGTCAATAATAGTCATAGTGAGATTAATTCTAATAAAATTCCAACAGCTCATTTTAAGGTTTGAGAGTGTGAATGCCTTCTCCTACCTAAGTGTGATTGCTTAGGAAATCCTAGGTGTGATTGCCTAGCATTTTATCTATGTTATTTCTTGTTCTATTCCCTGTTTTAACACCAAACAAACATCAACATATTCAAGATTCAATTTTTCCTTAACTTAAACCCTTGAACACCAATCCTTATTCAAGAACTGTTCAACAAATCTGATTAAGTGCTGATTTCCTAAAGATCCTACATCAAAATTGGGAGCTCATTCAAGCTTCCGTCCTATGTCAGTTGTTTGGTCTATGACTGAGTGAAGGAAGGACGGAAAAGAAATTTAAAAACTTAATTCTCCTCTTTCTAATTCAGTATTGTTGTTGTTTTCTCTACTCTTGAACAAGCAAAGACTAAGGACCTTGGGTTGACTTAGGAGGTATTAGATCAGTTCAAAAGATACCATTTACTCAAAAGGCTTCATTGAGAACTTTCAGGGAAACATAGATCAAGACTGTCAAAGGATAGGTAACATTTATACACACACACACACACACACACACACACACACAGACACAGACACACACACACACAAGTATAGAAAGAAATGCAACACAAAGACTTCCTAGGTTTAGCCCATCCTAGTCAAAGGAGAGGTAAGATAAAACTTGAGTAGATTATCTAAGACATATTAATGAGCTTAGCCATGAAGTTCAAAAAAGAAAAAAACCATCATGCAGTCTGCTTTCCAATCTTTTAAAGTTTGCACTACATGTAGCATAATGCCAAATAACTAAATATAAATAAATAGGAGCCAAGGGATTTCATGAGAAAAGGTGATCTTTGAGCCTTTTTATTATGCACATATTCCTAATTAAAATGAACCAAACCAACTTGAACACAGGAAGCTAATGGAAGCGGGTTTCAACAAGATATGATATAAATGAGTAAGGCACATACTCAGACTTGAACGATATGAGATGCCTCCTGAGTTCATCTTCACGTGCTTCAACTTCCTGCAGCTTTCTTTCTGCAGCACGGTGATACCGAGTAGCTTCCGCTTGTAAAGATTCTGCTGAATGCAGCTTTGCTTCAGCCTCAGTAAATTTCTTCTGAGCATCTTCTACCATAATGCGTCCATCAGCCAATTTACTCTCAGCTGAAACCTTTATTTCAGCAGATTCTGCACGCATCTCGTGCAAGGCCTTCTCAAGCTACAGAAATCCATCAAACAAACCCCGAGAAAAGATAAATTACAATGATAGGGTCACATGGGAAAGGCACACTTTCTTTAATTTAAGGATGACCATAATTGATAAGCTTACACTTGCTATACACTCGTCCTTGACTCCTATAGCCTTCTTCAGCCTCTCTTCTCGTTTTTTTGCCTCAGATAAGGCAGATAGGTGCAGCGCTTGATCACGCTTATGCATTATTTCATTTGTTTCTTCAGAAGCTTTGATCTGCTCATATTTGGAAGTTAATTCCTTTCTTTCCAAAAGGAGAAGCCCCATGTGGTGTTGGTGGTCAAAGATCTACATAAAAGATAATTATAAATGGGTATTGCTAGGATTCACCTCATGGGAGAGATATATATTATAGCCTATGTACACTGGCAACATTTTAGTGCAAATTTAAAAAAAAAAAAAAAAAAAAACCGTACTTTACCAGCACATCAATTTGCAAACAGGATCAAATTGTACAAAAGATGAACACAATTTGATTACTTAATGACAACTCGAATATGTTTGCATGTAAAAATATACATATGTTCAGTATCTTCTATCACCAATGCCATGAACAGGCAAGAGATCTAAATTCAGCTTCCTCAAATCCAAAAATACAACCCAACTATAAAGTATATGTGAATAATTTATGTAAAATACGACCATCTCTATCATCACTCTTACGAAATCAATGAGATGTTAACATAAGCTACTCTTATTCTTATAAAATGGCACTACAGTAACTCAAAAAAAAGAAAAAAGAAAATTCCAAACACTTGAGATTCTCTGTCAGACAAATAGACAATGTGAATAAATTCCCACTCTAGCACTCATAAATTAATTTCCACCGACAATTATGGTCAACAAGAACTATTAAATTAAGTCCTACATAAGAGTTATGACAATGCTAATATCATCGATAATTAGTTAATTACTTTCATTATCCTCGTAATTATTAAAGACGAAAACTTTACACTTAATTACACCATTCCTTTTATTATGAATAATTAAGCCACATAATGAAAAAAGTTATTTACATATCAAGATTTAAAAAAAAAAAAAAATCAACTCAACTAGTCCAAATAGTACGCATTCTAAAAGTACTAAGCAACCAATTAGAATTTCAAAATTTCTACACATTCATACATCATCTTATTAATTAATCAAATTCCACCAAGCATATATCAAACAAGATTACATATATTCTGAAAAAAAAAAAAAAAAAAAAAACAAGAAGCAAAAAAAGTAAAAAAAATTTAGTTGTAAAGAATTGGGGGAAAATAGGAAACCTCAGCTTCGAGCTTTGCAATATAGGCTATGAGGGCAGCCTTGTCTCTGCGTTTGATGGATTCTTCATCGAAACCAGCCTCCTTGAGGCGCTTCCAGATGGCCTCGTCAGTGAGAGGGGTTTTCAAAACCCTAGAACCAGGCGTTATCGACAAAGCCTTTGTAGTAGTAGCAGTAGCAGCAGCAGCTGTTGTTGTAAGTCTCGGAGTAGTCGGAGCAGCGATCGCGAGTCGTTCCGATTGAGGACTCGCCATCTCCGCCAGCTTCTCAAACCCTAATAAGATTCTCTTTCTCTTTTTCTTTGTTTACGGTGCTTGGCTGTTGTTGATGATCTGATCTGATATTTTCTTGCTTTTTAACGCACTTTTTCTTTCTCACACATCAATTCCACATTTGATTCTGTGAACGCAGTTTGTGTGCGAGTCACTACGGAGTATGCTTTTTTGCTTTTTTTTTACTTTAACTTTTATTTTTTGTTGTTGCGATGAAAGCGCCTTTTTTACAAATAAAACTGAAAGAGTGAAGGAGTAAAGAGGAGTACGGCAGTGTAGTGTGTAGGGACTGACAAAATTAAACTAGAATTTGGCTCATGAGTTGGGACATTTTTTCCAAGCGGAAATTGGCCAACGACGTCGTTTTCATTGGAGTTTGGTAGAGATGGAATTTTGCGCCTTTTTAAACTTTTATTTTTATTTTTCAAAATAAAGAGAGCCCAGTCTTGTCATGGAAGCTTCTAGAGTGAAAGTCAACCTTCCACGTCAGCTTACCAAAGTTAAGTTTGGCAAGCGGGAAAATATACAAATAAAATCCTAGTGATTTATTGAGCTTATTTTGATTAGTGTGCCACCCAAAAAAAGAAAAAGAGTTTCTTCCAATTTTTTTACATTATATATTAGATTTTAACAAATAAAAATTTATAAAACGCATTCAAACATGTTAGAATTGATTGATGTTGTTGGATTCGAGATAATTTAATTAGTAAAGTTGGGTTCTAATTAGCCTTTTGTTGCCAAATAAAAAATTATCATAGGCTAAATCACATAATTTGATCATGTCTATCGAAAAACAAAAAAAGACTGATATTTATAAATTGGTTGGTTGAAAATTCATTTTATAAAAATGGTAAGTTAGAATATAGCTCATTATCTAAAAATAAATAAAATACACTCCAAATTTTATTTCCTCTTATAATTCATGCATCCCAATTATGGGTTCCTTTAAATGGAATGTATTTTTTAAGTTTTGGACACCTAAATAATGGTTGCTATTAATAATTTCAACCTTTTGTATCGTACTTTAAATGGAATTGCCATATTTAGTTATGGTTTTGAAATAATTATTAGGTTACTATTATATATTTTCCATAAATTGACTATTGAAAAAATTTGTACTTAATAATCCTAGTTATGGTAGGAGACTTGTAATTCACCTAGTACTTTATGGTATTTCTAACGGATACATTCAAAATTCAAATTCTTACATTTCCAAATATCGATGTATCGAAAAAAACTTTATTTTCAAATTATAGCAACTACCCGCCTAATTCTATGTCCTTATAAAATAAAATAGTTAACATTTACTTTAAAAAAAAAAAAGAAGCAAAATTAATACTCCTTCAATTTTGGATTAAAATAGAAAAATCCCACACTCTCTTTAAAATTATATAAAAAAAAAAATCTCCTATTGCTTTAATTTGAAATTAAATATATCTTAACATTGATAAATGATCAAATTTGTCCTTTTGTTATCATTATATAGTTGGGTGTAATGAGGAAAGGAAGGAAAAAGAATGAAATGAAGATAATTATTTTGGAATTTTTTTTTTCTATTTCAATGTTTGGGAGTTTTAATAGATAAATGAAAATATCATTCCTTATTTGGGAGTTTAAGTAGAATAGAATGAAATGGATGTGAGAGAATATTCATTCCTCTATTTTCTCTCAAAACCTCAAATTTCTATTTCTCCCAAAATTAGAAAGAATCAAAGGGAATAAAATTAGGTTTAATGAAATTTTCACTAAAACTTCCAAAATACCCTAATTTATTTAGCCATTTATTTTAAAATAAGTAAATAATGCCATTATAAAATGATTCCGCTCTATTCCTTCTAATGGTACTTACAAATAAAGTTTCTAACATTCCATTCACTTATATTAAAATATCCTAACAATGTGTTTTTTTAATTCCATTCCACTAATTTTTTTTTTCATTACTTAAATACATTCTATTTTATTCCACTCATTTATAATTTATTCATATTGTAGTGTCAATGGGCCCAAAATGCGTATTGGGTCAGTCCAAAGGCTCTCACAAGGAGGAAAGTCTAACCCAATATCCTGAATGGTCCGAGGACATTATAAGTCTCGCCTACGAAGTCACGTGATAAAGAAAAGTACCATGCATGAGCAGAACACCTCGGAACATGACGTTCGATGACGCCCAAGTCCTCGGCAGCATGTTGCCGAGGACAAGGCGAGTGACCTGGCGGTCTAAGGGCATCCGTACTGAAGACTTGAGATACAAAAACTGAGAAAAAAAGAATAGGGGATAAAGGGAGGTGATAGACAAATATCAAGGATAAAACTGCTACCACCGCATTGAAGGCCCCATACCTACCTCTCTGGCCGCATTAATGAGAAAGTGATGCCTGAACATTGAAATTCAACCTTACACTCACCGCCAGAGACTTTAGTAAGAAGGAATGATGAGACAAGTATCCAAAAAGAACATCTGGACTACACGTGGAAGAAAGGAGAAAAGGATGCAGGCCTATAAAAGGCGAAGGAAGAAGAAACAAAAGGGGGGAGAAAAAGACACACATACATACACCGCAGAGAGAAATTGTAATGAAACACCAAAGATTGTCCTCGGCATCAATATGAAAAGCAATATTTCATCCATGTATGAGGAGTACGCATGTGTTCTGTGATTTGATCTAACTTTTGTGTTATCTATCGTCCCATAACCTAGATTAGAAGCTCACTCTCTATAAATTCATTGTTTAGGGCTCATTAGGCTGGTCTGAAAGTGTAACTTTGATCCAGCGTGATTTGTGTCCTTACAATTGGCGCCGTCTGTGGGGATTCTTGTGTTTGAGCGCAGATAACGTGATGGCAAATTCAGATCCAGACCATGCAGAATCTTAGGGATCTCAGCACGAAGATCCTTTTCAACATTTAAAGCAGATGGGAGATTGAGAGGGCAGCATACATCCAGGGCGAGCTGCTAGCAATCACATGCGGGGCGGAAGCAGAATCCTCCATGAAGGTGGCACTAGAGCCATGCAAAGGGAAATTGACCAGCTGAAGAGAAAGCTGCATCGCGCCAAGCGAAAACGGACGCCTTCTGTATCCGATCCTTCCTCAGATGATTTCCAGAGCAGTGGCTATTAGCCGAGGTCGAGAACTCCTCCTAGCGAAACTTTCTCATATCAAGAGGAAAGTCTTCATGACAAAGCGAGCAAGAAGCCTCTTCCTAGGGGCTTGGGTAGCGACGCCATGGGAAAGGCACTGCACCAGCTCTCCAAGTCACCTTTCACACGTCGTATCGAGAAAGGAAAACTTCCTCGTCGTTTCACGCAACCAAGCTTCACCATTTATAATGGCAGAACAGACCCGGTAGAGCACGTGAGCCATTTTAACCAACGCATGGCGGTCTATTCGCAGAACGAAATCTTGATGTGCAAAGTATTCCCCTCAAGCTTGGGACCAGTTGCGATGAGATGGTTTAATGGCTTGAAAGCAGATTCCATTGATTTCTACATGGAACTTATGGTGGCCTTTAGGTCTCGTTTTGTTATATGCAGCAGAGTACCTCGGCCTTTGGACTCGTTACTATCCATGACCATGAGAGAAGGCGAAACCCTGAAAACCTACTCGAACAGATACTGGAAAGCATTCGATGAGATTGACGGTGATTTTGATGAGGTGGCAGTTAACACTTTTAAGGTCGGTCTTCCAGTTGAACACGATTTAAGAAAGTCTTTGACTAAGAAACCTGTAAAAACTGTTTGCCGGCTTATGGATCGTATTGATGAGTATAAGCGAGTGGAGGAGGATCAACAGCAGAGCAAGGAAAAAATGAAAATTATCCCTCAGGAGAGCAGGGATTTCAAGATAGAGAGATACAATAGCAAATGGCCACGGAGGGATTTTGCTGGCTAGTCTAGGTCGGCTCCTTCTCAGACAGTAAACGCTGTGTTTTGTGAGCCAGTACAGCAAGTGTTGGAGAAGATCTGTCGTGATTCTCGTGAACTATATTTTAGGTGGCCCAATAGAATGATAGGGGACCCTACAAAACGTAATCAGAACCTCTATTGCAATTATCATCAGGATAAGGGGCATACCACGGAAAACTACAGGAACTTGTGGAATTACCTGGGCCAGCTGGTCAAAGAAAGGAAGTTAAGGCAATTTATGAATTGGCCTAATGAACAAGGCACACAATCTGGTTCCGTGAATCAAAGCAAGAATATTTCAAGACCTCCATTGGGCACGATCAATGTCATTTTTGCTGCGCCAGGTCGGAGTGGGTCTTATCGTACTAGAGTAATGTCAGTATTGCATCATTCTGCCGAGGACCTTAGCTCCGAGCCGAAGAGGACAAAAAGGAATCCTCCGCCCATTTTGGGATTTTCTGAGGAGGATAAGGTTGGCACTATCCAGCCGTATGATGACGCTCTAGTCATCATACTGAGGATAGGGAGTTACGACGTAAAGAGAGTGATGGTTGACCAAGGGAGTGAGGCTGATATTATGTACCCGAACTTGTTCAAGGGCCTTAATTTGAAGTCTGAGGATCTCACGGCTTACGACTCCTCGTTGATAAGCTTTGAAGGGAAGGTTGTCATTCCGAAGGGGTTGATCTGACTATCTGTACAGTCAGGGCCAGTGGTGCTAGATGTGGATTTTATCGTAGTAGACGCCTATTCCCCTTACACGGCCATAGTGGCAAGACCATGGCTGCACGCCTTAGGTGCTGTATCATCAACTCTACATGTTAAGGTGAAGTTCCCGTATGAGGATGGAGTTGAAGAAATAATTGGCAGCCAGTCAATGGCAAGACAATGCATCACGGCAGCAATTATGCATCAGGCAAGACAAGAGTCCCAGGCCTTAGCCGAGAGTAGTTTATAGCAGCTAACGTCCTCGGCCAAGTCAAGTGTAGCCGAGGCTAAAGTGCCTGGTTGTGAGGAGTTAGAGAAGGTGCTTATTGCCGATGATATGGAGAAGTTCTTCCAGGTGGGAAGTCAGTTACCACTCCAAGAAAAAGGAGAACTAGTTACGTTTTTAAAAAGGAACATCGATGTGTTTGCATGGGATGCTTACGAAGCCCCACGAGTTGACCCAAACTTCATTTGCCATCACCTTAGCGTCAATCTAGTAGCAGTGCCGCAGAGGCAACCACCTCGGCGCTCGTCCCAAGAGCACGCTGAGGCCGTTAAAGAAGAGGTACTGAAACTTAAAAAGGCAGGTGCCATTAAGGAGGTGTTCTATCCAGAATAGTTGGCGTATACAGTGGTGGTGAAGAAGAAGAATGGGAAGTGGAGAGTATGTGTGGACTTTACAGACTTGAATAAGGCTTGCCCTAAAGATTTGTTTCCGATGCTCCGCAGAGATTAGTTGGTGGATGCCACTGTAGGGCATCCTCGGATGAGTTTTCTATATGCTTTCCAAGGGTACCACTAAATACCTTTAGCTCTAGAGGACCAGGAGAAGACAACCTTTTTCACACCCACGGAAAACTACCACTATAAGGTGATGCCCTTGGGCTTGAAGAATGCTGGGGCTACCTATCAGAGAATGATGACCCGGATGTTTGAACCCCAACTGGGAAGAACAATTGAAGTATACGTAGATGATATGGTGGTCAAAAGTAAAATTATTTCGGCTCATATACCAGACCTGAATAACACCTTTCAAATGCTGAGAAAGCATTAGCTACGCCTTAATGCATCTAAATGCTCCTTTGGAGTTGGATTTGGTAAATTCTTGGGTTACATGGTGACACACAGGGGAACCGAGGTCAATTCGGCTCAGGTCAAGGCCATCAATAGCTTACAGCCACCTTGAAATCCAAAGGAGGTGTAGAGGTTGACTGGGATGATCGCTGCCCTCAACAGATTTATTTCACGGTCTCTGATCGGTGTAGGCCGTTTTTCCAATTATTGAACAAGTGGAAAGAGTTTAAGTGGACCGAGGAATGCGCCGTCGCCTTTCAGCAACTCAAGGAATACCTTTCACCTCCTCCTATCATGTCTCGACCCGAAACTGATGAAGTTCTATTTGCATATATTGCAGTGGCATGCCACGCTGTTAGTTTGGTGCTGATAAGGGTCAACGGGGATGTACAGAAGCCGGTTTACTACGTCAGTAAATCCTTACAGGAAGCTGAGGTACGCTATCCACCATTGGAAAAGGAAATCCTAGCCGTAGTGCATGGGACACGTAAGCTCCCACATTATTTCTAATCTCACACGGTGGTGATTCTGGCTCAACTTCCCTTCAAAGCCATACTCCGAAATGCAGATTATACAAGTAGGATTGCTAAGTGGAGAACCATTTTGGGCTCTTTTGACATCAAGTACATGCCCTGCACATCAATAAAGGGTCAAGTGTTAGCTGATCTAATTGCGGAGTTTGTTAAGCCCACAATAGAAGATAGTGCCATTAACATGGACATTGATAGAAAATCAATTGGTACGGTTGCGTGCAAAGGTCCCCCAGTGTGGACTGTTTACGTTGATGGGACTGCCAATCAAAGGGGATCCGGTGTAGGTTTGGTAATTATGAGCCTAGAGGGTCTCGCACTGGAAAAGTCATTGAGATTGGGATTCTCGGCTACTAACAACGAGGCCGAGTGTGAAGCTTTGCTAAAAGGGATGGATATGGTTCAGAAATTGGGGGGAAAGGCCGTGCAAATGTTCTCAGACTCGCAATTAGTTGTGGGGTAAGTGGAAGGAAAGGTGGAAGTCAGGGATCTGAGAATGCAAGACTATTTAAATCAAGTCAAGGTTTTGCAATGCGAATTTGAATCCTCTACTTTGTCACACGTCCCTAGGAGTAACAATACGCATGCCGACTCTCTATCAACTCTGGCCACGTCGTCGACACAAGGTCTACCACGGGTCATCCTTGTTGAAGACTTACCTAAACCCTCGGGAATGAATGGAAGTATTATCCAGGTTCATCAGATCAGGGTGGGGCCTAGTTGGATGGATCCCATTGTATCATTCCTTAAAGATGATGTTCTGCCAAAGGAAAAGGTCGAGGCGGACAAGATGCGCAGGAAAGCATCTCGTTTTTGGTTGGCTGAGGATCACAAACTTTATAAACGATCCTTCTTTGGGCCATACCTGTTATGTATACATCCTGAAGCGACAGAGCTGCTTTTGGAAGAGTTACACGAAGGAATTTGTGGAAGTCATATGGAGGGAAGGTCTTTAGTTCACAGAACTCTAACACAAGGATATTGGTGGCCCAATATGCAGCGAGAAGCTCAAATCTATGTGAAGAAGTGTGATCAATGTCAAAGGTTCGCACCAAACATTCATCAGCCTGGGGGTGTGCTTAATCCCCTAACAAGTCCTTGGCCTTTCGCACAGTGGGCTCTGGACATTGTGGGACCCTTCCCAAAGGCGCCTGGAAACAGAAGGTGGTTGGTTGTGGGCACTGATTATTTTACTAAGTGGGTAGAGGCCGAACCTCTGGCAAACATTAGGGATGTCGATGTGAAGAAATTTGTGTGGAAAAATATCGTCACTCGATTTGGAATCCCCTATACTCTCATTTCAGATAATGGTTTGCAGTTTGATAGTAAAGCGTTCAGGCGATATTGCTGTGACCTCGACATAACCAAAAGGTACTCCACCCTTGCTTATCCGCAAGGAAATGGGCAGGCCGAGGCGGTCAACAAAGTTATAGTCAATGGGCTTAAGAAGAGGCTGGATGACGCCAAAGGGAGATTGGTAGAGGAATTGCCTCATGTTCTGTGGACGTATCGGACCACACCCCGTCGGTCAACGGGAGAGACACCATTCTCAATGACTTATGGTGCCGAGGCTGTTATTCCTTTGGAAATCGGTTTTCTGACGATGAGAACAAGTTCCTTCGCTCCGGACAGTAATGACAGGTTACTAGAAAGGAGTCTAGATCTGGTTGAAGAGCAGAGAGAGATAGCCATGATCCAATTGGCTTACTATCAACAAAAATTGAAGCAAGGGTATGATTCGCATGTGAACTAAAGGCCACTTGCTCCTGGAGACTTAGTATTGAGGAAGGTCATGGGTAATACCAAGAATCCAGCATAGGGGAAGTTGGGACCAAATTGGAAAGGACCGTATCGCATTACTGCAATAGCCGGAATAGGAGCTTACTACCTTGCAGATTTAGATGAAAAGGTTGTGCCCCATCCTTAGAATGTAAGTAATTTGCGATGATATTATTATTAATAAAAGGCACCTCGACCACTTTAATTCTATTGTTGTTATGCTGCACTTAATATTATGTTCAAAATGCCAATATGGATTGTCAAACAAAACTATGATTACGCCGGGTCCTCAGACCCTCTATCTTGGGAAATTTAACGTGTTGGCACAGGTCGCTAGATTCTGGGTTACACCGGGTCCTCGGATCCTCTACCTTGACCTAAAGAGAAAAGTAGGGTTACGCCGGGTCCTCGGATCCTCTACCTTGTTCTAAAAATAAAAATAAGGTTACGCCGAATCCTCAGATCCTCTACTTTAGTGTAAAAGAAAAATAAGGTTACGCCGGATCCTCAGATCCTCTGCCTTGTTTTAAAAATAAAAATAAGGTTACGTCGGGTCCTTGGATCCTCTACCTTAGTATAAAAACAAAAATAGGGTTACGTCGGGTCCTTAGATCCTCTACCTTGTTCTAAAAACAAATATAAGGTTACGACAGATCCTCAGATCCTCTACCTTAGTTTAAAAATAAAAATAAAGTTACGCCGGATCCTCGGATCCTCTGCCTTATTTTAAAAATAAAAATAAGGTTACGCCGGGTCCTCGAACCCTTTACCTTAGTATAAAAATAAAATTAGGTTATGCCGGGTCCTCAGATTCTCTACCTTAGTATAAAAGAAAAATAAGGTTACGTCGGATCCTCGGACCCTCTACCTTAGTATAAAAGAAAAATAAAGTTATGCCTGGTCCTCAGATCCTCTACCTTAGTATAAAAGAAAAATAAGGTTACGCTAGGTCTTCAGACCTTCTACCTTATTATAAAAGAAAAATAAGGTTACGCCGGATCCTCGGACCCTCTACCTTAGTACTAAATACAAATGAGATTACGTCGGAGCCCCAAAGACAATTACACAGACAAAGGATTGGGTTGCGTAGATTCCTTGGAGTACATGTACGCGTCCTATAGAGACAATTGCTCTAGCAAACACTCAACAGGTATGTACTCACAATAAGTATCTCAAATGTGGGTTTCATGTAACTTCACTTGTTACTAAGCATTAAGCACAACGTTTGAGCCCCTCCTAGTTCAAGTGTGGAACGTATCAGAAATGTTAGTGTTTCGTATTTTAATATTGGCGTAAATGCACTTTTAGTCCCTACATTTTGACGTTTTTCCATTTTAGTCCCTACATTTTATTTTTACCACTTTTAGTCCCTAAATCAATTAACGCGTGTCATTTTAGTCCTTTCCGCTAGTCAACCGACGGAATTAGCTGATGTGGCAACCGGAGGAATTAAAATATTACAAAAAAATGCCACATCAGCATTTAATTTTTAAAAAAATAAATTTTCAATTTTAACTAAATAAAAAAAAAGAAAAAAAATTAAAAACAATAAAATCAAATCTCTTTGAACACAACAATACAAACCCAGAAAAAACCAAGAACACAAATCAAACCTCAATTTCTCAGACCTCTGGTTCTCTCACCCTCACCCACACCCACGGCACGGTGGCAACCCTTCTCTCCCCCACACCCATGGCACGGCGGCTCCCTCTCTCTCACCCATACCCATGGTGGTTGAAGACTCTTCCATGGCCGAAACCCATTTTTTCGTCTACCATCTTCGTTCTCTTCTCAAATCAGTGCCATGGAGACATTTGGCTAGGGATTTTTGAGCTTCACATCACCACCACTGCTATTGATCCATGCCCACAGCTCTGATTTGGTGCCAAACATGTTTGTGTCTTTGTTTTTGGGTTTGGATCTCTATTTGGGTCTTTGTTTATGTTTGGGTCTTTGTTTGTGTTTGGGTTTGTGTTTCAAACATCAAGGAAACATTTGATAAAGACCCACGAGCTCCGCCACGAACTCCGCCACTGCCATTGGCGACGCCACCACTGGTGGCTGCGATCTCGATCTTTCTCTGTTCTAATTTTTTTTTTCTCTTTTGGTTTGGTTCTTTATTGGTTTCGGTCTTGGTCAATTTGCAGATTGGGTTTGGTTCTTTGTATGATTTGTAATTTGGGATGATTTTTGGCCATTTACTTGAATCAAATCTTTGGAAGGATCTGAATCAAATCATACACAGAATGAAATCTGCAGAGATGGTTTGGTTCAAGTAAATGGCCGGATGGTTTGGGATGATTTGATTTTGTGTATGATTTGTATTCTTGGCCGGATGGTTTGGTTCAAGTAAATGGCCGGATGATTTGGGATGATTTGATTCTTGGATTTGCAGAGATGGTTTGGTTCTGTGTATGATTTGTATTCTTGGGTTTGATTTGTGTTCTTGGTTTTTTCTGGGTTTGTATTGTTGTGTTCAAAGAGATTTGATTTTATTGTTTTTAATTTTTTTTCTTTTTTTTTTATTTAGTTAAAATTGACAAATTATTTTTTTAAAAATTAAATGCTGATGTGGCATTTTTTTGTAATATTTTAATTCCTCCGGTTGCCACATCAGCTAATTCCGTCGGTTGACTGACGGAAAGGACTAAAATGACACGCGTTAATTGGTTTAGGGACTAAAAGTGGTAAAAATAAAATGTAGGGACTAAAATGGAAAAACGTCAAAATGTAGGGACTAAAAGTGCATTTACGCCTTTAATATTTTGTTATGAAGATAGTTTTTAAGCAAGTCCTTAGCAAATGGGTTTCACACTAATATCTTGCTTCTTAATGTCTTACTCATCGCCAAAATTGAGCGAAAACTTGTAGTCATCACTTAAAGCATTTGCAAGTATATAACTTTCACAAATTTCCTTTATCCTTATTTGGTTATTGATATGGAGTTATTAATGCGTACAACAAATTCAAGTTGTTATTTCGTCAGACTAAGTCAATAATGATAGAAGGATCTGCTAACAGTTAATATAATACAAGGTAGCAATTCAAACTGAAAGATCTTCTCATTAAATGAAATATTCTTTAATACATCCACAACCCAAAGGGTGAATTACAAGAAAGAGAAAGCAAAAAAAGAAGAAGAAACAAAACGAAACTAAAACTTATCAGCTACAACAAAAAAGGGAAAGAAAGAAAAAGCTACAACAAAAGCTAAGGAACTGTCAAGGCTTGGGCTGGACTTGGTCTTTAGGGTCAGCAGAAGCCACTACCGAGGCCAAGGATCCCCCAACCACCTCCTTATCTTTGGGACCCCCCTTTGGTATTATAGGCAGGGTCGCCAAAACTAACTCCAAAGTCCTGCTGGCCTTAGGGTTGGGGGGCAGCTCCTTTGGGGCAATTAGAGGCTGTGCATCTTCAGATTGAACCTCGACAACAGTGTTGTCAGCAACAGTCTCCTCCACTTGTATCCTAGCTGTAGAAAGATCGGTATCATCCTCGGCTTTGCTAGAGGTGGCCACTCAGATAGCAGGAGGGATGTAGGCATTTTCTGCCTTCCGTAAGGGAGAGGAAGCATCAACTCCAGCCTGGGAGAGAGCTTCCTTCTACACTTGGAGGCAGTAATCCCTGCAAACCTCCGGCACTTGGGCTTTGAAGGTGTCAGTAGTCTTTGCCACCCCCACCTCGTAGCCACTCTGTTCAGCCTGGTCAACCATCTCCTCGGCCTCCCGTGCCTTAGCAAGTGCCTCATCCTTAGCCTTAATGGCCTCCTGCTTAGCCTCCTCAACTTTTTTAAGGTCCTGCTTAAGGCCTTCAATCAGCTTCTTAGCGGAGGCGAAGTTATCATCGGCCTGCCTCAGTTGAAGCCTCTGCTCCTCGGCCTGCCTCTCGGTAGTCTTGAGCTGAGCCTCCAAGCCAGATCTCTCATTTTCTGTCTTGGTTAGGCTGGAAGTAACTTCTTGCAGTTTCTTTTCCTTCAGCTTAAGGATCCTTTGGGTATGGTCCAGCCTCACCTCCCCGGCCCTTAGTGACTTATAAGAATTAGCGGCGATCTCCTCTGTCCTATGCGCAGATTAGACAGCCTGAACACAAAGTATTGTCAGCTAAGGGCATGCAGAAACAGTTAATATCAAAATGGAAGTAAATAACAAGTGCAATAACGAAAAACATGGGTATTAAGGAACATTCAACTGGAACCCTTACCATGGCTAATTCATTCTTAAGGATCATGAAAACATTTTGATCCCTCATCCTTCGTAGCTCGCCCATGTCCTCGGGCAGCAGAAGCACTTGCTCCAATGCATCGGCGATGCACGCAGCGGGGCCCTCATCGGACCCCATAATGGAGGCATCGATGGTGACTGCTTGATCATCCACATTCATTTGGGGAGCCCAAATGGGTGTATGGACAGCTACAGGAGGGTCAACTCCTCTCTCCGACCTTGTTTGAGCATGACGGGCATGCTTCCCTCCCCTCTCCTGTTCCATCTCTTTCGCGGGGAGGTCTTTGCCCCCTCCAACTATCTCCTTTCCCTTGGGCTGATCCCTCTTCCTTTTATGGTCAGCTGGGTCGGGGTGTTGAATTTGGGTTAAAGGAGGAAAAGAGAGTTTCACTGAAGGAACCTTCTCGGTGCCCTTATCCTTAGCCTTCACCGGGGGCATTTTGGGAAGCTCCTGCGCTCTAACTTGAGCTTCTAACACATCCTTGAGGCTGGGCTTGGACCTACGTTGAATACTCATCCTCACAAATGGTTGTTCGTCGTCCGATGAGGTTATGGAAGGAGTGCCGACGACAGGAGATCGGTCTCCAGGTGAAGGAAGTCGATGAAAAACTTCGAACTTTTCTTTTGAATCTAAGAGTTCGACGATTTCTTCTTCTTCTACTTCTTCTTTTTCCTTTGTAATTGGCCGAGAAGAAGAGCTTTCACCCAATTTGGGTCGAGCCGAGGATGCAGCAAGAGGAAGCGCTCTTGGGACAACCCTCATGGGCTCAGTGATTAAAGTCCCCTGAGGAATAGAAGCACCCGCGGGGAGTAGAAAGCCTTCAACTGCAACACTGATCCTCGGCAGCCGTAAGTCCTTTTCTTTTATGACGCACTTTGGCACTTGGAATGCAGTTGAGATGGGATCGTACCTGAGGATAAGGTGTGCTGCACGAAGCTGATCGTCCGAGTTTAGAAACACCTTGGCTTTTAGGATCTTGTCCAGACGAGCAAAGTTGACGAGGTGAGCATGACGAGTGAGCGCGCAGCAATCTGCACATGTGTTCAGAAAACGAAATGGTAAGGGCAAACCAAAGAAAAACACTACCATAGAAAAACAACAAAAAAGAAAATTAGGACTAACGCTACACGAATACTCACCAGGTTCCTCCTCCTTTGTCGGACAGGGGAGACCGTCATGCCAATCTCCGGACAGTATAAGGAAATTCTTGTCCAAACCCTTGTTGGAGTGGGGGAGGCATTGGATTAACCTAACCTCGGGGTGCCTAGATTTTAGGTAATATGCTTGCCCTTTCAAACGGTGAAGGTTATACACCCAATTCACCTCGTGGTGAGTGAGTCCTAATCCCAGTCTTTCGTTTAGGACATCTACAGCGCCTAGGATCTTAAACATATTTGGGGCACACTGTGTGGGAGATAACCTAGCTGTTCTAAGATAGTCCCTAGTGATTGGCCTCATAGAGATTCTCATTCCCCCTTCTATGAATGCTATCATAGGAATTACCACCTCACCGGTATCCCTATCGGTGTGCCACCCTCCTTGCTTACAATATTTCACGGATACTCCAGGTGGGATTTCATACCTAGCCTTAAACTCCTTTATTTTTTTAGGGCTATCTACTAAGGGGGTGAATCTACCCATTTTCTAAAAAGAAAGAGGGAATACTATGGTGAGGTTGGGAAATCTATAGGGCTGAGGAAAGAGAAACTAAGAATAACGAGAAAGAATGAACAGCAATAATGAAAGCAGAGAGTCGGAGAACTTACTTTAGAGCAATTAGGTCACCTCGGCTTAGAACTGAAAGGGTGTAAAGACGCGTGTAGATTGCAGAAGTGGATAGGTTCGATGTACAGGCTTTGAAATGAACAGGGGACCTTTGAATTGATAGTATTTATATCGTGAAAAATCATAAAAAATCATGAAGTGGGAAACCTCCCGCCTATCCCCTTAAGCTGCGGTCGCCCGTTGGATAAGCATCACGCGGTTAGACGTGGGGAACAAGGAGCCGCCAGCATTTAATGGGAGCGTGTACCGTTTCATAAAATGCCAGAAGCGGTTTGTCCAATGTGCATGTGTCGAAACCCTCATTCCTCCTAGAGAAGCAGAAATGAGGATTTTGAGGGGCTATTGTAGTGCCAATGGGCCCAAAATGCGTATTGGGCCAGTCCAAAGGCTCTCACAAGGAGAAAAGTCCAACCCAATATCATGAATGGTCCGAGAACATGATAAGTCCTGCCTATGAAGTCACGTGATAAAGAAAAGTGTCATGCATGAGCAGAACACCTCGGAACATAACGCCCGAGGACGACCAAGTCCTCGGCAGCATGTTGCCGAGGACGAGGCGAGTGACCTAGCGGTTCAAGGGCATCCGTACTAAATACCTGAGATACAAAAACTGAGAAAAAGAGAATAGGGGATAAAGGGAGGTGATAGACAAATATCAAGGATAAAGCTGCTACCACCGCATTGAAGGCCCCATACCTACCTCTCTGGCCGCATTAATGAGAAAGTGACACCTAAACATTGAAATTCAACCTTACACTCACCGCCAGAGATTTTAGCAAGAAGGAATGATGGGACAAGTATCCAAAAAGAGCATCTGGACTACACGTGGAAGAAAGGAGAAAAGGATGCAGGCCTATAAAAGGCGAAGGAAGAAGAAACAAAGGGGGGGGGGGAGAAAAAGACACACATACACTCACTGCAGAGAGAAATTGTAATGAAACCAAAGATTGTCCTCGGCATCAATATGAAAAGCAATATTTCATCCATGTATGAGGAGTACGCATGTGTTCTGTGATTTGATCTAACTTTTGTGTTATCTACCGTTCCATAACCTAGATTAGAAGCTCACTCTCTATAAATTCATTATTTAGGGCTTATTAGGCTTGTCTGAAAGTGTAACTCTGATCCAGCGTGATTTGTGTCCTTACACATATCATTCAATTTCATTCCTTTATGAACTTCCAAACAACACCTAAGTATTTATAGTATATATGGTAAATGGTTAGACTTTCTTTGTCCAGAGTGCGTACTGTCTACCCTTTTATTAAAAACTTTTTTTTGTTTGTTGGAGAGGACGTCTCTTTTATCAAAAACTAGTTAGTAACCATGTAATGCATGGTAATTGTTCAACAAAATATATATTTTTTCTATTTTTAAAATTTTGTCTAAATATAAAATTTGATAATTGTGGTAATTATTGATAAGTGTTTATTATTATTGTGTATTTATATTGAATTATCTATTCTGCCATTTAAGAAAAAATTGATGTGAGAAAATTATAATGCTCAATTGTAAAGTCATTTTATTGCTAAAAAAAAATAATAATAAAGCAAACAATTTTTTTGATAGAGCTAAATATCACGACAACATTCTATTCTTGAGGTCCCAAACTTTTAAATTTGAGTTCCAAATAAGCAAATAACCAAAATGTCATACAAAACACATAGTTATAGTAATTTGTGGGTTTTTTTTTTACAAGAGATTTGTTAAGAAAAATGGATCTTATCTTCTTTTTTTTTTTTTTTTGGGAAGAGGGCCACGGAACACGTGCATATATGGGAGGGTTTGAAGTAGCTAATTTTTATTTGGAGGGTCAAGTATGAATTTTTAGCCAAAATTTTCAAACAATAGATACATTAAAATACACTATTTATAATTTTTTTCAAAAGGGCCATGGTGCCACTTGATTACTTGATAATTCCGTCGCTCAAAAGTCATTAGAAAGACATTTAAACCCATCAGAAAAGAAAAAGAACAAGAAAAAAAAGAAAGACATTAATTTGCAGGACACAACCTCTCATTAGATTGATTATTTTATATAATAATTGCATGCAACACTAGGATCAACCTCTATGTAAAAGTTTGGGATGTTGCATTCTGCAATTACATATAAAGTTTGTATGGAACAACTTATTTAGTTAAAAATGAATTTTTTTTGCTAAAAGTGAATCACAATATGCTTGTACCTTAAAAAAATTTGAAAATATAAGAAAATGCCGGAAAAAAAGATATTTTAAAAAATTGTACAAAAGAGCTAAAACAAACTAAAAACTGATCTTATAAGCCCATTCCAAACACTCTCATAATACCACCTCCTCTAATTGGCTTTCCTAAACCACAGCCTTGAGCTTTAAGCATTCACAAAGAAATAAGAGCTGCGGTTCCACCCATTGCATTCAAATAAATTTGGATTATGGAGTCTATAATGAATGTCTGGGACTCAATAAATGATTGCAAAAACAGGTTAAAATGTCATATGCCTTTCTACACCAACAATGAATTTAAACAACAAATATACATCACATTATCAATTAACATTTTAGCTGTTATTCATCAAACAAATAGTAGAAGCATCAGTAATATGCTTCATAATTGGCTCTTTTCAATATGGTCTTTCTCCTACATAATTCCCCGGAGGATAGTAGTTACACGTGGTGAACATTCCTCCATTAGAGCAATGGGAGCTAGCACAACCAAGATTTTTAGAATTCTTCCATACTATTTGGGTATAATGCAAGCAGTCCTTGCCCATCAAGCAAGAATTGGTGTTGTAATCGTAGTAGTCCTTCTCATCAACCCAATATCTAACTGCGGCCTCAGCGTCCATGAACCCCTCACCATAGCCCCAGTAGATGTTTTCGCCGTAAGGCCCTTCTGAGTGAATCAGCTGGCAATCATATCTCTGATTTGCGTATTTCCTTGCGTATGCTTCTAGGCTTGAGTTCCACTGCAAGGGACCAACCCCAGCCGCTCTACGTGCAGTGTTATGGAGGTCAAGAAAGACTTGAGTGCTGTTTTGGGCATGGCAAATAAGAGCCAGGCCAAGACCCAGAACACAAAGCAAAACCCTCTTAGACATGTATCCAATATTTTTGTCTGTTCGTTGCAAACCAGGCTACTCATTCTCTTCCAACTTCAAGCACACATATATGTAGATATGAATGTTGGTAACTCTAGCCTAGCATCTGTTATAACTTACAACTACTAAAAGTAGACAAAAGAACTTAGCTATATATAGCTAGTATATGTGCTCTAATTAGTAAGTTTGTGTTTAATACACACATTCTCTACAGTTTCAGCTACATTTTCTCTAAATAAATATCACAGTTGTTTTTTTAATTGTCTAAATTAATTAGGAGAAAAGAAACTAAGAAATGTGCGTCATTGATTGGTTTGTTTTTAGAGAGGTTCATGCTCAATACACACATTCTTAGCAGTTTTGATTACAATTTGTGGTTGGAAGCCACCTGAACCTGGCTAGGTGAATTGGAACATTGATGCAGTGATGTGTACAGAAATGAGGATCTGTCATTCAGGCAAGGGAAAAACCTGTTGCACATAGTATGTGCAAATACACATTATCCAAAATAATTTTTCAAGTTTGAAATCATTTTTCCAATTATTTTGGAGTGTGTGTGCAATAAACATGAAAATGATTTATGCAAACACCTTGTTACAAACAAATTGTACACACCCAAAAATTGCACTAAAATCATAACTTGAAATCTTGACTTCAAACTTGAAAATAGTGACCGTTTTTTTTTTTTTTAGAAACTGAAAATATATTGTGAATTCAATTACATTTTTAGTGCAATTCTGATGTGTGTGCAATAAACATTACTCTTAGATATATAGTACTTTAAATGCAATATATATTGTTTCTAAAAATAATGTAATATATTATATATAGGTTTTTCAATTAAATTCATATTCATAATTGCACTGAATTAATTCAAATAAATTGAGGGTAGAGGCTTTAATTTATAATTTTAATGAGTAACTAAATGTGATATTTTGAAATTTGACACATCTTTGGTGGCTCTTTGATTATGCAGGGTTTACAGATACTAGGAATCCTTCTTGTGCTGTTGGACATGATGCATTAGGTTTACGCTTCCCGAATGAAGGTAAATGCGCAATGAGAGAAGCAAATCTATTTTGGAGTATGATCATGAATCATCGTCTGACCGAGGCAGGAAATAGGATTATTGCAGAGAAATGTGCACACCAAAAAGCATCCACGAGGCTATTAGCTCAGGACAGACTCATAGCTAGGCCTGAATTCTTCAACCTATTATTTGTAGCAATAACTGCTGGATTTTTGTTTTGTTTTTTTTTTTTTTAATTAGAAAACTTTAGGATTAAGAGTGTATAATTTTAGGATTAAAGCAAATCACACAATTGTTCCATAGTGAGTTGGACACACAGAATATTTGATCTTGAGTAATGATTAATATCACACACTGATTATTGCATACTCATCGTACACATATTGCCACATGAGTTGTGTTTTCCGAACATGATTTTGCAAGGATTGTGTACCAACGGTATAACAAGATTAATTTAGCATTTGATCTTTTAGTTTTTACTAGTTGCAGATCCGCGTGACGTGCAAAAAAAATTCACTATTTTTTTTTTTTTTGTTAAGGAAAAATGAAAGTATTAAATTATACTTTTTAAGTGTTAGTTCCAAACTCATTTTAAAATGATGTGATTATTTTTTAACAAAATATAGTTGATACAATGTATTAGATTTTCAATATTAAGTTATCTATATTTCTTATTAAGAAAGTGTTTTAAATTTTGTAAGGTATTTAATTTTTTAAGAAACATAATACATTTTACATTTCAATATTATATAAGGCAAAATCTTTTGTGAATTATGTATTGTGTGGTTGGAATTTATTTTTACCTTTTATGTCCCACAATTCTACTAAGGAGAAGGGTTGGGCTCACTAGGTCAAACAAGTTGTAAATAAAACATCTGTTGGGTGCATAAAGAACGTGGTTCAGCCCGCAAAGCAAAATTCCACATATGGGCTTGTATTATTATTCCGTAGCTAGCTTGTATTCCTAGTTCAAGTGGATTTAGTATTTGTTTGTTACTAGAGGTTTGCAGCTAGGGTTATTTAAATAAGGATTATATGAGAATTTGGGGGCCGGTGCCGCATAGTGAAAAAAGAAAGAGAAATGATTGCCGTATTTGAGAAAGATAATTTGGTGTGTGATAGCAAAGAAAAATAAAAGATTTTTTTTTTAGCCGTGAGGCATATACAAGAATTATTATAATTTTTTTGATAATAATGAAATTATCGGAGTTTGTCTAGTGGTTTTTCTCTTCAAAGAAAAAAGATTTTTCATGTAAATATTTGTATTCTTGTGTGTGATTGCTATTTTAGATGGTTAATATTGTTGATAACATTATTTGGAACCCAACAACATCTCCCCAAGTAGGATATTTTGTGGTAGATGTAGATTATCAAGTCAAATCACATTATTCCCCGTGTGTTTTCTCTTTATTCTTTGTTACACAATTAATCCTAACTTTCAACATAGTACATGAGAAATGACTCATTTTCTAACATGTTTTTAGAGTCACCACCTTAAGTATCCACCGGCTAGATATTTCTGCTTTGTTGTCCATCGACGTGCATCACCTTATAATTCTCATGTAATCTAATGCATTCTAAAGCATCACCTTTTCTACAACTCTGGAGATGCATTCCATGCGTCTCATGCAGTCCTACAAGCTTTTACATGTAGGTTTTATATCAGAGATGCATTTTACTCATCTAGCATCCACATAAGTGGATACAAAAACTTTTGTAAATTTGCACATCTAAAGCCTATTTTTTTTTTTTTTATTTTACATTCTTATTTTTACAAAACATTGTCTAGTATATACATTTATTCAAATAAAATATTCAATCCACACCCACCATCATCCCACCCAGCCACCATCATCAACCCACAAATCTTCAACTAATTCATTCCTATCAAACACTTAAACAATCAACAAAAAAAAAAAAAAATTCTAACTTTCTGAGCAGCCAAACAAAAACCCAAATAGAAAAAAAAAAAAAAAAAAAAAAAAAAAAAAAAGAGCAAAAGAAAGAAAGCAAAAGAAACCAAGTAGAGAAGGTGTAGATGGGTCTCATGGAGCTACCCCAAGCGGCTTGCTTGGACTTTGACATGGCAGATGGGTCTCATGGGTTATCAAGAGTTTTTGAGCGATCTGGCAGATGGGTCTCAACTGATATTGCTGAGGAAGAAGAAGCGCAGTGAGAAGAACAGTGAGATCGGCGGCTCAAGTCATTCAAGTCACAGCTATTAAGGAAGAGGAAGTACAGTGAGATCAGCAGCTGAATATCAGAGATCGGCAGCTGAGGAAGAAAAAGTATAGTGACAAGAACAATGAGATCGGTGGCTCAAGTCACTCAAGTCACGGCTGCTGAGGAAGAAGAAGAGTGATCAGTGGCAGTGGAGAGTGAGGTGAGAGTGAGAGCAACAGAGACAAAAAGAGAAAAAAAAAATTATTAAAATACTAAATGCAAGTGCTACACTAAGAGCATTTACAGCTGGAATCTTCAAATTATTCTATTTTACCATTTCAAAACCTACTTTACAATTTATACCATACAATTTTACAACACTCCCAACATCCCTAAACTCTATATTTTTTGCTCCTTTATTTAAATATATATATATATATATATATTACTATTTCTCTCTCACCACCAAACAACCTCCAAATAGCAACATAGTGAACACACTACCACCCTCATGTATCCCAGCACCACCACCGGACCATCAAACCAAAAGCAAAACCATGTTAACAAAAAACCATCAAACCAAACCAAAACACCCCACATATACCAGTAAACCTAGAAAAGAAAAAAGAAAAAAGAAAAACCATTAACAGAGCCAGCGGAGCCAATCACAATGCCACAACCACCACAGCTCCACATTGATTTCCACCACACCGAACAGTAAATCTCCATACCACAACCCACTCCAAACAAAACCCACCACCTGAACCACACCTTCGAAGAAACCCACACCGGTCTACCAAAACCCACCACCGATCGTCCATGATCTCCACCACTAACTTACCACAAACCCACTCAATCTTCACCCACAAACAAAACAAATACCCACCAATGCAAGACCCGCCACCACCACAAGATTTAACACCACAATACTCACCACCACAGCCACAGCGAGATCAACCTCCACTTGGTCTGTGAGCATCGCACCGTGAGAGACCCATGAGAGATCGAGTGGGTCACGATCCTCCATGCCACGCCGATCCACGTGAGAGACCCATCACAATCCTCCACACTGATCAACGCCCACACCACACCAGGCCACCACCAGACCACCACATCGATGCCACCACGATCCACCACCGAAACTCAACCCCAAACCCATAGCCAAAACTGATTAGTAAACCCATCACCACCCACAACCAAATCCGTGGAGCTCTATTGGTGCTTACCTATAGGTTGATGATCATGGTGGAGTTTCGTTCATTGTAGAGAAGAGGGAGAAAGAGAGGAAAGTGAGTGAAAGACAAAGGGTCCGTTTAGTTGGAGGAGTGGAAAAGTGGGAGGATCGAAAAAAGTGGGAGGATGAAAAATATTTAGTTTTCCCTCCTGTGTGTTCGATTTGAGGGGTGGAAAAGTGGAAAGGTGGAAAAATCTTTTGTTCGGTTGAAGAGAAAAATGGAAAGATGAAAAATGTAATTTATAAAAATTGACTATTATACCCTTGTTACATAATATGTAAGAAATAGATTTATTTGCACTCATTACATAATATAAAATTTATCACATCATATGTATAAATTTATATTTATATTTTTATTATTATAATATAAAAATTAGATTAGGTCCGTTGGAAAAAAAAGAAAAAGAAAAGAGAGAGAGAGATAGAGAAGAGAACGTTAAAAAAAACTAGGTAGGAAGAGGGTATTCTTGTAAAAGTACTACCATAACACTTTTTTCTCTAGTTTTTCTTTCCGATTTAGAAGGAAAAAAAATGTGTGCCCGGAGAGAAAACTTTCTCCTCAGTTTTCTCTCCTTCCTATTTTCCTTCCCCAAACGAAGAGTGGAAAACAGTATTTTTTACCCTATTTTCCTTCCTCTATTTTCCATCCTCTATATTTTCCACCCAAACAGACAAACCCAAAGAGATGAGAGACCGTGTGATGAGAGAGAAAAAAGAGAAATAAAATATAATATAACGTTTTGGTAAAATGTTACAGTACCATCCTACATTTAGGATGGTACTGTAGCAGTATGCGAAAAAATTTGGATTTTTGCACTTTCCCACCTCCAAATGCTGAGCACGTTTTGGGCTTAAATGCCAAATGTACCTTACATTTGGCATTTCACAGGCCCACTGCGAATGCTCTAACCGTGCATATATGCAAAGTTATTGTAGCAAATGTGCAAATATGCACACTTATAAAAGCATTGATGTGGAGCATTTTTGAGGCAAAATGTGTAAAATTTGTGTACGGGACAGCATCCCCCTTATAGGCCCAATACTCTTGGAGCCCATCATAATAATGTCACCTATACAAGGCCCAGAGCTTGTCGGGCCAAGAGTCCTAAGCTGTCCAATGCGAACACATACTCTATCGGGCCCACGAATAAAGTCCATGCGATCCTCGGCACCCAATTCCAATTCGAGAAACATTACGAAGCTAATTATGGCATAGACCGTGAAAGTAAGATCCTGCTTGCTCGGGGAATACAGCTTCCCAAATAGATGAGTCTCCGTACGCTCGGCGAAGCCTAAGGAGTATTACTGCCAAGCAACTTGTCCAGTGGTGGAACCAATTTTCAATGCCACTCTCGTCACCTCCTGTTCATAACTGAATCTCAACCTAAGAGCAATACTATTGGAACCCCTCTTCCATTGTTTGGGTAATGTCGTCGCCGGGCAGTCCCTCTATCGGCGAAACAAGTTCCAATACCACTTTCACCCTCTCCCACTCACAACTAAACATCCATTTAAGAAGAATAATATTGGACCTCACTTTCCACTCGCTAAGGAAACAATCATAGCCTTTCCACTAACCTTGGCTATAAATAAGAGAGGAAAATTTAGTACAAGGGGTAGGCAATTGGAAAGAGCAAATACTTAGGAGAAAAAGTAGTCTTTTTAGGAGAAAGAGGGAGAGTGATTTTGAGAATAGAGGAAACATGGGCTCTCGAGTTGTCGAACATAGCACCACCAACTGTAGGAAATTCGAAAGCCCACAATACAAATAGATTGTGAGCCTAAATATACTTTAGGCCCAATAGCCATATTTTGGTGCCCATAATTGGTGCCGTCTGTGGGGAGTCTCCTTCGTAGTTGTGGTGCTATTGAGGCGCGCACGAGAAGATGTTTGGAAGTAGGCTAGGAAGTTATGTTCAAAGTGGCTTTGGAGGGTCATCGCAGGGGTCCACATGGTGAGAAAGGAGGCAGAAAAGGCAAAAGGAAAGGCGGCATGAGGATGTAGAGGATTCCGGGCTCGGAGAGGGGTCATTTCAAACTCTTTGGACAGCAGCTTACGCCTCAGGCCGCAACCACCCCTAGAGAAGGGACCGGGAGCTTAAGCGGAGGGATAGGGAGTTTGAACACCTACGTGGAATGGTAAGAGACTTGCAGTTGCAAGCGAGGGGCAGACGTAGGAGAAGGGACCTTGACGAGCGAAGAGAAAGATCAGTAAGTATAGGGGACTACCGTGCTGTAAGGTCCTATCAATCCGGGTTTCATCGACACCGCAAATGTTCGCAGGAGTATGCAGACTGTGGTTCAACTTCCCCAGACGAAGGACAACCGCAAAACATGGCCATGGATTCAATGAGTCGGGCATTGCGCCAAGCAACCCGATCGCCATTCTCGAGAGACATAGAGAATGCTCCGATGCCGAGTAGATTCGAGCGGCCGCCATTCAATTCTTACACTAGAAAGACAGACCCGATAGAACACATAAGCCACTACATCCAAATGATGTCTTTGTACGCCCAAAATGATGCATTGATATGTAAAGTCTTCCCTTCAAGCCTTGGCCTTACTGCTTTGAGATGGTTTAACGGGTTAAAGAAAGGCTTAATCCACAGTTTTTTCAGAATTGATCCAAGAATTTGGTTCAAAAATTGACTGGTATGTTGACTGCCCAAGTGGGACGAGGAGTGTGATAGAACTTTCCAAGACCTAAAGGAATATTTGGGCAGGCTCCAATGTTAACAGCCCTGGAACCCGGAGAAGGTTTGTATATGTACCTCTCGGTATTCGAGCATGCGGCCAGCGCAGTGCTATTGAAGGATGATGGTGTAGAGCTACTAGTTTACTACATAAGCAAGACATTGGTTGACGCCAAGACAAGGTATTTGCCGTTGGAAAAATTAGTGTTGGCACTCGTGCACTCTACTTGGAAACTGCCTCATTATTTTCAGGCTCACATCATCCACGTTTTGACTGAGTACCATCTGTAGTCATTGTTGAGGAGATCTAACTTTACAGGAAGAATAGCTAAGTGGGGGACTCGGCTGGGTTCTTTTGACATAAGATACAAGCCAAGGAACTCAGTGAAGGGCCTAGTACTCGCAGACTTCATTGCCAAGTTTTCACCAAGGAGTACGGAGATGATCTACATTGTAAAGACCAACCCGTGGAAAGTGTTTATGGACGGCGCTTTTAACGCGGTAGGAGCAGGAGCTGGAATTGTGGTCGTCACCCCAGAGGGAATAAAACTAGAACATTCATTCAGATTGGGTTTCAAAGCCTCTAATAATGAGGCCGAGTATGAGGCCCTACTAGCTAGACTGAGAGTTGTTTCAGACTTGGGAGGTAAGGAGGTGAAAATTTACTCAGATTCCCGGCTTATAGTCAACCAAGTACTGGGGAGTTTTGAGGCCAAGGATCTCTGGATGGTTGAGTACCTACGGGTGGTGAATCAGACTATGAGCCATTTCTCAAGTGTGAAAGTAAAACAAGTTACCAGAGGGCAGAACTGCCACGCCGACTCCCTAGCCATATTAGCATCGTCGATAGCTAATGAAGTACCCCGGATAATCAGAGTGGAATTGGTGAATGAACTGAGCATCAGCGCAAGAACGAATGTGTTGCAAGTCACCATTGCTGGGCAGTGTTGGATGGACCCTATAGTTGAATTCTTAGCCGAGAACCGTGTACCGAAGGACGAGAAAGAGGCGGTTAGAGTACGACGGAATGCTCCTCGGTACTGGCTATCTGCAAACTGGAAGTTATATCGAAGGTCTTTTGAGGGCCCTTATTTACAATGCTTGCATCCTAGCATGACTAAAGAACTCCTAGCCAAACTACATGAGGGTGTGTGTGGCAGCCACGTTGGCGGACGTTCATTGGCTCACCGTGCAATGACTCAGGGATTTTGGTGGCCGCGAATGCGGAAAGACACCCTCGAATATGCATGAAGATGCGAGCAATGTCAAAGGCATGCCCTGTCTCTCCACCAGCCAGCTGAGAACCTAAATCCTGTTAGCAGTTCGTGGCCCTTCGCTCGGTAGGGGCTGGACATAGTTAGGCCTTTTCCTTGGGCAACTGGCAACCGAAGATTTGTGTTGGTAGCAATGAATTACTTCACAAAGTGGGCAAAAGCGGAAGAGCTAGTAAACATCCGAGATGTCGATGTCAAGAAATTTGTGTGGAAGAACATCATAACAAGGTTTGGGGTGCCAGAATCATTCGTGTCGGACAATGGGCTGCAATTCGACAGCATGGCCTTCCGTGAATTCTGTAGCAACCTTGGCATCAGAAACCGGTATTCTACCCTGACATACTCGCAGAGTAATAGCCAAGCTGAAGCCACTAATAAGGTTATCGTTAACGAATTAAAGAAAAGGTTAGAGGGTGCTAAAGGCTAATGAGACGAGGAACTGCCAAGCGTCCTATGGGCTTACCGGACGACCCCATGGAGATCCACGGGAGAAACACCATTCTCTCTAGCTTTTGGAGCAAAGGCTGTCATTCCAGCTAAGAACGAAACACCATTCTCTCTAGCTTTTGGAGCAGAAGCTGTGCAGTGCCCGAGTAGCAAAGTTCGCTCTAGCCGAGAACAAAAAATGGATGTTTGGACAGCTAAACTTGTTGGAGGAGCGCCGTGAAGCAGTGACAATTCAGCTAGTAGAGTATCAGCAGAAACTCGCCCAAAGATACAACAGAAGCTTGAGGAGGAGGGAGTTTACCGTGGGGGATCTAGTGATTCGTAAGGTTATTGGGAATACACGAGACGTAAGTGCAGGGAAGTTAGCCCCGTCCTGGGAAGGACCCTATAGGGTTACTGCCATTGAGGTGCAAGGGCATACTATTTGGAAGACCTTCAAGAAAAACCACTTCGTCGGCCATGGAACACTCATAACTTAAACAAATTTGACCACTGACCGGTTGTACTCCAGGATGTTGACTGAATATGGTGGTGCATATAGTCAGTACATGTTAATATGATGATATATGTTCATGCTGGTGCACTGATCACTATTATTGTTAATTTATTATTGCCAGTCAACAAGTAAGGACAAAAAACCTGTTCTCTGTTCGATTTTCTCACTGAGCAGGTGGAAACCTTAAACTATAATTTCCTAAGGACAGAAACCTATCCTCAGTTCGATCTTATCGTCGAGCAGATGGAAACCTTCAATACAATCTCCTAAGGACAGAAACCTACCCTCAATTCGATCTTCTCACCGAGCAGGTGGAAACCTTAGACTATAATTTCCTAAGGACAGAAACTTGTCCTTAGTTCGATCTTATCACCGAGTAGGTGGAAACCTTCAATACAATCTTTTAAGAATAGAAACCTACCCTCGGTTCGATCTTCTTATTGAGTAGGTGGAAACCTTAGACTATAATTTCCGAAGGACAAAAACCTGTCATTGGCTCGATTTTATCACCGAACAAGTGGAAACCTTTACTACAATTTTCTAAGGACAGAAACCTGTCATCGGTTCGATCTTATCACCGAGTAGGTGGAAACCTTTAATACAATCTCCTAAGAACAGAAACCTGTCCTCGGTTTGATCTTATTGCCCAACAGGTGGAAACCTTCAATACAATCTCCTAAGGACAGAAACCTACCTTTGTTCGATCTTCTCACCAAGTAGGTGGAAACCTTATACTCTAATTTTCTAAGGACAGAAACCTGTCCTCGGCTTAATCTTATCACCAAGTAGGTGGAAACCTTCACTACAATTTTCTAAGGACGAAAACCTGTCATCGGTTCAATCTTATCACCAAGTAGGTGGAAACCTTCAATAAATCTCCTAAGGACAAAAACCTATCCTCGGTTTGCTCTTCTCACTGAGCAGGTGGAAACCTTAAACTATATTTTTCTAAGGACAGAGACCTACCCTCGGTTCAATCATATCACCGAGCATATGAAAAGCCTAAGCCAAACTATTCCAAGGGCAAGAAAACTGCATACCATAAGTGAAAAAGTAAGGTATGATGAGCAAATTAACCTTAATCATGTACAAGCTCAGTAACAAACGTCAAAGCCTTGATACAATTAAAAGCATTGAATAGGAGAAATAAGAAAAACACAACTTCCATTTAAGCGAATCCAATCAAAGCAAACGTCAAAGAAATTGTTTTATCACCACAGCCTGGCGACTTAGGATAACCAAACGCATAAAAATAAAAATAAAAAGGGGGTGGGCGGGACCTAAAATTAAGTCTTTACACGACAGGATTAGAAGGTGGAATCTGGGAAGCAGGCTGAATGGGCATATCTTTGGCTAACTGGACCGCATAAGGGGTCAGGTTTTGGGTGTCTTCAGCTTTAACACACACGTTACTTGAGACCTCTAAGTCGACCATTTCTACATGGGAGTCAATTACCTACACAAGATCCCTCATGCTCGGCGTATCTTCTTCATCTTCAGCACTGACCTGGCTCTAGACGAGAGGAGGAGGGGCCGGATAGGGGATTTGCTTGGGATTCCACAATGGGGAATCCTCAGCTACTCCCACTGCTTGAAGGGCAGCCAACCACCCTTCTCCAAACCCATGATGCTGAGCTTAGTGGATAATGGGTACCACAGAATTTTCTGCCTCTGTGAAGCCTGCATTATACCATTTATCCTCACAGGCCTCAAGAGCGTCTTTTAAGCTAGCAATCTAATTGGCTTGGGCCAAATTTAGGCTATCTGCTGTTGCCAGTTTGAGCTCGGTCTCTCCTATTTTGGTCGCCATAGCTGTTAGTTTCTTCTCGGCCGCCAAACGGGCATTCTCGACATCTATTGCTTTTCTTTCAAAAGCAGTGGCAGCTTCATCTTTCTTCTTGGCCATAGTCTCGACAACAACCTTCAGCGCTTTCTCCCGTTCGATGACCTCAGCTAACTTTTTTAGTCTCTCATCGATGACGCAAGTCAATTGCGCGGCCTAAGTACATAACGATAGTGAGGCAATGAGGAAAAAGTAAATCAAGATACATATACACCTAAGTGTTGCAACTTAAGAGGAGATAGGAGATTACCGTGATGGTGTGCCACTGCAACCGTCTGGCAAGCGACTCATTGTCGCCGTCCGAGAAAAAACAAACATCCTCGGGCTGAAGAAGCCCTTGCACCAAACTCTGGGTAACTTACCCTCCTTCGCCCTGCACCCACAGCCAAACAGTCAAGTTCGCCGGCAAAGGTTTATCACCTAAAATAAAGTCGGTCTGCCAACTAGTTGCGGCCTGAGAAGAAGATGCCACATTGGCCTTGACCTGAGCCGCTGGTTGAATAACACCTGCTGTCTCTCAGGTTTTAGAGCCGACTTTTGCCTGAGGCGGGGTCTTTGGTGGAGCGTTACCCAAGACGAGAGTATTCTTCTCGGCAGCTCACTTCCTTTTTCTGCTTTTACCCGCAGTAAGAGCTTGACCCTTTCCTTAGGGTGATGGAGGCTAAGCCACAAGGGTGGCCCGGGGAAAAAACTGAGCAAGGGTCATCGTCCTCTTATGCACCATCTACTTTGCTGGGCCAGATTTGGTACTTGAAGTGCCAATCAGCTCGGTTGCCTCTTCTTCTTCGGCTGCTTGGACTTGGGCCTTGTTCCCCTCAACATGAATGTGTCCCTGTTCTCTGAGAGCTTGGAAACGCGTTCGGCTGATTTGTCCCTGATTGGGGCAAGATCTTTAACGGTTGTATAGTGAGGACTAAGGTCTCGAGCTTCGCCAGTAGTCAGCGAGGGGGGAAGGAAGTTGGCGTATCGGACGTCAATATAGGACAGCAACGGGTTATCAACCAAAAGGGCTTGGCTAAAAGATTGCCACGTCCTGTACATGGGGGTGCAATCGAGAATAAGATAAGATGCCCGAAGCTACCTGTTGGTGTGAACAAATATCTCGAACCTAAGCACGAAATTTAGGTCCCTCACATTCACCACTCTAAGATCCTGGGTAAATAATTTACTACAATAGAAAGTACAACGAGTTAGTAGCCAGATAATTAAAAAAAACAAAAAAAAAAAAAAAAACAAAAACAAAGATATTTTTTTTTTTTTTTTTAATTTTAAAGATGGGTACGAACTAACTTTGTGCCAAGAGAGGGGGCAAGGGATGTCGGCGGTAAACCAATTGCCGCGCACCCGAACAAACTCCTTGGTGGAATTCCTATTAGAGTCAGGCAGGCAAGAAATTAGCCGTACCCACTTATCTCTGACCTTCAAATAGTAATTGGTCTCCTTATTCCCACACAAGCTGTACATATAATTTATATCATGATGGCTTAATCTTAAACCGTATATTTGGTTCAACCTACTGGCGCAACTAACTACCTGGTAAGAATTGGGAGGGAGTTGGTACGGACATAAGCCATAAAACCTAAGGGTGTCGAGTAGGAAAGCACTAACAGGGAACCTAACCCCACCCTCTAAGATTGACATTAAAGGGAAGAATGCAGTATTAGAACCCTAATAGAGAGCAAATTTGCTCTCATGGCAGTATGCCATTTCCACACTTAGGGATGTTAAATGTTTGCTTGAAGGTGGCCAAGGAAGCCTCAGTGTTTAGCAGGTGAGCATAACCCATCATAGACTTCTAGATTGAAGAAAGAAACTGAAGTAAAAGGAAAGAGGTAGAAAACTTACTTTAGGTTCTAAGAGGGAAGGTTAATTTGGGCTAAGGATTAACGCGCAGATAAATGCTCGGCAGAGAGGAAACTCAGAAAATAAAAATTGTAAAAGGAAAAGAAATGGTTTGAACGACTTATTTGTAGGAGCGAAAAGGGAATAAATAAATTCTATTTAATAGGCAAAGAGCGAGAAACCTTGCGAATCCCCATACCAACTGCCACGCGTGTGTCGCCTCGGTTCACGAACTATCAGGCAATGATGACAACTGCACCAGCGGTCACGTACCACGCCTTTTTAGGAGCACATTAATGAATCCTCTGAACCACCCCATGCCTGTCCGTTCACTGTCTTGGGTAACACTTGACCCTCGTCCTTGACTCGTGCCCGGTAGCTGATCACGAATCAAGGGGGGGCTATTGTACGGGACAGCGTCCCCCTTATAGGCCCAATACCCCTGGAACCCATCACAATAATGTCACCTATACAAGGCGCAGAGCTTGTCGGGCCAAGAGTCCTAAGGTGTCCAATGCAAATGCATATTTTATCGGGCCCACGAACAAAGTCCATGCGGTCCTCGGCACCCAATTCCAATCCGGGAAACATTACAAAGCTAATTGTGGCGTAGACCGCGAAAGTAAGATCCTGCTTGCTCGGGAAATACAACTTCCCAAAGAGATGAGTCTCCATACGGTTGGCGAAGCCTAAGGAGTATTGCTGCAGAGCAACTCGTCCAGTGGTGGAACCATTTTCCAATGCCACTCTCGTCACCTCCTGTTCATAATTGAATCTCCACCTATGAGCAATACTATTGAACCCCCCCCCCCCTCCTTCCATTGTCTGGGGAGTGTCGCCGCCGGGCAGTCCCTTTATCGGCGGAACAAGTTCCAACACTAGTTTCACCCCCTCCCACTAACAACTAAACATCCACTTAAGAAGAATAATATTGGACCTTACTTTCCACTCGCCAGGGAAACAATCATAGCCTTTCCACTAACCTTAGCTATAAATAAGGGAGGAAAATTTAGTACAAGGGATTGGCAATTGGAGAGAGCAAATACTTAGGAGAAACAGTAGTCATTCTGGGAGAAAGAGGGAGAGTGATTTTGAGAACAGAGGAAACGTGGGCTCTTGAGTTGCCGAACATAGCACCACCCGTTGTGGAAAATTCGAAAGCCCACAATACAAATATATTGTGAGCCCAAATAGACTTTAGGCCTAACAACCATATTTGGGTGCCCACAATTTGTATCTTTTTTTTAATAAGCAAGACTTTGCACCCAATGATGTGGATGCTCAAATGTGCGTGTTCCTATGTAACTCACTCTATCGCATGTTGGGGATACACTTACATATTTTATGCTCTTTTCCTTTTTTGGCCATATGCCTTCACTCAAACTCAATCTAGTGTTGAGGAGCTCATTACGCGTTTCCATGCACCTCATGCGATTTCCCAACTATCTTGCCATTTGAAAGAATTTCCTTCCAAACTCAAAGTTGTCATCAAGCATTCACCTTGAGTTTAAAAAGGGATGTTAAAGAATTAAGGTCGGGACCCAGCCCTTTGTAAATCTAAGGTTCCAATAGAAGGTTAGCTACAATTAATCTATTATATAAACCCATCATTGTAAACGTAGATATATATATTTTTTAATAACGTAAACATAGAAATTATTGAGCAAAGATATATGACTCGGTTTATTTATTTATTTTGGATGTAATGACCCATCATAACGTAAACATCGAAATTATTGAGCAAAGATATATGACCCATCATTGTCAAGGCCATTAGTTGATCTTATGCGTGCTCTCCCAACAACAATTTCAAGTTTTCATCAACATGGCAAAAAGGGGCCGCGTGTGCAAAACCAAATCAGATGCACGCGCACCATAAAGAGTAAGTTTTAACTGTGAAAGAACAATTTAGAAATATAGCCATGATGGCCACCATTTGAGCTATCTTCATTATTCTCTTTGAATTGTCAACAATATTATAGTTCTCAACGTAGGAAAAGGAATTGACATAACAATGCTGGACAGGAAGCCAGAGACTTCATGAACCATGATCCACATTTCAAATCTTTGCATGCTTCCTGCCAACCCAGTACGCAAATATTTAAACCAATATTTCAAGATCCATTGCGATCTCCAATCATCAGCTTTCCCTGAGCTTGCTTTTTGCCGAGGAAAAGACAGTTAACGGACTGGAAAATCACAGAGTTCTTATTGGCATCTCTTTCGAGTTTGGTGCACTAAAAATTCAGTTACAATTGAACTGCCATCTTGTAATGAGTATTTATTTACCGTTTTTTTTTTTTTTTTACATTGTTGAAATGAAATTTGAAATAAAAAAATATTGTAGGAAATGCAGAGACAACTAGAGAAAGAAAAATATAACACAAAGGGAATTACGTGATTCATCCATAGCATAAAGGAGTCTTTGTTGGCTACATCTTTGATATTAACACTATATTAAATTACAATAGGCTTATATAATAACTGTAGGGTAGGCTTATATAATAACTGTAGGGTCTAGGGTTAGGTTTGAATGACTGAGTAACACAATTAAGCCTCTTGGGCCAATTCATAACCTTTTAACATACATAATTATTGCAGACAAGGTTTATAAGTGGTAAGGATGAACATGATGGCCTTGACATTAGAAAAGAGAAGTCTTACACTTATCATCTGGTGATGGCTGCAGGGTTAACACAGATAACAAGATTAAAGAAGTATGTAGCAGAAAGATCTGCATCCACAAAGCATTCCTCTACATATTGAAAATCGCTTTCTTTTCCTGATGGTAGTTATTTATCCAGCCTTCAATCAACTTGATTTCAGTTGCCCTCTGCTCTACCAACCAATCAGGATCCTCTGCAGTTGCAGCACGTAAATCTACGTGATGGGCGCCTGACATAGAGATGGGAAAAGGAACCAATTACATTTAGCCAAATAACGTGTAGCTATGTTTCAGCTATTCTCCTTACTCTCCTCTTCTTTCCCTTCCCCTCCCTCCAACCAACCGTAGAGTTAATGGCTCCATATAATAAAATAGATCAATCAAATTATTTGAATGTAGTGTCCTTTAGCTGATAGTAGCATCACATTGCAGGTTAAATAGTCCTCTCTCTTCCCCTCATATACACACAAACAGAGAGAGCTATAGCGAACTTGCCAGATAGCAATAGCATATAGCAAGGGATGTCATGAGACAAGGTTTAACATTGTAGAGATCACTTCTTTAAAATTTCTAGACATTGAAGCATGGAGATGTTATCGAATTTCAAAAAAGAACTAACAGGCATTGAGATAATATGATGTCCACCCACATCAAATTGTTTAGCCCACTTGCTAGGCCATAACAAAGCATAGAATCATAACTTTAAATCTAATAAAACAATGCAGTTGGAAAGCTGGTTTAACGCTAAACTGCTACTGTTTTCTAGGATTTGGTTTCATGTCATACAGTTATGGCAGCTATAATTTAGCACCACACCAAAACTACTTTGGTGTAGTAAAACAATAAAAGTAATCTCTGGAGGGTCAAAACCAGTATTCTTAATCAAGGATGAGTTCACAAAATGCAATATATAATAATACAAATGATAAGTTAATGTGTAAAAGAACACAGTCCAACCAATCTGAACAAACCTTCATTATCACTATGGTTCATTAGGAGGGATGATTGGCTCAATTAATCAAGGAATTACAAACTGATGTGTAAACCAATGTTGGCCAACTAAAGCTAAACAAGCATACGTAATGAGTTAGGTATGATTTGATATTTTATTTGATTTTATTTATCAAGGGCAATTATGTAATTTCCTAATATTCTGGAATGGGCTGTGCTTATAGAGCTATAGTCCATTGGGCCTTACTTTAGTCTTATTTTAAGTTTGGTTATTTAGTTAGGCTTAGTAGTAAAAGCCTAAGGAGTCCAAGTCCAAGTCTTATTAGGGTCTTAAGAAATCCTAGTTCAACTAGGATTAGGTATTAGTTTTCTATTTCAAGAGTTGTAGTACCTTCTATTAAGTTGGTTATTGATTAATGTTTTCAGAATTTAAGAGCTATGCAGCTTTCTTTTATGGTTTGTGTGATGCGACTTTCTCCGAGGTGTGGTGCCAAGGAACCTTAGGTGTGATGCTTAGGAAGTCTAGGTGTGATTCTTAGAATTTATCTATTTTCTTTAATTTTACTATTTACGGTTACTATTCAGATCACTGTTCACAGCAACCCAAATCATGATTTTCACCTTTGTTTTCATTCCCAAACTCTATTAATCTTTATACCCTTTGGAAACCCTATAACCCCTATTATTTTATATCCTTTCCCCACCAAAACCTATCCCTAATTCTTCAAAACCCAAGCTATACCAGATCTGCCCTTGGTTTTCTAAATCAGATTTTGATGTTCCCTGTCCTACATCAGTATGATTTTTCAGTAGCAGGTTCCATTGGATTAGAGGGCTGACTATTGAAGATAGCAACCCAGTATTAGCTGAATATGTTCAGAAATGTCTCTTACAAAGCTCTATTATGTTTACTTAAGATGAATTTCCTTGAAATGAGAATATTAGAACAGAAAGAAAAAACAAATATAAATTTAGAATCAACTATATGAAATATATGGGGAAACAATGTATGAGGAAAAATTGAGAGAAGTCTTTAAAAATTTTTCATAACATGACACCATTTATATAACTCAGATTGACGGGGCTACAAGAAAAAGAAAAATTTGAGCCAAAAAGACATGATGTATCCTACAAAAACAAAAATGATCAATTTAGTTAAATACAATTAGTGGGTAAAGTGGCTTTGTTGGTTGATTTAAGAATCCACAATAATTTTAAATGCAACAGAACAAGCCAATTGAATTAAATTGTTGCTATTGAGATTGAGCCACATGTCAGAACTCATAAACATTAGGATTTCCAGTAAATTGTTCTTAAATTATCTATATTGTCATATCTTTCGACATTTGTCGCCCACAAGTTGAACGGGAGCAACTAACGATAATATTTTTCTGAAATGTGACCAGGTAGGTCTTCAGAAAAATTATTATCAATCCAAAATTTGTAGATTTAAAGTAAATAAGATGGGTGACTAAAGGCTCTCATGCTCTGAAAACAATTATTATGCTGGATATTATTAAAAATAAAAAGTCAATGTCAACCCACCAAATAGTCCCTCTCACACATGCAAGTGATGCCTATCATGGTTGATTTAAGAACAGAAGATGTGATCAGTCAAAGCATTACCTTCTTCAGTATTAAGAGCAACAATAGTTTCAGATATGTTCTGCAGAACACTGCAACAGATGTCACATACAAAGATCAAATTCAGATAGTGAATCTTTAACAACACTAGCCATAATACAGGCTGAATGAGAGGTCACCTGCTACCACTCCATGGATCTAATAAGCCATTTGCGAAAATGATGTTACTTCCAAAGTTTTTCAGGGTGGCCTTGATGTCCTTCAAAATAAAATCCCAAAGACCAGAAATCATAATGTAGCATTTGATAAGTAATCATTCTTCATATTCTGCATGTGATGACTCAAAGGAATCAATCGGTAGCATAGACGATGCTTTTACAAAAATGTTAATGGTTTCTGAAAATTTCTACATTTGATTTTAATATATGAAAATTCTCATAAGATCCACTTAGAAAAATAGGTTATGTAACTCCCCAACCAAATACATACTGCCAACAAAAAGAAACAGTAGTAGGCAAGAGCAAAGATTACAATAAAATTTGAGTTAAATGGAAGGTATAAATTTGAAAAGCACCATTCACTTACATGTCCACCAAATTCTGTTGTTATCCATCTAGGCCTGGGTTTCACCCTGAAGTCCTTCCAGCATTCCTCTTGAAAGGAAGAGTAATTATAATCGAATGTTGGAAACATGCTCACATCCTTGCTACTAGACATTGGCATAACCATCTCAGTGCATGCCTATATTTTGAAAAGGAAACAAAAAAGGCACTTGCATTAATAATAAATATTTTGATGAAGTTATTTGTGAGAATTCTTATCCAACCATTATTTTTTATTGTTTTTATTTTTTTAAATACCACAGAACTCTAGACCTGCCAGTTCCAACCATCCAAGCCATGAGGATCCTCAGCATCCACTTCAAAGCAGTCAACATCTCCAGTATAATTGTAATAGATGCTTACTCCTTCAAATATGCGCTTTAGAATGCTAGTACCATCAGGAAGACTGTCAATCTTTCTACAAACCTGCAAGAAGAATTAAATGATATTTTAATTCATAATAACAAAATGCAAAGCTTTTGAAGCATACCCTGACAGTATAGAATCAGATGACTATTCAAAAAGCAGTGATGAGGCCATAGACAAATAGACTTAGAGCTACATCAAAATTAGAACGCTTAAAAGCATACAGGTTCAAATTTATACAGAAAGTAGTATGATAGAAATTCTATATTCATCGAAACTTGAAAGAATAATGGACAGGAAGAGATTCTCACTTAGAAAATAGCTGGTCCTAGAGAAATTTAAACAATATTACAGAACATTGACATACTATGTATTGCAGAGCGGCGTCTAGCCTTTTAGTATAGGGTGTGGCAAATAATAGGTATGGAAGGACTTGCAGTTAGAGTATGAAAACCTCCATATATGTGTGTACAGCCCATTATATATTTTACAAATTGTATCATAACTCCCAACTAACCTCTCTTATGGGATGACCAGGCAAAGGCATCATAAAATTGGCGCTATAAGGGTAGTTCACCATTGCCAAATAACTATAAGCAGAATCTAACCAGTCTGCCAGATCTTGTGTCTTGTTTAATTTCCTGTCAACTGCCTCTGATCAGTTAAGGCACAACATACCAAGAAAAATAAAAAATAAAACTCTCTATATATTCTATCATCATTAGCTAATAAACCAATAGGGCATACATTGTTTCCTTCTTTTGCTTACCGACATAAGTGGAAAGTTTCAGTCAATTTCAGTAGTCCATCATTTTTTTGACCCTCGGATACTAATGCATCCCAGGACTCCTTTATTGTGTTAAAACAGCTTGTACTTTCACGCTGTTGAAACAAAGCAAGTTACATAGTTATAATGCAGCACATTTATATAAAAAAAGATGAAAACAAATGGTGCAGAGTAACACAAACCTTGAAAGAATTGGAAACAATGTCGTAAAATGTTTCTGGCGGCACAATATCTTCAAACTGAAGAATTGGTGCCGAAGAAGCAAGTGCACCAATCGCAACATGAGGATACTTGAGCCTCATCCATGAGGCCAACACTGTTTTGGATAAAAAAGAGATCATATAAGAACATTTCTAGATGACACTCACACCCAATACACATTCCTTTATTCAATTGACCAATGCTACACATATTAACAAACATTTGTAGAAAAGAATGCAATTGCAAACACCATTGCTTCCTTTCCAAGCAAAAAGACTATCAATGTACATAACTATTTCACCAAAAACAAAAAATTTGTGCCACAAATAACAACATTTTGACTTACTTCCACCATAGGATCCACCAAATAACACCACAGGACAAGCCTCCGCTGACAAATTTCGCTTCAGCTCCCGAATCAACACGGCGAAATCAGCGAGGGCTTGGCCAGCCGTAAGATAGGATAAGGTAGTGGCATTCTTATATGCCACATCTATACTTCCATACGGCATCGATTCACCATAGTACCGGTGCTGCCCATCAAAATTGATTCAACCTCAATCACACATTTTACATTCTAATCAAACAACCTCTTACGACTAAGTAATTACACTTCCAATGTTAATAACATGAAATTTCACGCCAATAGACACCCTCTTAATATTTCTAACAGAGACGATAACATCAACAAAGAAATTTCGAATTATAACTAAGTTCTCACTTCGGGAAAAACGACCATGGCACCGAAACGAGGAGCGATTTCCCAGACGAAGCCGGTGTTTTCGGCGAACCATTCGATGTCTCCCTCATTGCCACAGTAGAAAAAGATGGGCCCAAGGCGCTCCGGGCCCACCCAGCTCTCGGTGTTGATGAGGTACCGCTGTGGAAAATTTGGGAGCTCGGCGAAGCTGAAGTGGTCGAGTCGTTGCGAAAAGTACTTGGTTTCGTATCGGTACTGTTGTTGTTGATTCGGTGGTTGTGAGAATCTGCCGAGGAAGCGTGGGGCCCATTTGGAGGAGGGACGGTTGGATTTGGAAGGCTGTGATGCGAGGGACGGCTGAGATGATAAGGTAATGGTGACGAGAAAACATAATAGGCCGACGAGAATGGTTGGTTTGACTTTTGTTGTTGCCATTTTCTGATTTTTCTGTGACCTCTGTCCTCTGTCCTCTGTTGTGAATTTCTGAGGTTGTTGGGGGAGGTTGTACAGTGAAGGGTGGGACTCAGGTGTTTGAGAGTGCAGCGAACTAAGGCGGTCCCATAGTTATGGGGTCCGGAAAGTGTGTGATTGATGAGAATTTCGGAAAGAATGTTGATTGGGTCAGAGATTAGAGTGAGTGCTAGTGGTCTTGGATTCATCCGATTTTGCAAGTCTAATCCGTTTCAACTGAGGGTGTCTATTTAAATCCTACTCCGTATAATTTAAGGAGAATGAATCTAGGGTTTAGAATTTTGATCGAGTAAATACTAGGAGACATAATTTGCCACAATTTTGTGAGTTATCTAAAATTTAACTATGATAAAATTAAACTAGAGTTAATAAGTAGATAGAATTTTTTTATTTTTAGTAAAACAAGTTGGTAAAATCTAAATTAGAATCATTTTGGTTTGAAACTTTGAATCATAATCTTTAAATAGATGCTCTTTTGTAATTGACATTATTCTACCTTATCCATATGTCAAAGTTATGCTCAAAGTAAAACATATCCTCTCCAAGTCCCAAACTAAAAAAAGTTCTCGGCCTAGAGGTTAAGGGGGCTACGCTTTCTTGGTTCTAGTTTGTAGTATTTATGTTTCCTTTCTCTTCGAGAAAGAGGTTTGCTTTCCTATGGTAATACTGTTGCTAGGGTTTTTTCCTTGTGTGGGGTGGGGAAAAAATTTAGAGTAGGGATGAAAGACCTAACTCGTAGATGTGATAATCTATCTCTATTTGTGAGGGAGGGTAGGAAGGTTGTTTTGTCGAAGAAACGCCAAGCATCAGAGTTTGTTTTAGTAGCAAAGTTTTATATGAAAGAGAGCTTTGAATATGGAGGTAGTGGCATGTACTTTTCGACCCCTATGGCGTACGAAGAAGAGTTTTCACATTACGAATGTGGGAAATAATCTTCTTTTATTTGCCTTCGATTTGGAGGTGGATGCAGAAAAAGTCATTCTGGGTGAACCATGGGCATATGATAGGCACTTGGTGGTAATACAACGCTTTGATGGTAGTAAATCGATGAAGGAGCTAGAATTCAAGTTTTGTAAGTTTTGGACTCATATTCATGATATTCCTTTCTAGTTCATGACCCAGGAGACTACGTTGGAAGTTGGGGAGACTATTGGGCCAATTACTTCTCCACAGGACTTAACTGAAATGGAGGGAGGTACGTTCATGCATGTCTAAGTTACTGTTGATACTACTCATCCACTTTGTCAGGGGAGGAAAGTAACGTTTGGGGAAGGTCTGGAGGGTTAGGTTTCTTTCCAGTATGAGCAGCGGCCTAATCTATGTTTCTAGTGTGGCATGTTATTGCATGATGACAAGGATTGTGAAATATGGCTAAAAAGCAGGGGCACCCTCTCGATGACAAGGATTGTGATCAGCAACAATTTGGGCATTGGATTAGAGCTAGTCCTTTTAGTTTGGCAAGACGAAGGTCCATGGGGGTGAAGGGTTTCGAAGTGAAGGGCACAAAGAACGAAGCTTCAAAGTCAGTGCTAGTGGGTTAGGCCCCGCAGTATAGGGCAGGTAGTAGTAATCCTCCATTATTAACCAAAGGGGATGTGATGGGTGTGGTAGGGGTGGACAATTGAAAGGTGGAGGGGCTAATGGTGGCTAAAGGACGAGCTTAATTGGATTCAAATTTGGATTCCTTTGGGATTAATGGGAGTTCAAATTTGAACAAAAAAGCTACAGATTTTGAGGCTATAATAGAAGAAATTGATAAGGATCTCTTTGAGGGTAAACTCAATTCAAATCCTATTATTGCTGAAATTGTTCACGAGATCAAAGGGAGTAGTTTGAGGATAGAGAAGAGGGAGGAGCTAGTTGATTTATCGGAGAGAGTAGCAGGTCATTTAAATGAGCAGGTTAATCATTTTCCTAAAAACTTTGATGGTGATGTGGGGAATGGATGGGTTTCAGTGGGGTGGGCTAAAACTAAGGAGAAATGTAAGGGTACGAAATCAGGAAAAGGAAAAAATTCAAAAAAGAGTGGTGAAAAAGGTAAATCAACAGATGGGCCTTTGATCATAAAAGAACAAAAAAAAAGGACAGTGGACTAGGCTAATGAGTAGGCCCATTTCGAAGATGATGGTGGACGTCCCTATTGGAAGTAAAGGCCCAAAGCGTAAAACTGAGGAAGCTAACTGTGATAGTGAGACCTTACTAGACATAGAGAAGAAGCTTAAAGTAGATGAGGAAACAAAAAAGCTAAGTGCTCTTTTTGCTACACATCTAGGATGGTTTAAGTCTTCAAGAAACATGTTATTCAAGTCAAGAGTTAAAGCCATGCAAATCTGTCCAAGAAACAAGTGAAGAAGTGTTGCATTTTAAAACTCAACAGCTAGCTTAACAGATGACGCTATTGAGGTTTACAAGGCAAATTTAGCCCAATGCTCGAACAGCTGCTCGACAGATACCCTATCTATCAAGATTTACGAAAATCAGTTTTTCAGATTTGATTTCACTCATATCCATATGTATGTGTTTAGGCTTTCTTTTCTAACAACCCTAAACATATATAATGATTATTTTAGGGGCCATCTCAGATGATGCAAGTAAATGCAAAAGGTTTCTACAAGCATATTGTGATTGGAGACATATGCCTTAGTTCATCTTTCTCTTGAAGAAGCTGCTGCATTTGTACGCCGTAGGGTTTTGTAATTAAAGAGCTTTTTGATCTTCATCGTGTGGATGAACTGAAAAATTTTGCAGCTAACATCATTCTTAAGTTGGTGTGTTAGTCATGTACTTGGATCCGTGCATCGATTGGTTAGTCACGTACTTGGAGTTGTACATTGAAAAAGAGAGATTGTCGCTACAGAACAAGTCTAATTGGGTATTGGGGTAAGGGTTCAACTGTAGGTTAGTATAAGATACTAGGATTCCTTTACTTGTAACCACTTGTTGTGATACTAGTGGATTTTTGGGAGTGATGACCTTAAAATCACCCGGTGGAGTTTTTCTTGGAGGTTTTTTCCATTCGTAAACAAATCGCCGTGTCAACTTTATTTACCGCTGCATTTAACTTAGTTGGTGATTTGTTTGTGTTACCATGCATATTGCATGTAATTGAATCTAATTAATTTTATTTGGCTAAATTAATTAATTAAGTTACCAAAGGGGTCAATACATTCTTGGCCTATTAAGTGGTATCAGAGTAGGCACACCCTGAATATGTTTTAATCTTTGCTGCGTGATCCATTGACTCTTATTTGTCATGGATAGAGGATAGTCTCTTATTATACCTCTTTTATTTAATAGCATTAACTATGCATACTAGAAAGTGCGCATAAGAGCATTCTTGCAGTCATTAGATGAAAAACTGTTGCAAGCTGTGGAGATAGACTAGACCAAGCCTAAGGAAGCGCAGACTGGCTAGGATGATGCAAAGATCAAAGCGGCTAACTTCAACAGTAGGGCATTGAATGCTTTATTCAGTGCGGTCACGAATGAGGAGTTTAAGAAGATATCCTCTACTGAAACTACAAAGGAAGCATGGACCATCCTCCAAACAACCTATGAAGGAACTAAGGTAATCAAGGATTCAAAACTTCAAAGGCTTATTACAAGCTTTGAAGAGATCAAGATGGAGGAGGATGAGTCGTTTGATGAGTTCTATGCCAAGTTCAAGGATATAATAAACTCAGCCTTTAATTTTGAGGAAACCATTCCCGAACCCAAAATTGTTAGAAATGTATTCAGATCTCTACCTAAGATATTTCATGCTAAGATCACCGCAATTGAGGAATTAAAGGATATTAAAAAAATTCCTTTGACAAAGCTGGTTGGCAACCTACAGACCTATCAGTTGGGTTTAATAAGGATTGGAAAATTTAGTAAGGGTAAATGCATGGCATTGGAGGCCAAGAGCAGTGACATGGATAAGTCTTCTAACGATGAAGATTTTAAAATGAAATCCTATATAACAAGGCAGTTCAAAAAGTTAATGAAGAATGCCAATGCTAAAGGATTTGACAAAGATTATAAGCAGTCCAATTAGTCTCAATTGAAGAGTCAAGATAAAGAGAAGAAGGATGCTAGGGATGGCAGTCAGTACACTATTCCCTCTGGACCTAAGTGTTTTGGATGTTAAGACTTTAGACACATGAAACAAGAGTACCCAACATATCTCAAGACCATTGGGAAAAGCAAGACCCTTAATGCTACCTTGAGTGACACCAAGTCTAAGGATGGCTCGGATAATGAGGATGATGAAATTCTAAATGCCTTCACTGCCACTGTAAATTCTATTGAGAGGATTGATGAAAAAGTGGATGAAGAAGAGGACTTGGTGGTGTCTAAGTTTGAGAAGATGGATGAACAAGATGACATCCACACAGCCTATGCAAAATTGTACAAGGTCTCGGAAAAACATGAAAAATTGTATAGGTTGGCCACTAAGAAGCTCAGTGATGTGGAGCTTGAAAGAAGAAATCTCCACAAAGTTTGATGAAGCTAAATAGACTATTGGAGCACTGCAGTTTGAGAAGAGGACTTGGTAGAGTCTAAGTTTGAGAAGATGGATGAACAAAATGACATCCACATAGCCTATGCAAAATTGTACAAGGTCTTGGAAAGACATGAAAAATTGTATAAGTTGGCCACTAAGAAGCTTAGTGATGTGGAGCTTGAAAGAAGAAATCTACACAAAGTTTGATGAAACTAAACAGGCTATTGGAGCATTGCAGTTTGAGAATAATTTCTTGGCTGAGAAGACTAAGAAGCTTGAGGCAGAGCTGTTCCAAGTCATAGCTCAGTTAGAGAGGACTTCAAGTGCAAAACTTAACAAGATGATTAGCTTCTAGAAATTTGCTTTTGATCGAACTGGTTTAAGGTATGATTTTTCTTCTCCTAATATTGTTTCTTCTAGTACTACTGTTTTTGTTTCACTTGCTAATAATGTTGAATCTAAAAATAATGACGTGAAAACTGTTTTGGCTAGTAAGAACATAGACAATGGTAAATCTATCTTAGGAGCACCCCTTAAACTTGATAAAAAAGAGACTAAAAATCCTAAAGCTAAGAAGAGCAATTATCAAAAGTTTAAATAGAAGAAGTAGCATCTCTGTTATCACTATGGAGCGACTAGACATACCTGACCTAATTGCTATAAATGGTTAGCCACTCAACATAGTAATAGTATGATCTCATTGGGAAACCAGAATCAGTTTCCCTCCTCATTTGCTCCTCTTGGAGATCTTCTTAAAGCCTTCATGTTCCTTTCGAACTTGAACGGTTTCAATTCTTCCCCCTCGCCGCCAAATCAAGGGTTCGCTAAACGGAAAGGTTCTTTCAAGGTGTGAAAGGAAAAAAGGCTCAAAGTGATTTTGTCACTTTTCACTCTCTCCCTCTTTTTTTTTTTTTTTTTTTTGTTTGCATTACTTGTGTGTTTTGCTTTCTAGTTTTGAGTCTGTCTAGTTTTATATTTTTCTTTGTTTAACATGTTTTCAGTTTTTTTTTTCATAAATAAAGAAAAATTGAAAAATAAAAAAAAATACAAAAACAATGTGTGTTTTGTGTACATTGGTAGTTGTGTACCTTGGATAGCCATTAAAACAAAGTTTTTTAAATTTTGTATATTTTGTAACTTAGATGAGTATCTCAATGCACAACTAAGTAAGTGAGTTTTGTGGCTCGTGTTTGTGATGAGTACAATTAAGTAATCTCTTGTACTTAACACTTATATTACTCTTTTTTACAGAAATGACTAAAAAATCTTAAGAGAAAGACATAAATAACCATCTCACTACTATTGGCCACCAATCATGAAATGACATTTGTATGCTTTGGCATAGTAAAAGTGCAATGTTAAGAGCTTAACGTAATTGTGTATTTTCTTCTCTCTCTTATATGCCCATGCACGGTATGCTTAAAAGAAAAATATGCAAAGAAATCAAAAGCAAAAAGAATCAAAATACTTTATATATGATTGCAAGTGTGTCTTCTAAGAGATGTGAGAGTTATAGGATGTACCTTGAAGGTGATAGCCCTCATCAAGTAGTTATGATTGTGTGTGAGTTAAATTGATTTTCTCATATCTCAAATTGTCATAACATGTAAACATTTATGCAATCTTACGATATTTTTCACACACAATACGTAATATTCTTTGTTATTTTTGATATTGGTCATCACAAGGGATACACGTGTTAATGTATACTCACTAAACTATCTTGACTTGTTTTTGAACTATAAAATTGGTTGGACTTATTTAGTGTGTGTGTGTGTGTGTGTGTGTTTTGGATCTAAATGCTTGTCATTTTTTTTAGAGATGTTTTTAAGAGTTTAAAATGTTGATTGGATATTTGGTTGAGTAGCATGCTTGATTGCATTCATTTATGTGTTTTTCTTTTCCTTGAAAAACTGTTTTGTGCACTTCTCGACAGCTTCTTGATATCTCTCAATAGCTAAGCTATCTATTGAGCCTCTTGATCTTCTTTCTCGATAGCTGTTATCGCAATCTCGATTCATCAAAGTTTTTGAGAATTTGTCTTGATAGCTTTTCAACAGATTCTCGATCCATCGAGAAAGCTTTTGATTGCTTGATAGATGCTCGATGGTAGTTCGATCCATCGAGGTCACTTTGCTGTGAACAGCTCTCAATAGCACCTCAACAGCTTCATTTATCGAGATTTAGTGCTCGATAGCTTCTCGACACCTCTCAATCCATCGAGCTTCGTGCTTCTTTATATAGCTCAGCGTGAGGATTTCTCTCATTTTCTCTTATCTCTCTCGATAGTTTCTGACCCTCAACCTCCCCAAACACTCTTCTCTCTCTAAACCTCTTACCCAGTGGATCTTCGGCCTTGATTGATCTTCCCATCTCTGGTATGATCTTGTTTTTTCTCTTTTTCATGCATTTCATTCATATAGATCTAGGTTTTTGAAAAATTTTGGGGTTTTTCAAAATTGATGAGGTTTTTGCAAAATTTTTAGGTTGGTTTTTGCTTAAATGATCATTGCATCACATTTGCATTTTCACATTGTTTCATACATTATAGATGTGTGTTTACTATGTTGAAATCATGTGTGCTGGTAGGTTTGGATTGGGCTGAGCCATGATTTATTTATTGTTGCATGTCACATGTTCATGCATTTTTCATGCATACGTACCATTCCTTTCCTTCTTATTAATTAACTGTGTTTGGTACTTTTATGGGTGTCCTTCTCTCTCTCAGTTAGTCTGCTCATGGCACCTAAAAAGAGCAAGTCTACTCCGTCCTGAACCCTTTTCTCGATGCGGCATTCATTCGGAATGCCAAATCATCATTTCAGATTTTTTCGATACTAACCTTCCCACTGTCATCTACAGTAGGGGTTAGGTGTCCCTTTGTGACATCCCAGTCACTTGTCCCTCCGTGATCATATAGGAGTTCTACTCCAATATGCACAGATTTGATCTTGCGTTTGAGGTACGCTCATTGTAGTCACTCTGGATCTTATATCTGAGGCACTACATGTTCCGAGGTTAGAGTTTGCTGACTACCTCAGCTGTCCTTGTCTTCGGACTGTGTCCAAAGATGAACTCATGTCTCTTTTCTGTGAGACACCTTCATCTTCGGGTGACCGTCAAAACACTCATTGCTCGAGCTTTGCCAAAGGTTCGAGGTTCCTGAATATGGTGATAACATTTGTTTTACATCCCTTGTCTCACAATAATTTGATTTCTGAGCCTCGTGCTTGCCTTTTGTTATCCCTCATTGAGAGGCTTATCATAGACTTTCCCTTTCACTTTACACTCTCCCTTATAGATGTCTATAAGGATACTGTGATCCGTAATAAGCTTATTTTCCCTTTTGCTATCACACGAATTCTTCGCCACGAGTCTTTCTCCTATCCCGAGTCTCCTCACTTCTCTGTCATGTGTGCCATTGAAGCGGAAACCGTTAGACGAAACGAGGCCCAAATTCAACTGAAGCGGCCGTGGACTGAGATGACGACTCCTCTAGCTTCTCCAGCTCCATCCACATTCGATCCTTCTACTTTTGCAGGTGATGTGACCCTTAAGGCGGTCATAACACAGCTTCAGTGCATAGATGCTCGCCTTGACACTCTTAGTGATAAGTTATGTCAGGTAAACACTAGTGTTAGTCGTATTGCACAACAACAAGCTCGCCTTGGTGGCTTCGTAGAGTCTCTTTCTCCTTCTCCAGAGGCATCTAAGGACGAGGATGACGATGGTGACTTGGGTAGTGATGCTGATGCTACTGCTGATGAGGATGATAGCTCTTCCGATGACGATGAGATGACTGCTTCTCAGTGACTTACCCTTCGACATTCATGACAAAAATAGAGTGTAGTTTTGGGGGAGTGTTAGCATAGGAGTGCTTATTTTGTTTTGAAGGATGTCGTGAGGACTTTTTGTATCTTTTCTTTTCTTTATATTTTAGATACATTGTTCTTACATTGTGATAGCAAACCTTGTACTCTTATTGTTGTATATATTGAAATTGTTATTACTTTCTTTCACATCTCTTCATGTGTTGTTTCATTTATCTCTTCATGCACATGCTTCTTATTTATTGTATGCAATATATTATTTTCGTTTTACATTAAGATGCCGTGATGAGTTTTGTTCAAAATGTTTCAGAAATATAAGTTGTTAAAGTCTTTCATGCCATGAACTCTCTTCCTAAAGTTTTTCAAGAGTTTGTGTTAGAATAGATTTTATTGTATTCAACAAAAGTATGAGTTAAGAGAATAATGGATCTGATCATGAGGTGCAGGTTACGTTGATATATCAGGAGTGTGATCTAAAATAACGGTCAAAACCTCAGTATGTTGGGCAGCCATATTTAGGATCCGTTTGGGAGTTTATGAAGGAATGGAATGGAATGGAATGGAACGGAATGGAATGATCATTAAAGGAATGGAATGGATTGGAATGGAATAGAATGGATTTAGTAGGGAAATGAATGGAATGGAATGGAATAGAATGGAATAGAATGGAATGGAATTTAAAAATCTTGTTTGGATGTTATAAAGTAAAGGAATGGAATGGAATGGAATGGAATGAAATGTAAGTAACATCATTTGGAAGTGACATTGGAATGAATGGAATGAAATTATTTTATAATAACATTACTATTATACCCCTTATTTTAAAGAACATAAAAAATAATCAATGAAAACTTATACTGAGCAACATCTAATTAACATATCAATTTCCTGATATAAAACTAAAATAATTCTAGTTTAAGGAAAAAGAAAATTTTATTATAACTAAAAAACAAGTTATGTATATTTCTATATTGTAAAGCAATTCCCGCATCACATATTTATTCTAAACAAAATAAATATTGTCTAAAATGCAAACAAATATCTTTTTAAAAAAAAAACTCATGTAATGAGTCTTGCCAAAAAAAAAAAAAAACAAAATAATATAATCCATTCCAAAACTAAGGTTGGCTAAAAATATCCCACACTTTTTTAATTTTTAGGCCTAGACATCAGTGTCAATAGGACACATTTGCGCTCATAATCTGGGCAACCAAAGAACATCTCCTTATATGTTGGATTTTCCATAAAAAATATGTAGACCTCAGTCTTTGATATTGGATCTAAGTCCAATACGTCCAAAGCTGCGTGAACTTCTGCTCCATATGACTTTGAAAAGCACTTTGCCCTAACTTCAGTCGCCCTATCAATTGCCTTTGATACATTATCAAATGACTGAGAAATTGCATTCCTAAGTTCATCATCTTCTGCCAGTTGTCTTTTCTTAATTTTAGAAGACATTGCATCTTGTGGTGACACTCGAGAACGTGCAGCATCTTGAGATATCAAATTATCAATCTCATCAATAGTGGTCGATGCAGCATACCTAGCACGTTTCTCCTTTGCAGTTTCAGTATGATCACCTGTTGCTCTATCTTTAGCCCAAAGTTGTACCATCTTAGAGTAATTGGGCATAGGTGTTGTCGACCACTTCTTGGTTGTAGGTTTAGATTGTTACAAACCAAGAAAAATGGTTAAACAACAGATATAATTATGTAATACAAAATTAAACTCACAAAAAATGGTAATTTACCGCTATGAGTGGCTCCCAAACTTCTGGTTCAGCTGTCCATATATTTAAAGAATCATTTCATCCAAAACCACTCAATCCATCTTTAAATATGTCATAGCATTCATGGAAATTTTTCTTCAGTGTCTTTTGTCGATTTTTCACCTTATCCTTGGTAATCTCCATGTTAAATTTTTCAACCAACTCTTTCACTATGTCATCATATGCCTTAGAGGTAAAAGTTTCATTAACTCTACCACCTATGATCACCTAATGTAAAAAAGCATCCACTAAAGTATCATCTATAACACTACTCCATTGTACTTCTTTGCTTGGATCTCCACCATTCTTCTTTGATATCTTACCCATGCTATTATTAATAGGATAAAAAACACATATAAAATATTGTCTAAATATTAATTATCAAAAGATAAATAGCAATATCAAAATGAAAAGATAAATTTGCATAACATTTAGGTCTAAGTAATTGAAACATAACAAAGTCTTAAATTATGGTTTTAAGTCTCTCATCATTCAAATCCATCTAAATAAAATATATATATATATATATATATATATAATATTTTTATGTTATTATTCGGAGTCCTAGCCAAAGAAGTTATAGGCACATGTTCTATTTATTATAAAATTTGGACACTTCACAATATGCTTTTGATAGCTTTTAAAATGTAAATTAAATTTTTTTTTTAATATTTTAACATATAATTAAATATATGAACAAGAAACAGTATAAGACTTGAATACATTGAAATGAATATATTTTAAATATATTCATTTTAAATGAAACAAAGCCAAGGACACCATTCAAGTAGCACTCAAAAAAATAAGATTTTGTTTTTCCATTTCAAAATCTGTCCATTATGTCAATTATATGGTTCAAAATCTTATTTTCAGAATTTAATAGCATATAGACTGCCATGTCCTATTCCTTATATTAGATCAAAAACAATAATATCCTACTTTTCATTTTTAAAAAAAAAAACATTATATGTAAGCAAATGATATACTACGTTTATAGTTCACCAAATGATATATAGCCATGTCCTATTCCTTGTATCAGATCAAAAACACCACGTTTATAGTTCACCAAATGATATACTATATTTTGCTACACAACAAAGAAAGATGTAAGCAAACCATCTTTTTTCCAAACAGCCATGCAGCATGCTCAAACAACTATCATTTATATGTCAACTATTTTCATCCGTGGACCCCATAACTTTTATTTATAAGACTTGAGGGACAAAGAAAAGAAAGACTTATACCATATCAAAACATGTAGCTTGAGACAAAGACAAGAAAGACTTACTTGTGAGAACTTGCAGCAGTCAAAGAATAACATGTAGCTTCAATGGTGTCTCAAGAAACAGTAGCTTCACTTTGTAGCAGATAGGCAATAATGTGTAGCTATGGTTTTTTTCTTACGGCTGATTGAGAAAAGAATGGCTGGTATTAAAGGGGTATTTTAGGGATTTTAACAAAAATTTCATTAAACCTAAATCCATTCCCTCTCATTCCTCCCAATTTGAAGGGGAACAAAAATTTGAGGTTTTGAGGGAAAATGGAGGAATGAGCATTCCCTCCTAACCATTTCATTCCCTCCCACTTAAACTCCCAAACAAGGGAATGGATCTTCCATTCCCTCCGTCAAAACTTCCAAACAAGAAGAGGAAAGAATATTCTAAAAATATTCTTTTTATTCCATTCAATTCCCTCCTTCCAAACGGACCCTTAGTGTTGATGGAACATATTCTCAAGATGGAATTCATAATCTTTTAACGAAAATATAAAATATTCCATTGAGATAAGTTTAATGGGTTTGGTTATTCAGAGTGTTAGGCCTAACTACTTTAGTAAAGAGTTACTAAAGTATATATTTATGAAATTGAATTTCATAAATATATGATGAATAACTTAAAGGATTAAACCGGGTACTCAATGATTAAGATATAGTAATTTTCAAAGTGGCAGTTTATATTTTATGATTTTGTATTATTACAAATATTTTATGAAGGAGTTGTATGTATAATAAAGTCTTGGGATATAATTTATTAAAAAGGCGTAGAGTGCAATTATATTTATATAGTGGTATTAAATATAATTAATGGTAACTTTGGATTTGTCAAGAGTTGACAGAAAAGCCCAAGGCCTATTGGAGCTAGTGTCTTATGGGTCATTTTTGGTCCCACTCCAAGTCACACACTAAAGCCTGATTGGAAAGGCCCAATAGGCCAGCCCAATTAGATAATCAGTTAGTATTAAATGAAGAAACATACAGAATTTTTTATTTAGAAAATAAGAAAAAAAAAAAAAAAAAGACATCATTGCGAAATGATGTGTATATGTGAGTGAAGCTACTCAATTATTCTCCCTTGAAAATTGATTGAGAGATCACACTTCTTGGATGTAAAGTGGAATTGGAGTGAAGATTAAAAGTGTTTTCGAGTACTTCTAATTTTTTTTTTTGAATTTTACCATACCAAGGTACGCTATCTTGTTCTTAAATTCTAAAATTTACATAGTGCATGTTATCAATTATGAATGAAATAGATCCATGTTTATTGCTTCTTCTGTGTGTTTTATATGAGATACAAAACCAGTTTTTCCAATAGTTAGAATTTCAACCTACCTCTCCAAATGTGATTTACTCTATTCGTGAAACCAGAGTGGAACTCAATTGCACACTTAACAAAGAAGGCGCAATGTGGAAGCAGCGATCTTGCTTGAATTGGTTCTAAGAAGTTGATCATAACACTAGATTTTTTCACGCTAAGGCCTTATCTTGTTTTAAAATGAATCTGATTGATGGTGTTCTCGATTCTAATGAGGTCTGGTAGGAGAGTAATATGGAAATAGAAAGGGTGTTTGTAGAGTATTACATCAAATTGTTCACTTCCTCAAGGCCAACATATTTTCTAGAGATTGTAGATGTGGTGTAGCCAAAATTACCCAGGCCATGAATGCTCGATTGACAAAGGAGGTCCAGGCAAATAAAGTGTACCAAGCCCTGAAGCAAATCTACAGTGGGTAGTTTAGTCATTAAAACTGTCTTGGATTTCTTAAATTTTAGAATTATTCCTCCAAAATTTAATGAAACACATATTGTGTTGATCCCAAAAACAAACAATCCGAAGAAAGTGACTGAATATAGACCAATCAGCCTAAGTAATGTAGTCTATAAACTTACATAAAAAACTTTGGCAAATAGGCTCAAGAAAATTCTCCTGTCCATAATAAGCGATACTTAGAGTGCCTTTGTAAATGGGAGATTAATCATTGATAATGTGCTGGTGGCTTTCGAAACAATGCACCACATAAATCAGAGAAGAAGGGGGGGTTTAGGAGGGATGACTTTGAAGCTTGATATGAGTAAAGCCTACGATAGATTTAAGTGGGTGTGCTTGGCAAAATCATGGAAAAGCTTGGTTTCCACCCAAGATGGAGGAATCTGATGATACAGTGTATTTCTACAATCACTTATTCTATCAGAATAAATGGTAAGCCTAATGGACAAATTGTCCCTACCCATGGCCTTCACCAAGGTGATCCTCTCTCACCCTATTTAGTCCTGTTGTGTGTTGAAGGCCTCTTGGCTCTGATTAAAAAGGTGTTATTTGCTGGAAAGATGGAAGGTATTTCTATATGCAGGGGTGGTCCTAGTATTTCTTGCTTATTTTTTGCAAATGATAGCATTATTTTCTGTAAAGCTACCATGGAGGAATATGAGGCCTTACAACAAATCTTATAGATCTACGAACAATCTTCAGGGCAGCAACTGAATAGAACAAAGACCTCTCTATTTTTCAGCATCAATATTGCAAAGGATGTCCAAGAGGATATAAAAGCCAGATTTGGAGCATAAGTGATCAAGCAGCATAAGAAGTATTTGGGTCTCCCATCATTGGTGGGGTGTAATAAAAAGAATACTTTCATAGAATTAAAAGAGAAGTTGGCCAAAAAACTAGTTGGGTGGAAGGAAAAGCTACTGTCTAACGCTTGAAAGGAAGTTTTGATAAAAGTTGTAGCACAAGCCATTTCGACATATATCATGAGTTGTTTTAAAATCCCTAAATCTCTGTGATAAGATGACGAGTCTAATCAGGAATTTTTGGTGGGGATAGTGGAAGGATGAACGTAAGATGGGTTGGATTAGTTGGGAAAAATTATGCGCTCCTAAGGCTTGTGGGGGTATGGGTTTTAAACAACTAAAACAATTAAATCTAACTTTGTTGGCCAAACAAGGGTGGAGGCTGCAAACAGGACGAGACCCTTTAGTGTATTGGGTGATTAAGGTAAGAAACTTCCCTAGTAGTGACTTTGTCCATGCAGGTTTGGATAGTAATCCATCATATGCTTGGAGGAGCATTATGGTAGCCCAGAATGTGGTTAGGAAGGGTGTCAGATGGCGGGTGGGTAATGGGCATAGTATTTAGATTTGGAAAGACAAATGGATCCCCACACACTCGGGTTGAGGAACTAATAGATGTAGATATTGGTGCTTGGAAAAATGAGTTAGTTCAACGACTCTTCCTTCCCCATGAAGCAGATGCAATTTGTGGCATTGCATTAAGCTCCAAATTAACAGAGGATAGACAAGTCTGGGCGCCTACAGCTATTGGTAACTTCAGTGTGAGAGGTGCTTATAAGATTGCAGGGGAGTTGGCTTCAAGAGACGATATGGGGTCAGCGTCTGATGTTAGTAACTTAAGGATATTCTGAAAGTGTATATATATATATATATATATATATATATATATATATGGAGGGCTAATGATCCTGATAAGGTTCGTAATTTTATTTGGAGAGCATGCAAAAACATTCTCCCTACTAAGGAGAATTCGAGGAAAAGAAAGGTTCTGATGGATAGCTACTATGATGAATGTATGGCAGGGGTGGAGTCATCGGGTCACATCTTCTGGGATTGCCTAAAAGCACGGGACATCTGGTCCGTGTTTGACTTGGTTCCAATAAGTAAGAATGTTTGCTTTCACTCTTGTATGGATATCATGTGGTATGCTGTAATGGAGGCACAATGGGAACAAAACCAGTCTCGAAATGGTCTCCTCCTCCAACTAGTTGCTACAAGATTAACGTGGATGGTGCTATTTTTGCTACACAAAAAATGGCAGGTGTGGGGGTCCTAATCCAAGATGAAAAAGGGCTATCTGGTGGAGGCTTTGAGCAAGAAGATAATGGCTCCCCTAGGTGTCATTGAAGTGGAAGCAAAAGCCAATGAGGTTGGCCTCTAGTTCGCAAAAGACATGCTTATCTAGAATTTCGTTCTTGAAGGTGATTCGCTGGTGATGGTAAATGCATTGAAGGAAGTATCGCTTGCTCCTGCTGTGATTGCTACTCTGGTATACAACTCTTTGGCTACTTCTCATGAGTTTCGTCGAGTGGAATTTTCTCATGTTGGTAGGCAAGGCAATAGGCCGGCCCATTTATTAGCAAAACATGCCTTAGGCATTGCTGACTTCTTTGTATGAGTTGAAGATAATCCTTATTTTATTGAACAAGCTCTTACCCAAGATGTACTGGTTGCTTTTTAGTCTTAATAAAAGTTGTTGCAGTTTCCCATCCCAAAAAAAAAAAAAAAGTTATGCTCAAAGTAGTTTTAAGGTTTTCAAAAACAAAACAAAAAAGCGGTTTAACATTGGTCCTTATTCAATATCATAGATAGACTATGCTTCAAGCATGAAGTAAACGATCATTTCTAAGTCAGGTGTTCGGTGCTAATTTGCCTATTGACACTCTAACAAATTAGAGTGTCGATTGGAATTTCAAGCTTTTGACTTGATATTTAGACTTCAACTTGATTTATATATATATAACCTTTTCTTTCATCCAATCGTCTTGGGGGATAAATATGAGTTATATATAACAATGAAATGGAAGAGTTTAGATCAAATTCCAAGTCTTTGATTCTCTCACTATATGAATCAAACAAGAATTAAGCATTCAAGGGAGGAGAATCTTTAGAAAATTAGGTTTTATAGAGTGACATTAGGTTGCAAGTAGAAAATTTGGGAGCAACACTACTCTATGCAAAATTTACAATCCTAGACTGGGAAAACACCATTTCTCATCTCCATAACATGATTTTCTCATCATTCAAACACCCACATTCATCAAGCTCAAACCTTAAAAATGAATTGAAAATACAATTGAAACATTTTGTAGTTCATCTCCAAACCCTACAACCATCAAAATTTCGAAAAATGTCTCATTCAAAGTTCAAACCACTATCATTTCCTCCAAAAAAAAAAAGACTCTTATAACATTACAAGATCACACACAACCAACAAAACCTGAAGGCGTCAAGTTAACTTTTTCACCAAAATGGATAATTGAGGTGGTGAAGGCACAACTACATTCCTTGGAGTGGATGAAAAGCTCGTGGATTGGCTAAGGAGGGAGAAGCAGCAGTATTTCCAGCAGCAAATTGTTGACCATTGAAGGTAATTCACCACCAAGTGCTTTTACGTGAGATAGTGCATGTGCAAGTATAAGTTTCTAATCTGTTAAATTTTCTACTTTATTAAAATCCTACACGTAACATGTTTTTATTGAATTATGAGTGAATATGCTTTGAAATTGTTGATTGTAACAGGCTAGAATATGATGTGATAAGAAGAAAAAAGACAAACACGCGTGATAATCCCCAATTATAGCAATATGAAACATGCTCACTACACAACAATAACAGTGAAGATGAACATGATATTTGATGAATATGATTTTGTTTTTGAACATTGAAGTTTGCTTTGATAACATGGTTCCTGTTTGTTCACATGATGATGGTATGATATGGATTGAATGTATTATTTGCATAATATGATATGGCCTTTAAATCTTACAAGATCGATATTGGAGCCAGGCAAAAGTGGGGTCTAATATCTTGTTTTGTAACCTATTATTAGAACATATATTTTGGGTTCAATACTAGTCAATTATCCTTGTGATTTTATATTTCTTAGATTTTAAATAGAAAAAAAAAAAAAAAAAAAGCAACGTAACATTCCTTTAGATGCTAAATAGCACCAAAAACCATGTAATTTCTAATTAAATTAACTCTCTTAAAAAAAAAAAAGTAGCAACTTCTCATATAATACCCACAATTTAGAGGAGGTAAAATATCGTCAGTTAAGTAACCATTTGAGGACTCATTTATGGCTCCAATATAATTGTAGGTCGTAATTCTCATCCACCTATGGTCACCCTTTTTTAGGATGGACAAAACTTAGGTACAGTACTTTAAGTATTATTCCTTAGGTTTTTCTTTTAAAATTCAGTCACGTGACTACTTAACTAAAAGATACACTTCCATTTTATATAAAAAAGATCCACATGGCAGAATTTTAAGAGGAGAACCTAAGCAAAAACACATAAGTACTGTATTTAAGTCTTTTTCTTTTAGGATACAATAAAAATTGGTTTGGACATCAACACACACCTATATACTTCTACTAATATTGAAACATCATATTAATCTTTGGAATGATCACAAATCTAGACTTTTAAGACGTTCCTGACAACTTCTCCTATACATAGGCATCTATGGGGGGTTTTACCAATTTATCCTATTGTTTTTTTTTTTTGGGTTTTTTTTTTACTTGGAATTAATTATGAATAAGATTTTAATGAGATTGTGATTATGTTTGTACATCTACACTATTTTATTTTATTTTTTAAAATAAAGTGATATTATTTTATTGTATGATGTGAAACAGAGGTTCTACACAAAATAAATATTAATTTAAACTCAATGAATACATATTATTTATTTACTGATTGGGAGAGAGAGATGGAGGAACATTTGTAAAGCAAATGATTGAAGCGTAGTGTACCCCATATGAGAGGCAACTTGTACTAAGGATATTCATCCCACAAGATTTAGGAGAATATATAAAAAAAAAAAAAAAAGAGCATTTGGAACTCCATAAAGAGAGCTAGATAATATTCTCTATTCCCTCTGAACGTACATACCCACGAATTAGTATTAATCCATTTGAAATTTCGAAGGTATATAAGCATATATTATTATTGTCTGGTTCCCTCCTAATAAGCTTCGACCAGCAAAGCCAGGGGGCATGATTGTGGTTTGACCATATAGACCTCACATATGCTCGTAGTGATAATGAATTAATGATCATGATTGTTTGACGAGAAGGAAATGAAATTGGTCCCTACAATGTTGATTCCGGGATCCTTTGATCATCAAGTTGCGATAAGACATGATGCGATGCTTACATAGTTCCATTTGTTAGAATCTTAATATTTTATTTATACATTAATAGTTAGAGGTGGAGATTTAAACCTTATAATAAGAAAAAGTGTCAATTGAGCTATAAGCTTATTATGTATTTTCATAGTTTAATGGGTTAAGATGTCACAATAACTCTATTTTCATTCTTTTTCTGTTTTTTCTTTAAGAGAAAAGGGAAAAATATTTTATTTCAATTTTATTCCCCTTGGTGTTTGCCCATTCAGAAAATCCTCAGTGGTATTGCCCCGCCCGACAGTCATAAAAACAGTGTTTGGTTGCTAACCAAAACGTGTCTTTTCTTGCCGATGGGAACTAGCCTAAATCCAGTCATATTAATTGATTTTTATTGGTTCCACGGTCCATATAACATGAACACAAGGATGATTGATGTTTATTAGGGATTAGGGATAATCATGACTACAGATTGTCAATGTCATTTTATTTTCTAACAAAATAACTATGATTTGTTTTGACTAAAAAACAATTCTTGATAATGATTTGTTTTGACTAATGATTTTTCCTTGAAAAACCAATGGTTATGATTTTGTTCAAGTTCAACAATATGCCTAAAGTCTAGGTAATTTAATTCAACAAGTGGTGGAGCCATCATTCTTCAAGATTTTCAAACGCAATCATTCACGATATATTCATACTTAGTCGTATTAGACAATTTGGTCTAGCGACTAGCTACTCTTAATTTGTTGTTGGCATGGTTAAATTGAATATATCAATATAATCTATAATAATGAGGTTATTAATTCATGGAAACTTGTCAGTGCCATTTCATTTAAAGGAAAATTAACTATGATTTGTTGACTGTAAAAAAAATTCTTGATGGTGATTTGATTTGACTAATGATTTTTTCTTGATATAATCAATTGAAAACCCAATGTTATGATTTTGCTCAACAATATTCCTGAACTGTAGGTAATTTAATTCAACAAGCCGTGGAGTTATCATTGTGATGACTCAATTTAATTGATTGTGTGATATGTGTGGATGTGTGATGAGTCTCACATCGGGTATATACTGGGTTGAACGAGCTTTATTAACAACTGTAAAGAGCTTTAATTGTGACTAGTCCTTTTGACGTATAGCGCAAATGTGATTGTGATGCTCCAATTTGATTGATTGTGTGATGTGTGTGGGTGTGTGATGAGTCTCACGTCATGTATTTACTAGGTTGAACTGGACTTTATTAACAAGTGCAAGGAACCTCAATTGTGACTAATCATTTTGAAGTATAACGTAAATGTGGCTAGCGCTTTTCCTTGAGTCATTATAACTTACAATCAGTGTTCAAGATTTTCAAACACAATCATTCAATATATATTCATACTTAGATGCATTAGACAATTTGGTCTAGTGACTAGTATCTATTAAATTGCTGGCAAGGTTAAATTGAATTTAATCTATAATGAAAAGTTTTTTACTGATGGAAACTGTTCTGATATGTATTTTGCAATCACTCTGTTTGTTGTGAAATGTATGGCCACCTACCCCAGTTAGTTGTATTTGTATAAGGCAAGGGAGACAATAGAGCTACTGCAATCACATTAATTCACACTAGCCTCCCAAGTCCCAAGACACCCTACAAGGTTAGAGACCATTATTTTTTTCTCTCATTCTTAACTAGTTTATCTCCTAATTAAAGGATAAAAGTAAGGAAAAATGAAAATTTTGGGGTGACTTTGAATTATTCAATTTACTTTCATATCCTCATTATTTTGATTTTTTTTTTAAATCACTTTTAATTGGGAGTATTTGAAAAATGGACACCTAAAAGTCTTATTTTTAGGTGATCTTAAATGATTCAATTTTTTTATTCTTCTATATATATTTTTATTATTATTGAAATAGAGTTATTTTGAAAATACATAAAATGGATTCTTTTCTAATTGGATTTATAGATTCGTCTGGTTCAAAATTTTTAGAAATTCATGGAGGAACATAACCCATTTCACTCTTTAATATATATTAATTTGGAATTAAAAAAATTAAGATGAAGATGACAAAATGTTGCAATCATGTATTATTAGCTAAGAGAAACAAACTTTTGGTTTAAATAGTTAGTAATGAACTCCGAAGTTGGAACAAAAAGAATGCACATTTCTGTCCAATTGAATAATTTTTTTGATATAAGATAAAAATTCTACTCTGATTTAATCTAAGTATATATATGAGTGAATTTTTCCTTTAGAAACTTGAACCCCGACTTTTGTCGCCCACTTTACAAAAACTTTGTACTTGTGAAGCGACCTCCACCTTAAGGATGTGTAGTGATTTGAATAATTAAATATGCTATAATTTTCGTACTAAGTTCTTGTGAAAGTGTGTTTGAATAAATTTTATATTTATAAAGTAACATTCATGCCAAGGATGCACAGTAATTTAAATAATTAAATATGCTACAATTTCCGTGCTAAGTTCACGTGAAAGTGTGTTTGAATAAATTTATTTTTAATGAATTATTTTGTTTAAAAATTTTTAATTTAGGTTTGTGTTTGGTGAGTTTCTTTATGAAAAGATGTGTTAATGAGGGTTTTAATTATTGTAGATTTTGTTAGGTATGGTCCTAAATGAGAAGTTGCTTGAAGATCTCAAATAAATTGACCTTTTAAATTAAAAATAAACGGACCCTAAAACTATTTCCAATTTCGCATCATACAACTATACCACTTAATACGTTTTCGAAGGAGTTGATAATGTCAGTGCCATAACAAAAATAGTAACTGGTCGGGCTTGTTATTCTTCAAGTCACTTATATTAATTATTACTACTAGGGGAATGAGATTGACACTGGATTGTTGAAGCGTGTTACACAATTTTTCTTTTTCATATAACTATCATTTTACCAAGTTAAGCAGGATGGGATATGCCGACGACAACTTTGAAAAAACAGATAAACATTTTTGAAATAAAAATCATCTCTCCTATTTTGAGAATTCCACTTAATATAGCACCAATTAGGGCTCATTTAATCCACCTTCCCCTATATATATATATATATATATATATGTGTGTGTGTGTGTGTGTGTGCGCGCGCGCGCGTGTGTACGTTTTTTTCAAAAAAAAGAAAAAAAAAATTAGGGCTCATTTAAAATGATGTGAAAATTGTGATTTAAAAAGTGTTAATTAAGAAAACATGTTTTAAAGTATTTATGTCGCAGAATATGTTTTTAGTTACTTTAGTACCATATTTCAAATACCATATTATTAAAATGTGAAAAAAACATAATTGTATATTTAGTATGTATATGTATTTTTTTTTAAATAAAAAAGTGATGATTGTATAGTAAAAGAATACTATTTTATTTAAAAGGAGAGAAAAAGAAAGGAAAAAAAAAAATAAGAAGAGAGAAGAACAAAGAGGTGGGCCCGTGAGAAAAAAAGAATGAAAAAAAAATACGGAGTTTGATCTTGTCAATGGCCTCAAAATTTTCAACTTATTTACAAAAAAGACCATTCAACAACGTTACTAAAAAAACTAAAAACTATTATAAATGAGTTTTTAAAATACATGTTTTAAACCTCCTAATTTGAGAATTGCACAAAGTGGAGCATTTTTTCTTTTGACTGAAAAAGGTTGAACAAAGTGGAGCATTTAAACTTAAAAGTAAGATAAATGATTTTTATTTACATTTTTTGCTTCCCAAATGTCCAAAGACTAAAACTTGGAAGTTGTCCGTATATTTACTCTTTTTACTTTTGAGTAAATAAATAAGAATAAGGTAATAATTGTTCAAATTGGCCTCACCTGTGAATAGTTGATGACTTTTGAAAGTTACCAAGTTAGAGGACTCATGTTTATCAAAAATAAATTGAAGGACGTACTCATGGAGGGTAATAATATGTTCACATCTACTTACATGTTTAAATATTGTAAATATTTTCTTTTTGTCTTTTAAAATATGTATATTATTGCATCAATTATGAATATTGTATAAAATAGTAGATGTAAAATCAGTGTGAGAAAATATATTTCCTTTCTTGGACAAATCAACTTGCACAATTGAGATATGTAATTAGGAGTGCTCAAGAACCCAAAAAGCCAATTCAGACGACCAATTTGGCCTAAACCCAAGGGAGTTTGGACAATTTTGATCATAAGATTTGGGCGACAACGGATCTCTCGTTTCTTCATAAGCCCAGAGTCAAGCAGGTGTGAGTACTGAGGTTATGAATTTTCATCCAATTAATTTGACCCAATCAAGTCTTTAATACATGTGACCTCCGTTGATGGTGTGGTTGTGTATACTTTGTTGGAAATCTAAAGTCATCCATGCAGCATTTTCCCCATCTGTTCTTTCTTTCTTTTTTCTTTTTCCTTCTATTTTTTAATTAATTCCCATTTCCCATAGTCTCTCTCTCTCTCTCTCTCCTTTGCCCACTCACCGTTCATCACGTTATTGTCGTTGTCACCTATCCATGAGAACTATGTTGAAATTAAGGTACAAAATTTCAAAGTTATGACTTTATTTTCTTTTCTTTTTTCACTTGAGTTTTGTTGGCAACCAAGTGATTTTGTATCTTTTCCTTTTGTCGAATTTCAGGTGACGTTGAATTATGAAATTGTGGCAGACATTTTGTGTAATTTCTAGAGTAGATGTAGGAATTTTCATGTGAGGTTGTTGGGGACATTTCGTGCAATTCATGTTTGTTATATTTTGTACTCATTGTTGAGCGTTATTTTTTTTTTTGGTTCTCAAGAAGATGGAAGAAATTTAATATATATATATATATATATAGCTATTTTGTTCTCAACTTAAAATTGTTATTCTTGATGACCCGTCTAAGGTTTGACTGCTCACCCAAAAGTGGTGTGTGGATATATATGGTTTCGTCTGGTTCTAAGGTTGAGAATAGAGGGGAGCATTCATCATCTGAAATGATCGAGTCGATTAGCAATTTGACCTCCAACCTGGTCAGATTGACTTGTGGGCACAGCTATGTATATCATGAGAATAATATTAATAAGGATCATATTAATGGGTGTTTTTAGAGCAATTATTTATAAATTATTTTAGAAAAATTTTGAAACAACTTTCATTAAAAAAAAAAAAATCAAAATATTAATTGTTTCATTTTTCCATATAAACATTCCTAAAATAATTCATTAGCTAAAAACCGTTAAGGTATTTGTTAATATTTTCTTATAATAATAATAATAATATGAAAAGGCTCTAAAAAAAATCTCATTTATTGTCAGAGAAAGTTGCTCTTCCTTTATTTTGTCCATCATTTAAGTAAAATTTTCAAGTGTCAGTGTCCAGGTCCTCAATAATAATATCAATATAACAATATCCCTCTTTCTAGAGTGGCTGTGACCTGGGAGCCGCTTTACCAGGCAATAACCAATTATAGCTCGTGAGTTGGGTCAGATAATAGAAGCCGTAGTTCATGCTCCTTTTTTTTTTTTTTGATGAACCGTAGTTCATACTCCATAGTCCACACCATACTCTATTATCTCTACCTCGAGCCATGGGAACGCATTCTTCTTCTCTATCACGATCAGCACCTCTTTGCCGTGTCTTCTAACTTTTGCTGGTCAAAGCCTATCATAGTAGGGTGCCCCCGTAAGTTATCCGCTGTATCTAAGTAAGTGGATGCATGTAATATCAATTTTCAGCATCCAATGAATAATTAGACCCAAATGAAAAGGTCCATACGTCCCACTATACAAGTTGCTAATTATATTCTATTTGAGTTTACACTCGACTCAATTTGAAGTTTTGAACTAACTAGATCTTCCTTTTTAATTTAGTTATGATTTGCTCTATAATATTAGTCCTTAATTTACAAATTATGATTATAGTTAGAAAAAAAACAATAATCCATGACTGGGAAGAGACAAATTCTTGGTCTTAAAATCAATGATGGAGTTATGTAGTAATTGCCTTAATTGCATCTTATACGGCCGGACGTCTACTCAAAATGATGGAGGTTTTCCTCAAATAGTAGTGTCAAATACCGGACCCCACTATGCTAAAGGATACAATAATGATAACTTTCACTGAGCGATATTCTATTCAATGTACATTCAAGCAATGATTCATCTTGGATGGTCATTATTAGGTGCAAGCCCATGATTATGTTGTCGAGTGTTTGTGTTGGATGCCTCTATTCATGCCAAAATTGAGAGGAATTTGATTAAATTTGATGGTATTTAAAATTTTGTCGAGAGGTGGAAATTATTGTAAAATTTGGCCCGTGATTCTTATCATTTAGATTAAGGTGAAATTTCTATAAGGTAATGAAGGTCAATAGAATTTAAGTTAAAAGGTGGAAACTTGTTAGATATTGTCTCAAAATTTAAATTTGGCTTGATTTAGAGTTTCTTCGTGTAAATGAAAAGTCTATTCTTTATCCACTAAGAAAAAGTAATCTTTACCCACCAAAGAAAAGACATTAAATTCTTATATAAAACAATATTATAAAGAGTTTTGTAGCTTTAGTCTTGGGTCCTCCCACTTGGGAGAGAGAGACTACGAATTAGTTTTAAGAAGTCCTAAAGAAATTTTGTTATTTGTTAGTTCTCATTTAAGTGTGTAAAGTGTAAACACTTCACAAATCTTTCTTTAACATAATGAATTCATCATCTACTACCCGTGAACATAGGTTATTGTCATAATATTTTTACGATCAATCTGATGTGAGAATGCATTCTCTATCAGAGTTATCACTATTGCTCGCAGCCCATGTGCCTGGGACGTCCCCCCAAGCATGTTCCTGCAGCAACAACCCATATGTAGTATGATGAGACTCCAGCAACCCCATTAATTTGAACACAGGAAGGCTAATTATATGGGTGCTCTGCTCCATATATATATATAGGCTGGGGCCCTATTGCCTTAACTTTGTGCCACAAAATAGCCGGCAAAGCCTTGACTGTGCTTGCTCCTTACACCCGACCACCAAGTCAATTTTAGAAATGTTTACAAACCCCACTCCCCAAGTGAACCAAGGTGGGACCTCTCTCTCTCTCTTTGTGATGGGAGGGCAGTCACCATAGTGGGGGTGACATGGGTCTGTGCCTTCACAACTTTTAAACGCAAACATGATGATTCTATATGAAAGCTTCACCCAACAAGTCTTGTAAAAGAGAGTTCAAGTGGGGCAAGCTAAAGCTTCTGCTTTATGCAAAGTCGGTGAGTTTGCTGATTTTATCCTCTCATCAAAATCAGACCAGATTATATATATTTATTTATATGTGTGTATAACTCTGACTAGGATCATGTTGTCCAATGCCGAATTATTCTGTCTTCTATTATTTCAATATCACTCTCTCTCTCTCTCTCTCTCTCTCAGCAGATGAACTTTACGAATTATTCCTTCAACTATAAGAGCCACTTGTATTTCACTTTTCTAGGTAAATTTCTTAGTACACGTTTTAGAGAACTAGGGCGTATACGATGTACCTCCCTTGCACAAAGACTGCATTGCCCCTTTCGGACACTACAAAAACGGGAAAACCTCTTTCATAAGGGGGGGTACTTTCTACTTTTTGTTGAGATAAAAAGAGGACGAGGAGGATGCCTCACGGGCTTGTTATGCGCTCTCTCCTTTCTTCTTCTTTTTTTTTTTTCCTTCTCTTCTTTTAGACTCCACGACCATGAGTAAGGCATGAAACAGCGTAAAGATGTTCTAATTAAGTTATGGCTTTTGTTAACGGGTGCTCTTCAGCACCGTTAAGATTGAATTTTTGATTAATAAAATATAATTGCTTTTTGGGAGTAGAAAAAAGCATGGTTCGTGGCACTTAAAGTGTTAGTAAAACATAAAAAATTAGGCATTTTACAACAGGACCAAAATAACCTTTTAGCTTCTTTCATCTTCCTTTCTTTTATGAACATTTCTCAGTTGGTACTTTTTGAGTTTTTTTTTTTTTTTTTTTTTTTTTTTTCAGATCTACAAAACCACTCAAATGCCCAAACTTCAAACCCAAGCCCAATTGTCAAGCTTTTCACGTTCCAAATTTAACCAAGTCACCATACCAACCCAGATACAATCAAAAACAAGGGAAGGAAAAGTAGAACCAAAGGCAAAGAGAGAAAGAGGAGGGCGACGGCTATAGAGGTGGTGGTGGTGGTGGCGCTGATGAGCACAGCTAACCGAAACAGAGGTGGAGCTCAAGGTTTTGGCCTTGATTGATGTGAGAGAGAATCCGAGATAGCAGAGAGGGAGTGAGACGAATCTAGTGGTGGTGGGTGGGTTACAGATCCAGTGGCTGCGATGGTGTGGTGGACCTTTTTTTTTTTTTTTTTTTTGGTATTGAAACGTTAGAGAGACCAAGAGAGACGGAGGTGAGCTAAAAAGCACGGGTGCGTTTCGAGACTCGGGTGCGGGTGCGGGACTCGGCAATTTTTGAAAAATGTGGGTGTGAGTGCGGCGGGACTCGACAATTAAAAAATTATTTAAAATATTTTTATTTATATTTTTTATATATTTGAACTATTAAAATATTTTTAAAAAACATATTATTATGTCTTAATTCACAAAACAAAGAAAGATGGAGGCAAGAAACACAAAACAAAACACAAAACCAAAAAGAAAACACAAAAGGAGCAATAAATATTCAAAATAAAATTAAGGAATGACAGATTTAGGGTGTTTGGGTCTTATTCAAAGCGTATTTCGGCCATTCCGATATCATTCAAGGCCGATTTCGGCCTGTTTCGGCCTGTATCGGCCATTTCGGTCGTCGGCCGATACGGACCGATATGGCCGATATGGCATGTTTCTGGCTGAAACTGACCGGTTCGGTGCAAATCGGCCCGAATCGAAGCCGCGTCGGCGCGAATCGAGCGAGTAGGCACGAATCTGTGAAAAAAAAAAAAAAAAAAAAAAAGTCAGACGCGGCACCGACGTGCTGGCAACTACGTCGGACGCCGCGTTCCGCGTCGCGCCGCGTCGGACTCAGGTGCGGCACCCTCCTAGCCGCGTCTGTGCATTCTAAGAGGTGAGACGAGAAGAAGAAAGAGAAGGCTTCAGACGTTAGAGACAGAGTTAAAAGATGATGAAGGGTATTTTTGTTTTATAAGTAACAAATTTAACTTTTCAAAAACGTTTCTATTCTTCAATAAATGTGGCTCCACGTGTAGTTTATTTATTATTTTCTTTCTTCTTAACGGGTGCTGTACAACACCCGTTAACAGGACCCGTAAGTTTTTTTTTGGTAAACATAGGACCCGTAAGTTATAACTTGAACCTTTAGCCTTATTTATTTAAGGTTAAAATACAAAAGCACATCTTGAATTTTGGGCCAGTTGCCTAAGGGTTTTATTTCTTTCTTATAACTCCAAGAGATTTTCATATATGACAAATGGACACTTGAGGCTAATTTCTATAAACTCTTATAAATAGAAAAATCATATGACCATCAAATTACTATGTTAAGAAAACTCACATTTCATCAATAAAAGTTAACAAAAGTTAGACATATAGGTCAATTTGGCATATAAGAAAACCTTAGGGAGTTATAAGAAAGAACTGAAACTCTAAGGGGTGTTTTTGCATTTAGATTTTTATTTGATTTATAAACAACATTTTAAAAAAAATTTCTCTTTTTTTTGGGCGTAGTTTGTTAATAAAAATAAGATCTGCCAACAAGCATAAAGGGGAAATTTGAAAAAAATACTTTGGCTTCATGTAAAATAAAAAATATCCCAAACAAGCATAAAGGGGAAATTTGAAGTAACTACTTCAGCTTCAAGTAAAATAAAAAAAAATAAAAAAATAAAAAAAACGCAAAAGGATAAAATCTTTAGATATAGGGTTGAGATTATAGTTGTAAACAAGGAGTAGGGGAGAAGGGTTGTAAACAAGTCAAATTGAGTGGAACGGAGTATTAAAATTTAATAATTAATTCATTTATTTTTATTTTGAATAAGAGCCAACACAACTCATAACCAAACTAGATAATTTATTCGAACTTGGTTCATTTTCTTATTGAAGAAGCTTGAGTTTGTCCACGAGTTAATAAGATAGTTTTATTTTAGTAATTTGTAAAAAATTAGGATTACAAACCTAGTTTATTACAACTTTTATATAACTTTTACTACAAAATAAACTATTTATATTATTAAAATATTACGGATAATAATCTGATATCTTATGAACTCATTTTTCAAATTTACATAATCTAATCTTTAGCTTATATAAATATATTTTTATATATGTATAACACAAGCATATAATATTATATATACTCGTATCAAGCCTCATACTTATAAACTTATTCACGGACATATATATTCGAATTAGGCTTTTTTAATAGTCAAACCTAAATCTATACTTGGCTGATTTACAACCCTAAAAGAAAGAGTGTAAAATGTAATTGAGTTGTAAATCCGTTTGACAGAAGTATACAGTTGTCCACACCAATGGGCTGCAAACTTGTTCTCATAAGTATGAAAATTATAATTTCACACATTTTGATGTACACTTGGTACATATAATGTTCACCATTTTACATAAAATGTTTACATTTTTTTAACAATGTCCATGTTTAATAATGATGTTGAACAGTATATGAAAGTAGTGGGAGACAATGAAAACCAATGATACCGTGATTACATGTGCTCCATGAAGTATTTATTTTGATCAAGTTGCTTTTACTCATGAGAGGACCAAAACCATTGGGAAAATGAGGCATATAGCAAGGGCTAAGTTTTGGTAGCAAAACCCGTTTGGATTGGATGACACATGATAGAGTTTAAACCTTCTTGTCATACCAGTTTGCAATATTAGGTAACAGTATTAATTATTAGATACTAGGATCTAGGTTTAACCTACTTGGGCACAAAGGGAGTGGCATAACAGATGTTGAAGGGCCTAAAGTTCCAATTTAATTACTATAGACCGCAATTCCCGTGAAAGGGTTCCACATTATTATCTTAATAATTATTGTCAAAGGGTTGTTCGAATAACCCCACTCTACTGCACAAGTTATAGTTAATAATTGTAAATCAAACTTAAATGGCTGAGCTAGAAAAATAATAAAAGACAAAGGCTGTTAATTTATTGATATAGGGTTTGCAAGTTTATAGTAGAGTTTTAAATTATCTATTTATTTTGTAATGTGAATATTAAAAAACACTGGAATCCCCTCCTTAAATTTAAAGTAGTTAGCAATAAAGAAGGGCTTTAGATTCCTATTTTTTTCCTACAAGAAAAACTCCTAAAGTCTTCGTTATTTAATTGCGGGATGAGTTACCCAATCATATCCTTAAAACCTGAATATTGCACATTCACAAACCACGATACAGATCAAATCAATCGCTGAAATCAATGAACTGACTAATCAAACATGGGAATCATAGCTTAAGTAGTTAAGTCCAATGCAGAAATTTACGTGCGACTGAAGCATGTAATGGTGAGCATCCAATCACAGCATGTCTAATGACACAATGTCACGCTATGATAGGTCCGTATGAATCACAGCACTTAGGGTGTGTTTATTTGGAGGTAAAACAGGGATAGAAAATTTTAGAGAAAAAATAAGGGAGACAACTTTTTTGGGGTGTGTTTAGTTAGGTGGAGAGGAAGGAAAATAAATGGTAGGACTCAGATATTTTTTCCCATGGCCCACCAAAATATTTTCTCACCAAAATGTTTTCTCTCTAAAATGGAGATAAAACTTATTGAAAATAAATTTTTTCTTGATTGACAAAAATGCCCAATACATATGCACACATTTAATCAAGTTGCCTTTATTTTCTTTTTTTCTCAGTAACGTTGCTTTGTCTTTATGTGTGTGTGTGTGTGTTTTTTTTTTCTGGGCTGCTACGTTGCCTTCCTTCTTTTTCTTTTTTATATATTTATTTTTCAAGCCTGGGTAACTTCTTTCTTCTTCTTTTTTTCTTCTATGGGGTAGTTGCCTTTTCTTTTCTTTTTTTTCCTATTCTTTTTTTCTTCTTTTGATTTTCTAGGCCTGCGCATGATAGTTTTTTTTTTTTTTTTTAAAAAAAACTAGTTGTGATTTTTTCTGACAAGATTTTTATTTTTTTAATAAATTTGGGTGATTTTTTTTTGTGGTTATTTGTCACTTTTTTGTTTTAATTGGGTATTATTCTTTAATAAGGATATATAAGTAAATTTATTCAAACCTATTTTTTCTATCCCTCCACTTTTTCACTCCCAACCAAACAAATAGGAGAGAAAATAAAATCTTTTCTATCCTCCCACTTTTTCACTCTCCCACCATTTTTTATTCTCTCACTTTTTGACTCCTCTAACCAAACGGACCCTTAGAGGAATGTGGGACTACATATACATACATATATATATATATATATATATATATATATATATCACACAGTGAAGTGAACAGTATAGACATGCATATAGAGTAGTAGGAAAATAATTAGTAAAGCATTAGCTTCCTTGAGCTTCCTTGATTTGGACGGATAGTATAATAGAATAGAGAGAGAGAGAGAGAGAGAGAGAGAGAGAGAGAGAGAGAGAGAGAGAGAGAGAGAGAGAGAGACGCAAGAAAAATGAGGAAAAAAAAAAAAAAAAAAAGCAGTACTCTATGATAAATGATATACTCCTATAATTTTGTAACTAACAGACAAAAAAAGCAACACGGTCGGCTGGCCTTAAAAGGAAGGAAGAAACATATCACAAAACCTTATCCCATATTCTTCTCCTCCATCATTGCCAACTTCTACGCTCCACAATCATCAGATCCCCACGGAATCGAATGCCCATCATACCAAATCATTGGTGGGGGCCATATGTCTAACATATACATAACTCTCTTACCCATCCACGTGTCATCCCTTCACATGACACACATGTGCCCTAGTTTTTTTTTTAAAGAAAAATTCGGAGAGAGAGAGAGAGAGAGAGAGAGAGAGAGAGATAAGGTTGGCTATAGCGATATATGATATATGACATATGACATGAGATGAGAACCACCACTAACTTAGTTGGTTTTATGTCACTCTATTGTATGGATGAGAATTGGAGTTTACTTAATTGTTTAAATGAAAAAGAAGATTGGCTTAATGAATTTTCTTGATTATACCCAATCATTCCTTAAAGTGAAAGTTGGGGATGAGAGACAAATATATTTTTGATATTTCTCAAACTGTGTCAAAGTCAATATCTATCTACTGGGGTCCAAAAATATATTATAGCAATAGCAATCTTCTTACTTTTTGGTATTCAGCCACTCGCAGACAAAAAATTTGGATAATATTTTTAAAATATTCATTGGCCGCCTCTCATGCTCAATAATAACCATATTATTATTAATTTCAACGATGGCTTTCAGTTTTTTTAAAGCAGTACTCATTCCTCACCTCTCACTTAATTGAATAATGATAATAATTTTATATGCAGGTACTTTCATAATTTTTTTTTAGGTATATAGTACCCCTATTGATCAGACTATATATTTACTTTAATTTTTATAATCTTACTTGAAATTGTTTAATGAATCATAAACATGCATGAAATGCAACACCATTGTTGCCATTGGGTATTGTTTTCTTAAGAAAGTTTAATCATGTTATGACTCTTGGAATAGAAAAGGGCTAGATGTATATTCTTTCTAAAATTAGAATTCTTGCTATAACCATCAAAATAAAATTGAAAATATCTTCCAATATTTTTATTAATTTAATAAATGATTTTCTAGAGCAATTCTAGAGTGATTTGTTATATGTTTAAATCTTGTCATATCTAAAGAACTTGAGCAAATAGAGTACATTTTATTACATTATTATATATTTACATGAATGAAACCTGGGCTATATATAGATCGATATGTAATTTCTTATTCTTTCATTTTCTATGATTATCCATAAATTGAGATTTAAAAGAGAAAAAGAAAAAAAAAAGTTGATCTTTCCAGGTAGGTTTGAGACTATAAATCGCTTATAAATGCTTCATGTGGAAACAAACATGCACAGTATATATGTATATATACACTTTTCTAATCCCTACGGTACGATTCCTTGCTAAATAATTACTTTCCTACAAATGCTAACAGTTAAACCTAATAAGCAATAGAGAGAGGTTGTGTTATTTTCTCTGCCAATATTTTAGCTTTATCATGTTTTATGGGTGACCTAACTTCTCATCAGCATCGCCGACATAGCATTATCGGGAGTGCTATATTGTTCATGTACAGAGCAGTAGGACCCAAACACACCACATCTACTTTCTAGTTAAGCAAAGATCCGGATTCTTGTTGATGAATCATATTCTGGCACCATTATAACTCTTTGAAACTCCAATGGTGTTATCTACCTACTTTCCTTTTTTATTCCCCTTGTGCTTTCTTTGCTTTTCACACACCACACATAGGAAGCAAAAACCACCAATATTTACAATTAGCTAGTGATAGTGCACATCTCTTTCCTAATATCAGCATTCATAATAAGCAAGAAAAAACGGCCCACCGTCCTAATTAATAAAACAATGCAATCTTGGTAAGCAAGGTGACATGGTACCCATCTCTAGCTAGTTGATGAATGAATTAGGCACATGAGTGGGAGACAGTTCATGTGGTCTGTTATAAAAAGGAACTCATGAATATCCAATCATGGCTTTTTTTCTTTTCTTTTCTTTTTTTATTTTTCTTTTTTGGCAATTTCTTAAGCAATCTTTGAATGAGTGCAAAAACATGGGCAATTATTTGTAATATTAAGAAAGAGTGAAATAAAAAAAATTAAAAAAAAAAAAAGAAAAGAAAAGAAAAGAAAGGAGAGAGAAAAAGAAAAGGATAATATCTATCAATGCTGCTTGGACATGAGTAAAACAAGGCAAAAGTGGACTAATAATTGATACATGTAAAGTGTGACTTTATACACAAGGAAGCATAGGAAAAGAAAGTGGTAGTAATAGTTAAATTTGGTATGCTAATGGGTGGCGAAAGGGGCGGGCGAATCATACTCTTGATGTGTTTCCCACTGCCATTTGAACTGTAGGATTCTAGCATATGAGAGAGAAAATAAGTTCTCTTAGGACCCTACCATTTGCCACCATTTTATATAATTTATTGAAGTGGTTGACTGTGAACAATAAGTAATTAATTTTACACACACTACTATTAATTTCCTATTATTCATAGCAGACTATATTTAAGTTATAACAAAAGTCATGGAAACATGTGATTGGACTCGACTTTCCCAAGAGAGAGAAGAATTTTCTATTTTTTATTTTGATTGTTATTATATATAGTGGTGGTAACAGTAGTGGGGTTCAAATGGTCAACCTATGCAAGAGAGATGGGAGGACTTTCATTATTTTCCCGGTGCCAGATTCGTTTCTCTACTCATTCCCACCTTTGATTAATAATCATAGCCACCCACCCACCCACCAAACGCCCCCACAAAAGTCTCATTCATTCTCTTCCCCTCCTTATAACCCTTTGCTCCATAACTTCCAACCATATTATCTCCTCCATTCCCATTTCACAATAACACAGATTATTGTCTTCTATTCTATCTCTCTAAGCCCATTCATTCTTTGGCACTCAGATGGATTTTAATGATGTTTGTAATACAGGCCTTGTACTAGGGTTAGGTCTCACAGCTTCAGCACAAGAAAGTAGTTCTCCATCAAAGGCACCAAAGAATAAAGCCTGTTCCAATTTCACTCCCACAAGTTTTGAGCCATCTTTGACGTTGGGTCTTTCTGGTGAGTGTTATCATCAGGCAGTCCCCAGAAAGATTATTGATGTGAACAAAGGTTATGAGGAATCCATTGATTTGTATCGTCAAGCTTCGCCGCCTCACAGCGCTGTTTCATCCTTCTCTAGTGGCAGGGTCAAGAGGGAGAGAGACCTTAGCAGTGAAGAGGTTGAGGCTGCAGACAGAGTCTCTTCGAGAATCAGTGATGAAGATGAAGATGGTCCTAATGCAAGAAAGAAGCTTAGGCTCACCAAGGAACAGTCTGCTCTTTTGGAGGAAAGCTTCAAACAACATAGCACTCTCAACCCCGTAATTATTCATCAAACTCTCTCCCTTTTTCTTCTCTATTTTGAGAGCTATTGTTTGATTCGTTCTAGGTTTTATATTAGGACTAATATATTTTGTTCTTGAATTAGCAGAAACAAAAGCAAGCTTTAGCAAGGCAGTTAAATTTACGGCCTCGACAAGTTGAAGTTTGGTTCCAGAACAGGAGGGCCAGGTACTAGATATATATCATTTTCTTTCTTTCTTTCTAAATTTCGATAGTTACAATAAAACAGACAGAGATCTCAGTTAAAAATATTATCATTTGAGCTGCAAAACTTTTGTTAACCTTATGCAAAACCATAACCATATTTCCTAACAAAGAGTACCATGACACCCATATGCGAAAATCTTCTCTGTTACGAATAAACCCTACCAAAACCTTTTCAATGTTACAATAAATTAATGGGTTCTTGTTCATTTGGCAGGACCAAGCTCAAGCAAACTGAGGTGGACTGTGAGTTCCTGAAGAAGTGCTGTGAAACACTGACTGATGAAAATAGAAGGCTACAAAAAGAGCTACAAGAACTGAAAGCATTGAAACTAGCCCAACCCTTGTATATGCATATGCCAGCGGCCACTCTTACCATGTGTCCCTCATGTGAAAGAATTGGCGGTGTCGGTGAAAACGCTTCGAAGAGCCCCTTTTCAATGGCTCCTAAGCCTCACTTTTACAATCCCTTCACAAATCCTTCTGCAGCTTGTTAGTGCATGAGCTAGGATTTGGGGGAGAAATTAAACAAAACAAAGTTCCCCATAACCGCTATATTTTTGTTGGTTGAGGACTTGTAGTGAAAGGTTAATGTAATTAAATTGTAGAAAAGAAAATAGTAGTTACTAGTTACTGATCAATTACCTCTTCTTTTTTTTCTTTTTTTAATTTTATATATATGCTTGTAAATCGTTAAAACATTATATCTATGAAGGTATAACTATTATTTATTGTTGATTTCTGTTTCAAAGTTCAGATAACTTTCCCCCTTTGAAGAATTTGATCAGTTTGGATATAGTTGGATCATAGGATGGATATTGGAATATGGTACCACATCTTGCAAGAAAACAATACCGTTGATTATATATGGGATATCCTTATTCTGCTTCTAGAACTTTCAGAAATATTAACTTGAAATCAAAGAGATGATTAACTATCAACAAATGACTTGATTTGACAATAAAGAGAATGATTTTACATTAATCTTTAGTACGACTATTCAAAATAGAAATGTTTTGTACTATTTTTTGTATTACACTTTTTATTATGTTTTAAATAAATAAATAAATAAATAATGAAGTTATTTTATCTATTAAAATCCTTTGGATTTTCTTGGAAAAATCTAATAAATCATTATGGTATACAAATAGGCTTCTGTGGGCCTGTGGCATTATTATTTAGTCGCACCATTATGGAAAGGGGCGGGGCATGCATGTCACTTGGCTTGGAAACTCTTAGCAAATTCATGCATTTTTTTTAGGTGCCTTAGCAACGAAGAAATGAATGGATAATGATAATGATCAGTTGGAGGTTATGTTTAAGTAAAATGTAAATGGGGGGAATAGGTGTGGGAAAGGAGGTTAGCTCACGTGTATTTGTCTCTATAATTCAGTTGTTTAGCTAGAGAGAGAGAGAGAGAGAGAGAGAGTTTTTGGTCTAAGAAAAATGTGTGGTCATAGGCGTGTAGAGAAAGAAAGGAATGGATGACTCAGTTGCATGACTAGAAAAAACTAGAGAGAGAGAGCCAGAGAGAGAGAGAGAGAGAGAGAGAGAGGATTATGTCATGGTCTCGTGAGATGCTCACCCTTTAAGGGGACTGGTGGGTCACACCCCACGTGATGTCCCAATGGCCTCCTTAATTTATTTTATTTTATTTATTAAATTTCTTCACCCAAAATCTCATTATGGGATTTTTTTTGTGAAAGTCAGACCATACTATTTTTTTTGTCATGGGCCCCAAAAATCCCACCCCCATAGCTTTTGATTAAAATTCCAAATCTCCATCCTAAAAAGCCAGATATTCCATCACACAATAATGGAAGAAACGAAAATCTTAGGTTTGAGAGCTACCCAAAAAGTCAAAATCAACGGTCCAGATTATACCGGGACCAAGAAAAGTAGCTCTCTCTCTCCCTTGTATACGTTAGAGGCACGCTATCATGATTAGTGCGGACAAATGCATGAATGATGATGAGATGGGAACTCCCTATATACTAGTCCACACATCATTCATAATGGCGTGGACCAACAAAATTATGAGAGGGACTTTCCGGGAAAAGAGGCACTTTTCTGGAAAACTCCTTACTCATCATCACTTTCATCATCATTTTTCCATCACCATCATCATGATATGAACTCTTCAACCCCTCTTTGAATTCCCAATTGGATTAATTATTTTATTTTTGAACCTTATAAAGTGCGAAAGCTATGTAATTTTCCTATTTCTTTTTTCCTTGCCTCTTTTTAGCTAATCAAAAAAAATAATTGTTTCTTCGCTTTCTTGGGTGATGTTTACATAACATGTGTACATAGAATAAGTAGCAAAGTTGCTTTGAAATAAAATTGATGATCATGTATTCGCTTTACGTGTGTGCACACGTAATGATTTTTAATAAACAAAAGGAAAAAAGAGACACATGTCTTCTGTTGGATATTTTGTCGGCCTGTCGAGTTTCATGCAATTTGGATATGAATAATTCCAATTGATTTTGCCCAAGTGACAGTTAGTTTAATATATTGTTATGTCACTCATGGTCGAAAGGAAAGGAACTGAGTTGGTTTTGGTACCACAAAATACCATGTTTATCAAAACTGAGTGTATTACTTTCTTCATATGATAGAAGCATCTGCAGTAGCACTAATAATTATCCGATATCGTATCAAAAATAATAATAATAATAATAATAATAATAATAATAATAATTATCCGATACAAATCTTTTATCTTATTTATAATTATTCGATACAAATCTTTTATCTTATTTTTTATGTTCTACTTTTTGTGTTTTATTTTCTGTTCAATTAATCATTAATTGTAATGTATTTAGCAATTAATTTTTTCAACACATTTTTATATTATTCATAAAGTGGTATTAAAATTTTTTTAAAATTGTTTTTTACCAAATGTCTTAAGGATATTAATGGTAAAATGTCTTAAAGATACCTATTAATATGATTGTCTTATAAAAAATCATTGTTTAAAATAGAAAAAAAAAATCAAACACATAACAAATTGTGATTAATGAAATATAACATAAAACAAAAAAATGTGATAAAGAGATATAATTAAAAAAAAAAAAGAATTGATTTATATATTCCTAATTATAGAAGGCATGTAGCCAACTTATTTGTCGGACCAATTAGAACATACGGCATATATACCAATAATGGAATTATTGCGGCCTCTGCTAGGCTTTTACGACGAACTAGAAATAAATAATGGCTAGTGATTTGGACTCATATGTAGCGTGCTTTAAAGATGATTTGGTTGAAATATGTCAAACCTATATGTGGGAGTTATTTATAGTTTTGCTAGACTCTCATTCGATTAAAGCTAATTCGGCTTCATTTATGGATAAAATCAAGGGCTCTGATGGTTTTACATTTAGGTGTATATGTTCACCAAAATCTTATAACTCAATTAATAATATTTTTTTTTCAAAAGATATGTTAAGGGTTTAAAATTTTTTTATTTTATTGTAATTATCAAATTACTAGGAGAAGAAAAAAAAATATTGTTCACTTTTTCACATTATGTGTATATTCTTTTATATTATTTGTAAAAAAAAAATTGATATTTGAAATAAAAGTAGAAATATTATGTGAAACATTTTAGGTGTGAAAAGTATGAATTAATAATTAGCCAAAATTAATTAGAATAAGACTATTCCGAACGCAAAAGCCGACCTAGAGTGCTATCAAATATCAAATAATTGAGGTTAAAGCGACCCAGTGCCCAACATAGCATGGTTCTCGTTTTTAATGATATTTTTTTCTCGACGCAGCATGGTTCATATGTCATATAATTGTACGACATTGCATAAAGTCAAAATCGACCCATAAAGGTCAATTTGGCTTTAATTGATGTTTGAGATTGAAAGCAAATATGTAGATGGGAGATGCAAAAGATGTCGCAAGCATGTGATTGGTAGCCTTCTTCTAAGACATGTGGATCCAAAATTTAATGTATAGATATGTATTAAAATTGAAGGGCGATTCACTTTGAATCAACTATTTCTAGATATATAGATTCACATGTCGTGAGAATTAGTCTTGCTGTCTTCATTTAATTACCAATTCACCATGGAAAATGCCCCAAATTCATGATGGGCCAACATTCCCATCCGAACTGTATTATTGTCAGTAAATATTTTATAGTTGTGGTCTATATATAGCTTAGAAGTTAGGCCTAGTTATGAATTTTAACATTCTAGCTTTTGTCGCACAAAGGACAAGTCAAACCAACCACGCTGGACAATGAACTTGCAAGACTTGTGGTTTCAAAAAAGTGATAGCCCACTAATTTCTTTAAAAAAAAAAAAGAGTGATAGCCTAATGAAATTCTTTATGATTTCTCTAGCAGGGCTCTTCATGGGTTGAGTCGAATCGGGTTTGGGTTTGACTCGCAATCAATTTAAAAAGAGAGAATTTTTTTACTAACCCACCGTCAAACACAAATCAGAGTATCAAGATGAGATTTCAAGTAGATCAAGGGAGGCTTGTAGGGTTTGAGACTCAACCAGGGACAGCAAGTGCAACGACAACAGGGCGACGTTGGCAATAGGCTTGTGGAGTTTGAATCAATGATGGCAGACTAGGTGACGGCAAGGAGGTTAGGATTAAGGGTGGCGATAAGGCCCAACTTGGTGACGGCGGCAGCAAGGAGGCTAGATGCTAAGGTCAGGGATTTGAGTGAGAGATTAGAGAAAGTGAGAGTGAGAGATTTTTTCTGAAACTAAAAGCAAGTGTTAGTGACTTAGTGTATAATGGGTCGGTATTAACCTAATCCATCACCCATGTTTTTTCTTTTTAAAAATTTTGGGTCGGGTAGGTCAGTTTACACGGGTTATAAGTCCAAAGACTTGAAACTAACCCAAAAAACTGAATTTTAAATTTAATTGACCTGTACCCAACCTATATAGACATTCGGATCCGTCCGTGGGCCATTAGGTCGAATCGATTCAGATGGGTGGGTTGGGTTTGACAAGTTAATGGATAGCCCTATTCTCTAGTAAGACTTGTGGTTTCAAAAAAGTGATAGCCAACTAATTTCTAAAAAAAAAAAAAAAGTGTGATAGCTTAATAAAATTCTTTATAGTTTCTCTAGTTTATGATTCGAATCTCACTTCTCCATTTTTCACTATTACAAGTTATTTATTTATTTATTTATTTATATATATATATAATATAATGTTTAAATGCACAATTTGTGCTTAAATAGTATATTGTTTTTTCTAATAAACAACTAATAGGTGCAAGGTAAACAAAATTTTAAATTTATTTGACTCTAATGCACCTGTGGTCCAAATACCTTGAAGGCATTGCACCACTAATAGTAATGGCGTAAAATGACAATTAATCTTGGAACTAATCTAAGAATATTTTTTGTAGTTGAATGAAGTTTAAGGAGTAATTGTATCACCATCATTCATCTTTAGGAATGTGTTAGGAACTCATGGATAGAATTTAGCCTTGAAAACTAACTTGCATGGGGGAGGGAGTCCAAGAGTTTATAAATACATGGTTAAGATTACATTTGATCCATATGGGACATTAGAATCATAACATACCATCACGCTCCGTAGTCGACATCCACGACATCACACTCTAGCAATACTGACCAGATGGTTGCCCTTTCTCTTTTTCGGCAACTCCACTTACCTATCATTATTTTAATCTAACTTCTTGGCCGCCCCCTTCGAGATCCAATTACAAAGTCGCAATTCATTTGACCCCATACTCAATGAGCTATGACCAATAACTCGATGTAGTAGTTGGCACATATACCAAATGTTAGGAATCCATGGGTAGAACTTACATTTGAAAATCGGCTTGCAAGGGAAGGGTGGCTAAGATCTTATTAAAACACATAGTTAATCTTACACTTAATCCATGTGGGATATTAGGATCATAACAGAATGATTAGAAGAAGAAGCTAAAGAGAGGTGTACTTATTAGGTATTATAGAAGTACAATAACGTGATACTCTTCCCTTTTATATTCATGATGGATCTCGTTAATCAAATTCGTGGTGGGATCTATCATGAATATTAGAAGAAAGAGTTGTATTCCATGAGTATCTAAAAATTTTCTTAAAAAGAGTTTGCGACGAATATTGGTAAAGGCAAAATAGATATTTTGAATTATTCAAATCTTAAATCATGAGAGACATGTTAGAAACCAACTGTGGTTTCCTCGGTTTAAGTAAATTAAGTGGATGATCATATTGATAAAATAATAGGACACATACCACCCAGTGAAGACATTACTAAACATCCTCACATGCAAGACCAGGTGCGAATTAAGACATCAATCCATAAAAAGTCATTCATCAATGGAACCCTTAACTTAATCTCTCTAAACCAACTTTTGTATTCCCTGAATATCGATTCTTGTTTTACAGTATCTTGATTCTTGTTGAAGATCATGCAAACATGACATGTTTATGCTAAAGTAAATCCAAAGAGTTGATTTTCTCCAGGTTGCCCTAATTCAATTTGTTTTGACCAAGAGCCTAACTTCTCAAACTTTGGATGAGAGCAAATGATATATATCATTGTCAAAGTACTTTCTTCCAAGCAAAGTCTAGAACATCATAGCTTTATATTAGGGCAGCCGCCCTAGTTCCATACGTAGACTATACACATCAGTAATCATTGCGGTATAAGTTGTACTGTTGAATATCTTGAAATCCATAATTCATAAGCTTCAGTTGAGTAATCAAGATTGTTAAAATCAAGCTCCTATACAAAATTAGTTGGCAGATTTTCTCGATCAGATCAAGAATTGTAAAATTCAAATATGGATTCAACTTTAAAGAAAACCTCTACATTCCAAATTTAAAGGTCTTTTTTTCTTTCCCGAAATAAAAGAATGATAATCTAAAATGGGTTCGGTTAATGTGTACCTTAAACAATCTATTTTTGGAAACATTTTTTCGAGAATTGAAAAAACTGTCAATACTTTTTCAATTCCCAAAAAAATATTTTCAAAAATATTTACTTATTGTGTGCCCTTAAGTCACACATTAACAAAATCCATCTAAAATAAACTAAATAATGATTAAAATACAAAACCATCATTCAAATTTGAACCAACACCCGTAAAGACTATTTAAAGAAAATTTTTATGGGGAAATGAAATAAAGCAATTAATATTTTAACAACTTTTTTCATTTTCCATAAAAGTGGTGTTAAAACTTTCCTAAAATAGATTATTAACCAATGCCCTAAAGGCATTCGTTAACATGACCCTTAAAATATATTCAATTCTACACCTAAACACAACTGCACACGTGATACTTGACATCCCTTGAAAGTTTGCTCCCTGTGAACAACTTGATTTGAATGCACAGTGATAGATATATAGAAATTAATAAATTATATGCACAAATGCCTTTTTGATTGATCAATGACAGCTATATGAAATATGTAATACATATATGCATATTGTACCAAAAGCACCGACACTCACAATCAATGGTCATTAACCATATTTGAAAGTCCTCTGTTTTTATATACATCCACGTACCCTGTCGTGATCAGAACACTATATATATATACAACTCACAAGGTCGTGAATCACGACTCGTGGTAAGTCCCAAGCAACTCCAAGCTCACTTAGAAACTTTTCTCCATCCTAAAAAGGTGCAAAACTGCAAATAACTGACTATAAACATAATGCAAATTTAGGATCATGAGGGAATGTGATACGATCTCAAATTCTCAATTCCACCAACTACATGATTTAGATCTAAATTCAACCGCGATTCTACTAATAAAAGATTGTAATGCAATTTAGATCATTTAGCAACTCTAGAATTGTAGGATCTTACTAATCGAAATTTTAACAACCACATAAGTAGGTAATGAGACCCTAATTAAAATTTTTGTGAGAGAAAAAAAAAATTGGATTCTGCAATTGATGAGGGACAGTTGTTCACAGACGCTAGCAAAACTTACCAACAAATTGTGGTAAGCCTATGTTTTCTTTCACACAGGATTGGACTAAGTGCTAGATGATGATATAGAACTGTTTTGGACAGTCATTTCGAATCACCAAGGATATAATTTCTTGGGAGAGCCTCTGTTGTTAATAGGAGTCAAAAGAGGGCTACCAATAACTTCGCCCAGTGAGCCCACTCTTGTAGTACATTTGGGCCTATAACTATCTTGGACTTTATCATACAATGGGCTTTAAAGGAGTGGATATTAACCGTTTGGGAAACCATAAGATGGTCTATTTAATTTCAGGTCTGTTTGGATACTGCTTATTTTGCTAAAAACTAAAAACTAAAAATTAAAAACTTATTGCTGAAAATATTGTAACAAAATTATTTCTAAGCTAGCTTATTGTTTTCGCTGAAACTACTGTAGCTTTAGCTGAAAGTACTGTAGTGTTTTTTTTTTTAATTTTTAATTTTTTAATTTTTTTCCCTGCTATGGTTGATACCCGCATGATTTCTCCCACACTCTCCATTAGCATTTCACTCCTCTCTCACCCTAATACCTGTCTTCCAGAACAAAGGCAAGCCCATGCCCAGAAAAGAAATCCACGGCTTAGAGCTCCCAGTCTGACGCCGGCGAAGATCGAGTTCAGGATCAGTTTCTTTACTCTTCCTTTCATGCCAGTAACACCTCTCTTCCCATAAACCCATTTCACACCTCTCTCTTGTTTGTCCTTAGATAGTCGACTATCCCGATGAATATCAATCTTGGAGTTCACTACAATTTTCTCCAAACTTGCTAACCCATTGTTGAAGGTAACTTGCTGACCCATCTGTTGAAGGTAATTTGGTCAACACCTGTCCTTTCTCTCTCACACATTTTCTCAAACATATGAAGTGCATTATTTCCTCTTTATAAAAACTTTCTTCTTCTTCTTCTTCATTGAGTAATTTTCTTTGCGTGTGATTATCGGTTATTTGAATCTTGACGAGAACTGAAAATTTAAGACTAATTTTTCAACTATTGCCTTTGAGATTTAATTTCATTGTGTTTTTTCATTCTCATCAACACTCTTGCGTTCTTTGAAGAATAACAAGTGAAGTGCATGATTTTATAATTCTGGGAGATTTAGTCCCACGACCTGCCATTCACCCCCGTTTTGCTGATTCAACATAAAGCATTCAACTCAAATAATTGAAATTAGTTGAGAAACTATAGAAGCAACTGCTTCGTAATAGTGCTTACTTTTTTAATCTTTTCTTAGGCCATGTTGAATAATTCTAGTGACATAATTAACCATACACAGATAGTGTATTTTATCTAGAAATTATTGCTTTGAGAACTATGCATCATGTTGGCATATCATGAAAAATTGCATTATAGGGTATCTTATGGAAGTGCATTTCTAGTATGGATGAATGGTTGTGTCTAATCTAATGGCAAAAAGAGTCTAAAAGTGGAATGTATTGACATTCATTGTCTTTCAAATCTATGGTTAAGTGATTCCTAGATTCCCCAAACTGTGAACTTCATTATTAATTACTGTTAGTAACTAAGGTGACACAGTTATTTATTTTCTCTTCTAAAAGTTGTTTTAAATTCAGTTATTTTTCTTGTGATGTATTTAAGTGGATTATATAAACACTTTGCGTTAATCGTTACAAAGATCCTAAGGTGCATATCCAATTGGGAATTGGAATTGTCAAATTGGCCAACCATGTTATTATGAAGATTTTGATAATTTAAAGTTTGAATTGTGATGTTCAAATCATTATAGTTTCTGCTCAAACTGTTGATTGGTTTGTTGAACAACATGATATGGAGGACAAGAAGCATAAGCAAGAACCACAAAACAGGTCACTGACAAAAGGACCTCGATGAAAAACATGAAAGGGAATATGGTCATGGTGGCATTGGAGAACCTGCTGAAGACCAGGCATATCAGAAACTATTCAAGAAAAAGAAAAAAAAAAAAAAAAAAAAAAAACATTGAAAAACTAGGACATGTTACATGTAGATTTCGTCAAGTACAGAGTTTGGTTGGTTTGTATACATGGTCTTTTGTGGTGTCCCATTTGAACCATAGCAAAAAAGGGCTGAACAATAAGGCTCAAACTTCAAAAAACTATTTACTATATATCACTATTACAACAACAAAGTTCTCTTTCTCAGGGCTATGAGAGAGATTGAGAGGATGCTATGGCCTATTAGGGGTCCATACGGGGAAGGCCACAGGTGGTAGTTAATACAGGTACAGGTTCTTAGATAATAACTAATTTTGTGGCAGAGCCTATGAGTCGTCAACTCTTAATGGTAAGAATACCTAAGCAGTGAAAGACATCCTGATTGATAGGGTAGTTTAACACCTTTTTTTACTAACATTGTGTTTCCTTCTTTTTCTTAATGCTAGTTGTGATTTTTCTTACCTAATTTCAATGCCTTTTATGTCACAATACCTAAGAAGATAGAAATATGGTATAAAATAAGTGGTTGATGCTGATGTTTGAAAAATCTTGTTAAAAAATAGTGCCAGAGATTAGGTGTTTGTGTCATTATAATGCAGCACTACTATGATTGGTTAGCTGCTGATTTTTTTTAAGTTGCTCAAGATACCCTTATTGGATTTGCACAGATGGGTTCAATGTTCTTATAATTCTAGCAAAAGCTTTTATGTGTCTTGTGTTCTTCTAATTCTACCAAAAGCTTTTATTTGTCCTGTGTTCTTATTATGTAGCAGTAGACTGTTTTGCTCTTACACATGATGTTTTGCATTTAATAGGCAAATGTTCATAATAATTATGCTAAAAGTCTTATGCATTAATCTATTTCATTGATCCCGTTCTTTGATTAGTTTTGTTATAGTGTAGAGTGAGTTTGTCGTATTGTTCACTAGTTCAAGCCAATGTAATATCTACTGCTAGTTCCTACCAATGTCGGAAACGAGTAACTATCTCTCTAGTTCTGATGGCCATTTCTGTGACCTTGACAATTGCGTCATTAGGACATCTTTGAAACTTTGTACTTTTGGTAGGAGGTTTTATAGCTGTTGTTATTGGTCGCCAGTAAGTACCATATCCAAGTATTGGCAAAAGGTTTGTGTTGTGCATTAAAGAACCAATTCATTGTATTCATGTTTATGTGCTGTATTTTATTGTATAGGATGATGACCATGCATGCAAGTTCTTCAAATAGTTAGACACTAGCATTTTTTGTACGCGTGGTGTAGCAACAACACGTATAGTTATAGCCAAATTCAAGCAATTGGACCATGCAATGGAAGTTGCTAATGAAGAGTTAAAGCAAGCACACGCACTGACAGATGCAGAATTGGAAAGGGAGTGAGTTAATGAAAGGCTAAAAGAGCAAAGGTTGTACGCATGATTTTTGAAGAGAAAGCAAAGAAGTTTAAGATAGCTCTAGCACTCTCATGGGTGACATTTGTAGTATTTAGGGCTGTCCACAGGTCAGGTTTGTGCCCAACCCAGAACCGACCCAATGAATCGGGTTTTGCAAAAACTCACCCGCCACCGACTGCTGGAGTAAACGGGTTGGTCTGGGTCAAACTTCAACGGGTGGCAGACAAATCAGTCAGCGACATAGATTTGAGAAACGGTGAGACAACGGTGAGAAAAACCTAGATCCTGCGAAAATCTCATCAGAATCTATGAGATTTCGCCAGATTTGGCAGTAATCTCACCGGATTCAATGAGATTTCGCTAGATCTGGTCAAAATCTCGTTAGATCTACGTGAAATATCGCTTGAATCTGGGTTTTTTCATCAAGATCTGGAAATTTATTGCCGGAATCTAGATTTTGCTCGCCAGAATCTGGGTTTTTGACGGTTGGTTTTGGGTTTTAAGGGAGAAAACCCGCCAACTGACTTGTCGCTTACAAGTTTTGGAGGCAGAGATCCGTCATCGACCATCACCGTCGTTAAGTCAGCTAGTTCTCAGGTCGGATCGGACAGTTTTTGCAGGTGGGTTGGGTATCGATTTTCTGTGGACAGCCCGAGTAGTATTACTTATTTTGTCTACTAGGTCTTGGGAAGTTAGAATCAGGCAAAGGTGTTTGCCATAATAGGATGTGTATGTATGTAATAATACAGACTTGTATTATTACATTGTTTTTGTATATTAATTGTACAACTTAATGTTTTATGTTGTATTACAAGTAACAATTTATGATATGTATGTACTTCTGTTATATGTGAAGACGTTTGATAGAGATAATGTTAATGGCCAAGTTGATGGAGATTGTAAATTTTGTTGTTATATGTGTGTGTGTGTGTATATATTATATTTATTTATCTATTTACACTTCGCTAGCAATTGATAGTTAGGGTTCTTGGTTTCTTTTTCAAAAATTGAGGGTAGATTTTGTTTTCATTTTTTTCTTTTTTAAATTCCTGGTAGATTACTGTTGCAATCTTGAAATCTTTTGAGTTTGTCTCTTGTTCAGATAAGATTGAGTCCATTCAAAAGTCCCCTGTAAGCTCTTCCTTTAACTTTCTTGGGTTTGTCTTGCTGTGATGTATTTAAGTGGATTTTCAAGTAGACTTCCAAGTCTCAACAAATAGACTATCAATGGTGCTTTGATAAGCTCCCACATCATCCCAATACTTACCCTTTCTTTTTGTCAATATGAAACAAAGGCAAAGCAGTATTGGGGCATTGTAAGAGGGAGAGAGAGAGAGAGAGAGTGAGAGAGAGATAAGCAATTGATATATAGGGAGACAAAGGTTCTTTTATAGCCAGTTTTGGACTTTTTGGTACTATTCAATTTATGTTTAATTTGTTTTATTGCTTTTTTGGTCAAAATTTCTTTTATTTTAATGACTGTTTCCAAGATTGTCACTGATTTACAAGGGGGCCCCATTGTCATTACAATAAGGAAAGGCATAGAGGTGAGCTACTCCATGGAATTATTTAGCTTATGATGGTTTTTTAGCTAAGATATTTCAGTGCACAAAACCAGATCTTCTGCAGAATGATGAACAATACTTGGCTGATTTTCTGCTATTGCAGAAAATCATAATAGATACAAATGCTACAGAGCATACTGAGTTTACTGGTTACTGCTACTTCTACAAAAGTTTACTGATGAGTTTCACATGTAAGGATAGATACAAATTCATAAATCAAAGGTATTACAATCAAATTTTGTGAGCCATCAATTCTGATTACCAACAAAAAATCACCATAATGTTAAATGGTATTACATTCAAGTTTGTGAACCATCAGTTTTGGTTCCCCAAAAAAAATTACCATAATGTTAATGGTATTTTCAACCACAAGTTTTTATATTGTGACAAAAAAACTCATAATATGAATGGTAATTATAACCTTAGTAACAACTTAAGTCCTACGATGGAGGCATCCCACATATCGATGCTGTGATATTGTTCTGAACCACTTTCATTTTAAGTTCATCTAAAGAAGAGATCACATGTGCCATTTCATTGTAATGACATCCCTCGCTACTTCCACATGTGTCCTGTCCAGAAAGCCCACATCCAAGGTCACTGTTTTCATGTGCTCTAATAAAATTATGAAGAACCATTGTAGCAACAATAATGCGTTCTTGAGTGAGCATATGTAAGGCTGGCATACTTCTCAAAATTTTCCATCTATTCTTCCAAATTTCAAAAGTTCGTTCTATGACAGAACGAAGTGATGAATGGAGATAATTAAATTTCTTATTTGGATGTTGTGGTAGTCGACCTTGTTGAAAATCGAGGAGGTGGTACCTCTACCCTTTATACGGTGCAAGGAACCCTCTCTTCATCGGGTACCCTAAATCAACAAGATAATACATTCCTGCAAATGAGAATGTTTATTACATTAGCATTTTCACTACATGATACATACTTTAATACAGTAATTAAACTACATATTTACAAAGTAGGTGGAGGTTTTGGGAAGTTGACACTCTCATTATTGAGGCAATTTAAAAAGATTCTTGTGTCATGCGTTGACCTTTCCCATCCAACACATGTGTTGACCCTTCCCATCGAACATATGCGAATGTGAATTTCATGTCAAAATCACATGCACACATGCAATTCGTTGTTGTGACCCCTTCCCTTCCTTTGTATGGGTGTTGCTCATCAACTGGTAAGACCATGGGGACGTGAACCCTATCAATCGCGCCAATATAATCCTAACCATTGCCACAAAAATACCATGTGAAATTTGCTACGTGTTATAACAATAAAGATAAATTGAATAAAATTAAGTCAAGATACCAAATTAATAAAGTACCTTGAAATGTGACCAATATCTATCTGAATTGAGAATATGTTGTGGCACGTCAGGAAATGCAGGATCATTAGGGTTGATAATGTCTACTGCCATAATAGTGGCTAACAATGTAACTACTGTCTCCACGTGTCGACTTACTGTTTCACCCGAACGCTGAAATCTAACCTGCAACATTCTATTACACATACCACTACCAAGTACCACCAATGTCATTGCCATAGACTCTTCCAAGCGAACTCTTTTGGTACCCTTATATCCATACTGAGTGCGCAATGTAGTACACAATTCTCCAAACACATGGCTTGAAAGTCAAAATACATTGCGACATTTCCGCTTATTTTCATTTAAAATATATTGTACCCATTCATACCCTATTTGTAGATTTATATGCATTGATACTTTGTTCATATACGTTTCCATGTAAGCTACGACACTTGCAGACCCAGCTAAATATGCTGTGAGTATAAGCTTGTTGCTCATTTCGAAACTCATTTCCCTGCATATGTTATCGACTATATATAAGCAAATTAATAAACGGTTTAACTAATACTTTTAAATACGTTTCCACTAAACAATCATTTGAAGAAACCATTGCAAATAAGGTAAAATCTATAAAAGATGCCATTGGACAGTTATCTAGCTATGATTGTTGGTATTTCCAATTCATCTCCAATTGTCCATAACTGTAACCAATCTTTCTTGAATTTTGTAATCCTTATATGGTTTAGGAGTTTTGGTGGCTAACTTTGATTTTCTCTTGTTTATGGATTAGTATTAAAAATTGGTTTGGATTGGTTAATTTTAATATGACCATATAGAGCTAAGCATATGTTTTCATAGTCACTGTTCTAGCAGTTCATAATTTCGTCCAAGATTAGTAAAATGTATATTCAAATCTAGAGGGGAAAGTATAGAAACTCACTGGTGCTGGGAATCAGATGAGTCGTTTAGCAAATCCATCCTTTTGTTAATTGCTTTGAAATTTTGTTGGCCGGGAACTAGTGCATTAAACTTTTACCTGCACAAATGGATCATTAATAAGAATTTATTAGCACAAAACAACTTACAAATGGTAGAAACAGAAACCAATTCATAAAATTAATATAGAATGTCAACATACTAGGGAGATTACATCATCTTTAATGCCACCAAATAACTTACTGCATACCTTCAACTCAAAATGAAAGTAAAACTTATGAAGAAATTTTCTAAATGTTTTAGAATTGCACCACTAAAACAATGCTCTCTTCCAAAAGCCATTTTGGTATATTTCATAAAGCTGCCCTGAGTAATCATAAAATTGTCTCTGAGAACACATGTAATCACATAAGAAACCAAGAAATATTGGAAAGAAACATACTAGTGCATAAAAAACATCTAAATAGAAGACCATCACAAAGGAACTTTAAAAGAACAAAAATCTAGGGAAAATTGGATGTTACATTACTTAACACCATTTTTAATTACTACTAGAATAGAAAGAGTACCCAACAGTTACATACACACCCATAGTCAGCATAGTTTTTGCTAATAAAATTATTATTATTATTTTTTTAAAAAGAGTAACAGTTACATAGAGAAAATCCGATTACAACAACACCATTCGAAGCAAGCCCTATCAAACAATCCCCTTTCCTTCACCAAAGCTCGGGGTTTTTTTTTTGGTACATTTTCTCTAGCCACTTCAGCGGAACTCTTTAGAGTGACTATGTGCTGCAATCATGTACCTAGCCTCTTGGTTTCCCATGAAAAAGCAGGAGCTGAACATTTGAAGGCAATCACCTAGTTGCACCCCAGAAAGACTCAACCCCATGTCCATAATTGCTTGAACCTCAGTAGTTGCTGCAGAAGCAAATGGTGTACGAGCACTTACACTTATACTTTCAATGATAACATCTGAGGTGTTCTTCAAAGAGTCAGACATCTCTTGCACAATTGAACGCTTTTTATCACGCTTCTTGTGAATTCTCCTGAAGAGGTGGACACCTCTTGCCAAGCCTTTTCCCTTATTCATTGCCGGTACTGTCCTTGACAATGATGGGCCTTCAACATCCACTAGGTCAACATTCGCAGGGGGCTAATATTGGGGGTTAACAAATTCTTTGCTATCAGTGGAGTTCCCATACCCTTCTGTGCTTTCCTTTGGTATTTGACTACTTGCGGTTCATGCATTTTTTTCCTATTGCAACCATGCCTTCAAACATGATTTCCATGGAAGCAATATTCGGCAAACCTTTTTTTGCAAATGGTTGTTTCCTGGGAACATTCCTACATGTGTACAAACAATAGTTTCAGCACAATATAGTTATAGATTGTTGAGGTTATCACAATTATGTAAAGTAAACTAACCTTAAGCTTTCGTCCCCACTACTTATTAATGGCATCAATCCTCCCAGTGTCATGATCATAACCTAACCCAGTCTCACGCTCAATAAGCTGCTTTCATATTCTCCAAGATTTTCGCAGATGATCCCATTTGTTTTTAAACTGCAGGTAAGATACCACTTTGCCCATTTCACTCAATTGCTTAATCATTGCATCAACCCTTTCCTTTCTTAAAAATCCTCCACTCCTATTGCCTTCTAGGGCTTGAGCAGCACACAAATCACAAATAGCTTTTAGTTCCATTGGATCTTTCCACTCAGTTCTCACATCATTTCTAGTGTCCTTTGATTTCCCCTTAACCATTTTTGCTACAACAGAATTTTCTACTCATTGAGGCATTTTGACAAACAGTTTGTATGCATATCATAATCGATTACGTGCCCACATGAAAAAATGCAAATTAAACTCACATAGTCCGAATACAAACATAGGCATGAAGACAAACACACAAAATTACACGAAGGAGAGAGAAACCCACAGATAAATTTCACGGACAAAATACAAAAAACCACACACAAATTTGAACACAAGAACAGGGTGATATTGGATTAATGGAAATTTTTGCCAAACTGATGTTTGAAGAACACACCAACACATCAGAGAGTATGAGAAGTTTAGATACAACTTACAGATAAATGCAGTGTCTCTTGCCCACAATGGCGGCAACAACGTTCATAGCCAAGAGAAGGCGAACTCGAGTGAAGGAAGAATAGAGAGGTACTCGTGTGTTTGTTCCGCTTAAAGGAAGAACCATTTGCTTTCCTTTGTTTTGATGATTTCAAATTTGTTGGGTAGGTGCAGTTCACTGAAGAGGAAGAGGACAGAGCATTTACAAAGCGCATTGAAGACATTGATATCGTGTATCTCGCACAGTAGAGAGAAGGAAGAAAGTAAGAGAAATGTATATGTTGCTTAATGCACCGTATTTGGAATAGAAGGTTGTTCAAAGCACACCGTAGCAAGAAATATAAAAATAGATCCATTGGCGTATCTTAGTTGCTGCAAAATGCATAGTATAGCAAAAATAATTTGCGTTTTTCACAAGTTTGGCTGGTTCGAGAACAGTGCCTTGGGACCTGGAATTTAAAACGCAAAAAATGTGTTAGGCAAATGCACGATTCATGGAACTTGTGTTTTTTATTTATTTTATTTATTTTATAATTTTTAGCAAACTAATACCCCTAAGCTTGAAGAAGGTATTTGGTATCAAACAATACCATGTTATTGGTATCAAAATCTAATAAGTGTGAGATATGTCAATAAAAAATAACTAACCCACTAACAATTGAAAGACATGTGTTAGTGGGTAGTTATTTTTGCACATTTGTTTCTCGTTTATTAGATTTTGATACGGATGATGTGGTATTATTTGATATAAAATACTTTTTCCTAAGCTTGTGGACCATCTAGTTTAACTAGTTGACACTTTTTGATATTTCCTAGATTTCAATCATTTAAAAAAAAAAAAGAGAAAAAAGAAAAAGAAGAAACTCGTGGCCCCAAATTCATAATATAAACTAGCCTCATCACACGCACTTGCGCTTGCAATGAGGTTCTATTTTTATAAGTTTTTTTTAATAGGAACTTGGGGTAGTTTTGTTTTTGTTTTTTTTGGAACATGGGGTAGTTTTTTTTATAGGAACATGAGGGTAGTTTTGGTTTTGTACATGGGGGTAGTGGGAAGTTTTATAAAACATGGGGGAGTTTAATAAACATGAGTAGGTTCTTTTTATTTTTTTTATTTTTTTTTATCAATTTACGATTTTTTATGTTTTAGGAATAAGAATAAGTTAATTAAATTAGGAGTACTTTTGAAAAAAAAAAAAACTATAACTAACTTTTTGAAACTCTTAATATATGGAGATAAAAATAACAAGATAATGATAAATATATTGTGAAATGATAGAAATATATAAAACAAAGTAAAAGAAACAAGAAATATATATTGATAAACTCTTATATTCAAGTGGTCATTCACAATTATTTTGATCTCTCTTAGATGTGTACAATAACAATAAAGTAATCCCACATATATATAGGACCTTAGAATGTTTGTAGAGTTTATAGGATAAGGTTGTAATCATAAGTACACTTATGGATATACATCTTCCCTATAGACTTTATACATTTCACCCTTTACACATCCCAAGTAACCTTTTTATTGCCAAAGTTTACACATTCCAATCAGACTTTATTTCTAACACTCCCCCTTAGATGACCACTTTCTAAGAATATGCCTTGTTAAAACCATGTCAAATAAAAACCCTGTGAGAAAAAATTTTGGCTAAGGAAAAAGAGTACAATATTCTTGTATAACTTCTAGTGCCCTAGGATTGTCTCATTAAAATCTTGCAAAGGAATACTTAGTGGGAAAAAACCTTAGCGAAGGAAAAAGAGTACAATTAGCACACATCCTTTAGAAAATTTACTCCTCCTCATAAGTACATAGAATTTCCATTGTTCATGGTAAAAATATCCTTAAGTCGATGCATACCAATATTGTGCATCATCTTCTTAAAATTCACAGTTGGTAATGGCTTAGTGAACATATCGGCCAAATTATCACATGATCGTATCTACTTGACATCAATATCGCCACTCTTTTGGAGCTCATGTGTATAAAAAAATTTTGGTACAATATACTTGTTTCTATCACCCTTGATATAGCCTCCCCTAATTTGAGTGATACAAGTGGCATTATCTTTGTATAGTATCGTTGGACTATTTACGATTTATGATAATCCATAGTTCTCACAAATATGTTGAATTACTGATCTCAACCAAACACATTCACGACTCGCTTCATGAATTGCAATAATTTTTGCATGATTTGAGGAAGTAGCAGAAATTGTTTGCTTAATAGATCTCTATGAAATAGTAGTATTTCCATAAGTAAATAAATATTCTGTTTGCGATCGGCCTTTGTGTGGATTAAAAAGATAACCTGCATCAGCATATCTAATTAACTATGGTTTTGATCCATTTGGATAAAATAATCCCAAATCAGTAGTCCCACGAAGATAAAGTAAAATATGCTTAATTCCATTCCAATATCTTCAAGTTGGTGCAGAACTATACCTTGCTAGTAAGTTAATTGCAAATGCTATATTAAGTCGTGTGTAATTTGCAAGATACATCAAAGCACCAATTGCATTAAGATATGATACTTTAGGACCAAGAGTTTCTTCATCATCTTCTTGTGGTTGAAACAGATCTTTCTTGACATCAAGTGACCGACCCACCATTGGAGTGCTCAAAGGATGAGTTTTATCCATGTAAAATTGCTTTAGGACTTTTTTTGTGTACATTGATTGATGAACAAGAATTCCATTTGGAAGATGTTCAATTTGCAGGCCAAGACAAAATTGTCTTACCAAGATCTTTCATCTCAAATTCACTCTTTAAACAATTTGCTATTTTTGTTAACTCTTCTGGAGCTTCTACAAGATTTAAATCACCAACATATACTACAACAATAGCAAATCTGGATTTTGATATTTTGGTAAAAACACATGGACAAATTGGATTATTCTCAAATCCTTCTTTCATAAGATATTCACTGAGGCGATTATACCACATACGCTCGAATTGCTTTAACTCATACAAGGATCTTTGTAGTTTGATATACATACTTCGGGATGTAGGATTACATGTTTCAGACATTTTATATCCTTCAGGGGGATTTTCATGTAGAGATTATTATCTAATGATCCATACAGATATGCTGTAAAAACATCCATTAATCGCATATCCAAATTTTCTTTTGCTACCAAGTTAATTAAAAATATGAATGTAATTGCGTCCATTATAGGAGCATATGTTTCTTCATAATCAATACTAGGTCTCTGCGAGAAACCTTGTGCTACAAGTCATGCTTTGTACCTTAGAATTTCATTTTTCTTATTTTGTTTACGTACAAATACCCATTTGTATTCAACTGGCATTGCACCTTTAGTTGTTTGGACTACAAGTCCAAAAATTCCGTGTTCACTTAGTGAATTCAATTCTGCTTGAATCGCTTCTTTCCACATTGGCCAATCATTTCTACGTTGACATTCATCAACGGTTTGTGGTTCACATTCATTATCATTACTTCTAGTAATATCAATAGCAATTTTATATGAAAATATGTTGTCGACAATAATTTTATTTTTATCCCATATTTCTCCTATATGTACATAATGTATCGAGATCTTATTATTTTCAGGTACCTGATCCTCTTTATAGGCTGCAACTTGTTTTTCTTTTACTTTTCTCTTCCAGGGAATTTTTTATTTAACACCGATAGGTCTTCCACGCTTCAAGTGTGGCTTTGATTCATTTGCTGCTGTATTAACTAATTGTCCTACAAGGACTTCAATCCGTGCTAGAGTATTAGCAGTTGGAATGTGAGATTTCACTATTTTCTTATTGTCAATGAATACATCCGATAATTGATTTGCAATTCCTTGCAAATGAATAATTCTTTGAACTTCTAGTTCACATTGATTTGTACGAGGATCAAGATGAGATAACGTCAAAACATTCCAACTAATCTCACGTCGTGCTTTAGTCAACGACTTTTCTCCCCTTAATGGTGGGAAGATTGTTTCATTAAAATGACAATCCTTAAAACGTGCCTTAAAAACATCACCAGTTAGATGTTCAAGATATCTAATGATAGATGGAATATCAAAACTCGTATAAATTCCAAGTCTACGTTGAAGACCCATCTTAGTGCGTTGTGGGGGTGCAATAGGTACATATACAGCACAACCAAATGTGCACAAGTGAAAAATATTTGGTTGTTGGCCAAGTACAAGTTGCAACGGAGAGAATTTATGATAAGTAGTTGGCCTAATGCGAACTAATGATACAACATATAAAATAGCATGACCCTAACCAGAAACTGGTAATTTTGATTTCATAAGAAAAGGTCAAGCAATAATTTGAAGTCTCTCGATAAGTGATTTGGCTAAACCATTTTAAATATGTGTATGGGCAACAGGATGCTCAAGATCAATTCCAATTGACATGCATAGTCATTAAAAGCTTGAGATGTGAATTCTCCAGCATTATCTAAACGAATTTTTCTAATTGGATGATCAGGAAATTGTACTCGTAACCTAATTATTTGAGCAAGAAGCCTAGCAAATGCAACATTTCTGGGAAAAAGTAAACATCTATGTGACCATTTGGTTGATGCATCAATTAAAACCATAAAATGCTTGAATGGACCACAAGGTGGGTGTATTGGTCCACGTATATCACCTTGAATTATTTTTAAGAAAGATGGACACTCAACAACAATCTTTGAATGTGATGGTTTGGTAATTAATTTACCTTGAGAACATGCACTACATGGATAATCACTAGATAAAAGAATCTTCTGGTTCTTTAAGGGATGTCCGTGAGAGTTTTCAATAAGTCAACGCATCATTATTGATCCTGGATGTCCAAGACGATCATGCCAAAGCATAAAAACCTTTGGGTCCGAACACTTCTGGTGTATTGCAACATTTGTTTCAACTGTTCTCATTGTAATATAATATAACCCAGAAGAGAAAATAAACCATTTTTCTAATATGAGCTTCTAGCCCGATACTATTGAAGTAATATAAAGAAATTATTCATTGCCTTCGTTATTAGCTTCAATATGATAACCATTATAACGTATATCCTTAAAGTTGAGTAAATTTCAGCTTGATTTAGAAGAATACAAAACATCATCAATACAAAATTTTGTGCCCTTTGGCAACATGAAAATCGCTCTTCCAGAGCCTTCAATTAAGTTTGATGAACTTGATATGGTATTGATATTGGCTTTGCATAGTTTTAAAATTTGAAAATATTATTTATCTTTAAGGATCGTATGAGTTGTTGCACTGTTTGCCAGACAAAAATCTACTCTATTCATCTTGGAATTGATTTTACTAGTATGACCCATGCATCTTCACATATGCAAAACATAAATTAAACGTTATCACTTTAAATATAAATAAAACAAATCAAAATAAAAATACTTATTTCAATGTCATAATATAATGAAGGAAAAATAATTAATTGGTATGGACATTTCCATCACCAATCATACTTATTACAATACGATAATATAATAAAAGAAAATAATTAATTGGTATAGACATTTCCATCACCAATCCAATTATCAAATTTTTCATTAACATCCTCAAAGAAATCAAAGACATCAAGATGAGTCATATCCACTTCATTTGGAAAATCAAGATAATTTATAGGATCTTCAGGATTACTATGATTAGCAAAGTTCGTTTCAATTCCCTTTTTCATTTATTGTGGCTTGGTACACATCTACCAAATATTTAGGATTACGACAAATATGTGATCAATGACCTTCCATACCACACTCATAACACTTAATTTCATGGCCCTTTGATAGTTTTCAGCAACTGCTCTTTATTTTGTTCAGCCACTAGAAGATAAAACATTAGTTCATAACACTTTATGAATATATGCATTCTCTATTGCTACTGCAAGAGCACAATTGAAACATAATATATATGTTTTCCATTATATAATTTTAATTGTGGGCTGATTTTAAAGTGCCAGATTAACTCACTTGCACTTTTAGTTTATTGCAACTTTAGTCATACTGAGCTTTTAGGATGATCAAGTTCTTCTAGAACTTGCAATTCTCCTAAGGTGTCTTTCATAGTAAAGTATTCAGTTTTTATGTAAATAATGACAAATAAAAATTATTGCTTTTGACTGATCTTTCTAGAATACTCTGTTGCCATAATAATATCTTCAGGATTTATTACATTAACATAGATCTCATCAAGATTCATTGCTTCCAGATGAATCTTAGTATCAAGGATCCATGATATCCATGGTAAGAAATTCTTAATTAAGATGTCAAGGACAACAAATTTAAGCTTTGTAAGGTCTAAGATTTATATCAAATATATAATTACGTAAGTAATTAAATAAACAAATATTTTTATCATACAAAATTTTAATGAAAGAATACTACATAGACATATATATTCAAAGTTGATTCATATACGGTACATATAACTATGATTAAGTTGCTTTATCACAAACCATTTTTATCAAAATATTTTTAATCAATTAAATGTGAATCTCATAACGTGTATCTCATAACAATATATAACAATAGAATAACGTGAATCTCATAAAATTTTTAATTAATTAAAAATTACTAAAATTATGAGCATAAAACGTAAAGACAAACAAATAGGATAATTACTAATTCCTTAAAAAGAAAACTTACAATGAGTTGAGAGAACTACACAAATAATCTTTGATGATTGAAGAACAATAGGAGGACAACTTCATTTCCAAAGATTGGGTAGAAACTCGTGCTGATAACGTATTGTGAAATGATAGAAACATATAAAACAAAGTAAAAGAAACAAGAAATATATATTGATAAACTCTTATATTCAAGTGGACATCTACAATTCTTTTGATTTCTCTTAGATGAGTACAATAATAGTAAAGTAATCCCACATATATATAGGACCTTAGAATGCTTGTAGAGTTTATGGGATAAAGTTGTAATAATGAGTACACTTATAGATATACATCTCTCCTATAAACTTTTTACATTTCACCCTTTACACATTCCAATAAGACTTTATGTCTAACAAAATAGAGCACTTCCTATTTTTGTAATGTGTCACTTTTTAACACGGGCCCACGGAAAAAAGAGAGTAGATATGATAGAGCCCAATCCAGTAACGTGACAGCCCATTTAATGGTGGACATTATTAAGTTCGAAACTTTGAAGCCCAAGGATAACGTGTAGACGGCCCAAAATTAATTTCTGGACGTCCATTGGCCCACCAATATTCTAAAAACCACAAAACTTAACCAAAGCCAAGCCATATGGTATGTCATTCAATGTTTGAAATTTTGGATTAGTGAAATTGGGTTGAGAGAGGAGGCGAGTGGTGGTGGGATATGCTTTAGTACATTGAGGACATTTGTAGTTTGGGCGGCGACGCTAGATGGGGTCTTTTTGTACAGTCCACATAGTTGGGCCTATTCCTAAAATTAAATTGGGACATTTACATTATCTATAAATCCTAAATGGTGCCTTGGTGCTTTGATATCAAACTCTTAAAAATAATAAACTTAAGCCATAAAAGAAGACGGGAAGGCATAATAAGCCGACTAGGGTGCTAACCATGACTAAAAACCTAGCATTGCCTATGAATTGATCCACATCACATCTCATATCATCTTTCTCATCCTTATAAGTTCACTCAGTCCCAACACATCATGCCTTGCCTAGCGTGAGTTTTATCCATCTTGAATGGTGGAGAATAGGATTCTCTCAAGTTCAAGTGAAATTTGAGAGAGTATATTTCACAGTTATGATTTTATTTATCTTTTTTTAAAAAAAATTTATTATACCTTGCGGATATATATATATATATATATATATATATATATATATATATGGAGTTATATCATTTAAAATTTTAAATGATGTTACACATATACACCTTTATGATGAGTTTCGTTGGGGTGAGAATGCAGATGATAGAAAATGGAAAAAGGAAAAGGGAGAGGAAAGAAAATGAGGGGGTGAAATGAAAATTTCTATCTAAATTCTAAACCCACTATTTTATTTTCTTCCAAATTGAAAAGAAAAGAGGAAAGAAAATGGCATTGGGAAAAAGGGTCGAAATTACGCGCACATTTCCATCTTTCTACTTTTAATATATAGTAAAGCTATAATAGTAATTTACTCTATATTCTTCAAATTTTCCATCATTTCAACCAAATACATATGGTGTAAAATAAATTATTTTTCATTCCCATTTTTTCATCTTTCCAACCAAACAGAGTCTTAGATTTGTAACATTTAATTTAAATCATAAAATAAGTCCATTTTAAATTGAGATGATCCTTTTTCAAGATAGATTAGAAATGGGACACCCATGATCCTATTTTGTCATACCCATTGTACCCCCTTCTTATTGCATGCACACGCTCAATTTAGATATAATACTTTAATATAATCCATTTGATTATATTAACCAATAAGACATAAATCATGTTATATTTTTTTTAAGTACAATTAAATTTAAAACAATTTAATAATTGAATTCAATTGGAGAATCTAATATAATTCACTTAAGATTTTGTATTTAAGTTTTTATTCTTTTGTTTTATTTGCATAGTAGGGTGTCAAGTAGGTATCTTCCCTTGTTACATGCACAAAATCCCAGAACTGTGTTCTTATGATAAAGGAGCAGTCCTTGGCAACTTCCAAGACTGCTAGAGATCCAGAGATTGGTGATACCGTTGGAGGCTCAGGTGAGTGTGAACTTCTTAGCCTGAGAAGTTCCAAAGATAGGTATATAATCCACGCTGGCTTTCCACACATGGTTAATGTGTTCCCAGGTTCAAAGCATGTTATTTCTGAACTTGTTGACATAATAATTAGATGCCCAGAAGCCGATCAACCTCCAAAGATATCACAGGTTTCTTCTGAGGTCCTGAATTTCTAATACCCATTCCTTCAAAACTCAAAATTCTACACTGCTTCATATACTTCCATTCAAGCAACTCCTTTAGCTTGTTACAGTTTGCTAATATGTTGGAGATGCTGAGGCAATTCTTCGTTCTTATTGTCTCACTTGACACCTCACGTCTCTAATGTGCTGCTTGATAAGCTACTAGCTGCCTAACCTTAGCCGGTGCTCTTGAACCAGACCAGAAGCCGATCAACCTCCAAAGATATCACAGGTTTCTTCTGAGGTCCTGAATTTCTAATACCCACTCCTTCAAAACTCAAAATTCTACACTGCTTCATATACTTCCATTCAAGCAACTCCTTTAGCTTGTTACAGTTTGCGAACCAGACCAGAATAAGAACAAGCAGCACATTAAATCTATTCCAAATTAGCAAGCTTGATTCAAGAGCACCGGCTGTACGTGATTATGGGTGTGCTTGCTGTACTCGTGTTTATGCTGGTTTTAGCAAATTGTGGATTTCTTGCAGTTGCGCGAGGGATTTCAAATTTCACTACTGATCTTCATTTTTCTTCTTCCAAGGTTTCTTACAATTTCACTTCAGAAGATAAAAGAGGTGTGCCAACAGGAGCTAATCCTCTGCACAACAAGTAGAGAGAGATGTTGAGCTTTCCTCACAGTTAGGGTTTAAGGAATCTTTGATTTCTATTGTTTGTTTTAATTTTGGATGTTGCTTGTGAACATGTATTCAAGATACAAGAAATGGAAAAAGAATTGATTGTTTTGTGTTGTCTGACATATTCTTGCATGAGCTGTCTCTTGGTTTGTTAACCTAAATCGAATGTCTTGCATATGGCTACATGTGATATGTTTGTTTTGTTAGTTTTATATAATTATGGTTTAATGATCGATGAAAGAAATTGTGTGCCAGTGCCACTATGCACTGCTTCATGTCTCACTAGCATTTAGTGAACTCACGAACATATACGTAGCATATATAGCATCCAACAATAATGGTTCTAAATATTATTACCTACTGTACCTCTAGATGACTTATCAGAGTCATCAGACCAGCACCACAACTCCTTCATGTTATGCTACTCGATCTTCTTGGTTGGTTTTTAAGGGGAATTAAAATTCACTTAATTCCCCTCCTTTTACAATCTATAATTCCCCATGACTTTAATACTTTCATATATTCAATAAGAATGTATACATAATATGCGAATTGTGAACCCGGTAATTAATTACTTACGCTCTAATATAATCTTGGTTTCTCCTAATTAATGACAATCTTGGCTAAAATATATGTTCTCGATTCTCTTAGTAGCTTTTGTAATACGCCAAATAGATGGGGCAACTTCAAATTTTATCACCATGCATGCTTACATTTTCAATTTTATTTTATTTTGAAAAAAAATGCTTATCACATGTTTTTCATTTTTTTAATAAGAGAAAGAAACAAGTCTTGACAATTGATATTTGACATACGTAGATGACACTTCCCAAATTTTTATTTTTATTTTTGTTTTTGGAGAGCGCGGGAAAAGAGCATGTGATGTACAAAACTATAGTATTCTTAATCCTGAATTCCTGATATTGTTTAAAGTTTAAACCTATTTCGAGATTTCAGCTATTGGATAAGAAATAATAATTAATTACTTTTGAACCACGCGTGAGACATGTATATTTATAATTCTGCTTTTGATAAGTTATTGTATATATATATTTTTTGTTGCATGAGAGCAGGCGAGCTGCTTTGTTGCTTCCATTTCCATACGTGTCAAATTGGGTTTGGGAATGGTCTATATGTTCTCTTTTGTTCTCTCATCTGCTTGTCAGGCCTGGTTAATTATCTTTTCTTGTCTAGCCCCCTAAACGGCTAAACCACCAACAACCCCTTCTTCCCTTCTTAAAAAACCTTTGATGGTCCCGCACTTCCTTTATACACTTAGCTACACACTGTGTTAAATATGAATTGTTCAAAATTTTGGACACTTGATATGAAAGTGCGTACATTATTTTTATAAAGTATACACACTATATATGTTAAGTGTGAAACAATAATTTTCATTTTAAAAAAAAGGCTTTGAAACAATATACTATATATATCAAAACTGTCTAAGGTGTCAAATTATTAATGTTGTATAATAAAGTAGTATTAGCAGTGAGCTCATGTGAGAATTAATAATAACTTGTCAACTCAGTATAGGTGAAGTTTTGTGTGAAAACTATTGTGTCCACAACATTAATCATTTTATATCATTGCAAAAGGCAAATGTTTTGCAGCCATCCGCTGTGACCAGCTATGGTGGGCGAGGAATCAATTGGTTTCGGAGGAGAAGTCCCTAGCTTCAATCTAACTCTGTAGAGGCTAATGTTTGATCAACTGGGCTGAAGCTAATGCTGCTAGGTTTGCAGGCTCCAAAGCCCATAAGCTTTTTTGTGTCTCTTCTCCTCGGGTTGGAAAGGGTCTGGGCCCATCGAGCCCGCCGTAGCCCTGTCGTTTTCCTTTTAGTGAGAGTTTATTAAGCAATTTCTCATTAAAAAGTTGCAAATTCATCTCTTAGATTTTAGCACAATGTCCCTTTTTATTAATTAACTCCCTTTCATCTCCTTCTCCTCAAATAACCTTATTAGTTTGGGTGGGTTTTAGTTAGCTCAACTAGTAAAGTCTCTTGTAGTTAAACAAAAAATTTAGGGTTCACTGTTTGTCTATACCAAAAATCAATTAGTGTTTTGGTCTGATGATAAAGAGCAACCATCAGGAGCGGGCGCTATAAGTTGAAATTATCTCTCAATTTTTTTTTTATTAGTTTGCTGATTTCCCACTAAATCAAAAAGGAATTAAAAAAAAAAAAAAATTCTTTCCTCTCATTCCAATTTCCTCTACCAGACAGTTTTGTTGTGCATTTTCCACTTTTAGTGCTTCTTATGTGTTTGAGATTAGTTTATAAACTAGTTTTTTTGTTTTTTATCTTTCAAGTACAATTTTTTAAAACTTCATCTTTTTTCTTACTTTTTCTCACTTTTTCAAAGTATAATATATTTTATCACACTTTCAGCAAAAAAAAAAAAAAAACTAAATTAGTTATTTCCAACTCCATTAAGATAAGATCTTGCTTAAATTTCTCATAAAGAATCTTGAATTTGTAGTCATTCAATTCAAATTTTTACCTTAGATATGGGGACTTTGACTTTTATTTTTGTGGCTAAGGTGTTAACAATATATCACCTTCATTTCATCTTTTTCTTAGTTTTATTAGAGTTCCTAAAAAAAAGGTTTTATTAGAGTGATGTTGGTATATATATTTCATTATTACCCAGAGATGGATCTTGAATTTCAAATAAGGGACCAAGCATAAACCAGCATATTTTCTAAATTCGAGACTAAACAATATACTAATATTTAAAACTAAATGAAAATAGGAAAAATAAAACTAGCATTTATTCATAATTAACAACAAAAGAAATGACACAATAATTTTTTTGGCAAAAACCACATTTTTGTCCCTATATTTTCATGCGATTTCCACTTTAGTCCCTAATTTTTATTTGGCAAAAATGTAAAACTGACCCTCTAACTTTTAACGTTTGTCATTTCAGTCCTCTAACTTTAAGTTTTGTCATTTCAGTCCTCTAACTTTCAATTTTTGTCAATCTAGGCTTTTGTTAAAACTCAGTTAAGATTACCGTTAAACTCACTCAGAAATGACCATTTTACCCTTCTTCTTTTTTTATAAATTTCAGAATTAAAAGAAAAAAAAAAAGAAAAATCTGTAAAAAAAAAAAAAAAATCATTACAATAAAGAACACAAGCAAACTACATGCTGCCAAATCTTCAAGCAACAACATTCCCACTTCAAGAACAAGAATTTACTCTCTACAACGCAAAAAGGAACCCCAAATTTAAAAAAAAAAAATTTATTTGAGAAAATATTAACTTTCAAAAAAAAAAAAATGATCTTTTATTTGAGAATATCTTAAAATTTAAAAATAAAAATAAAATTTTTGTTTGGGGAAAAAAAATAAGAACTTCTACAGTTTGCTGCGTTGATTTTTTTTGTTCAGCTTGAAAAATGAAAAATCAAAGATTGCTAAACGTTAGATTTGATTTCTTATCCAAGAATTATAACAAGCAGATCCAAGAAATGTTACCAAAACAAACAGATCTAAGACTTGAAAAAAAAAAGAAAAAGAGATCTATACCTTTGCATGCCGAGTTGAACGAGCTCATCAATGGTGGAATCCAAAGACAAGCGATCTTGTTTGTTGGCCAACAACTTGACCTCTTGAACCACATGGATCCCCCACCCGCATTTAGATCCGGCGTGTACATGTGCTTTATCGCCTCCTCTATAGTCTCCTTTTCCTTTGCCTTCGCCGATACGAAATCCTCAATGAACCTCCTCACCGTTCGCCTCCTCAGCTCCTACACGTCCTCCCCACGCGCCTCGTCCTCCTTTGCCTCTGCTTTTTTTTTTTTTACAGATTTTTCTTTTTCTTTTTTAATTCCGAAACTTAAAAAAAAAAAAAAGGATAAAATGGTCATTTCTTAGTGAGTTTAACCTTAATCTTAATTAAGTTTTAACAGAAGCCTAGATTGACAAAAATTGAAAGTTAAAGGACTGAAATGACAAAACTTAAAGTTAGAGGACTGAAATGAAAAACGTTGAAAGTTAGAGGGTCAATTTTGCATTTTTGCCTTTTTATTTCCACCGCTTTTAGTCCCTAACTTTTATTTACACCACTTTTAGTCTCTATCCTGAAAAATGCGTCTCGTTTTTGTCCCTGCTGTTACATTAGAGACGGAAAATACACACGTGGCAAACGGAATACACTGTTAGCACACTAAAAGCTGACGTGGCCATTAAAATAATAATAAAAAATGTTATTTGGTATTAAAATAATGCCACGTCAGCATCTAAATTAAAAAAAATTAATTTATTAATTTTAACTAAATAAAAAAAATAAAAATAGAGTTAAAAACCAAAAATCACATGAATTGAGATCTAAGTGTGTCGTGAATAAGAACAACAAGAACACAAACCTAGATACAAGATCACAAACCCAAAAATTAAAAAAAAAAAAAATCAAAATCAAAACTAAAACCAAAACCAAACCCAAATCGTTGTAATTCCAAACCTTCACTCGCCAACTTGGTCATGACTCAGAGCCAACTCAATGACTCGCTCACGTCCCACATCTCTCTCTACCACTCTCGCACCACTGCCGACTCAAATCTTCCTCTGCTCCAAAACTCAAACCCTAGGTCCTCAATCTTCAAATGGTTCTCATCTCTCACTGTCCACCAGCGCTAAGCTCACATCACCGCCATCAATTCCAAGTTCGTCTAAGTCCTCGTCAACATGCTTGGCAAGGTCCGAACCCACGGCCATGGCTGCTTCATATTTCTGCTCGATATTCCTTCCCGCAACGACCTCCCCAGCTTCTACTTCAAGAAGTTGTGCGGCCTTCTCTCTCGCGTCGCCGAGTTGAACAGCTCTTAGAGACTCGTCTTCGAGTTGGGTTTTGATTTACTTGTTTTTTTTTTTTTTTTTTAATTTCTGGATTTGTGATCTTGTATATAGGTTTGTATTTTTTTTTTTATCCTTGTTCAAGACACACTTAGATCTCAATTTATGTGATTTTTGGTTTTTAATTTTTTTTATTTAGTTAAAATTAATAAATTAAATTTTTTTTTTTAATTTAAATGTTGGCATGGCATTTTTAATGCCAAATAACATTTATTATTATTATTATTGTAAGGTCCAAGAATTCCTAATGGTCCTAGATCCAAATTACCAATAGCATAGGCCCATTATGAGTCTTGGCCCAAAACAATGAAGTTTTGTAGATATGGAAACAAACAACAGAGAAACATATTGGCCTCGAGGACTCCTATCACCACTATTATTTCCAATTCCCACTCTTTTTCCCCTTTATCTCTTGACTATATCTTTTCTCTCCTTTTTTTCTTCGTCCCCCCTCTCTTTCATCTCTCCTCATATTTATATCCTTTGTTCTTCTCATCTCCACCCTCCATCTCGTTCCTCTTCCTCCTTCCTGTGGCGCCACTTGTTCTCTTCTTTGTAGAGGATAATGATGGTAAAAATATCTGGAGATCCTCTCCATTGTTCAGGTCACTTCCTCATTAATACTGAGAGTTAGGCTGTCGCGTCCTTATTTATTGCGGTCAGGAGATCTTATCTTCAGCATTCAATGCTTACGGCTATCTGCGGATGCCTACGGTGACTGTTCACAGCTCCTCGGGTCCCCGGCCCCCCACCTAGGCGGGATTTTATTTCAATTGTTTAATGTTCCTCGGGTCCTCGGGTTCCCACAATTATTATTATTATTATAATGGCCACGTCATCCTTTAGTGTGCCAACAGTACACTCCATTTGCCATGTGTGCATTTTCCGTCTCTGATGCAATGGTAGAGACAAAAACGAGACACGTTTTCTAGGATGAAAATAAAAGTTAGGGACCAAAGTGGGAATCGTGTAAAAATGTAAGAACGAAAATATGGTTTTCGCCTAATTTTTTCTTTATACATTTCTAATTAAATAATCTATCCAAATAGAATTTGTCATTCTTTTGAAAAACATACATGATTGTTTTTGTATTAAATTTAAAAAAAAATTCACTTCAATGTACAAAATGAAAGAGACTTTTAAAAATTCATCTTCAATTTGTTGTGAAGCCAAATTTTGTCAATATTTATGATTGAAAATACTTGTTGTATAGTTCCGGTAAAAACATTGGATGAGTAAGCACAAGTATAATTACCCTAAAAACAATTTTTTTTTTTTTAGATTGCCGCGCACCCTTGATGTAGTGGTCACTCCACAAGTATAAATGCTTGTAGGGTGTGGAGGGTAAGGGCGGGGTACAAATCTCTAGGAGTGAGCTTCATATACATATATACTTAAATTAGGCTAAAGTATAAATTATATCTTGTATAAAAAAAAAAAAAAAATTAGAAGACCCTATAAACAAGTTGATAAGCCTTAGGGCCCATTTGGATTGAGGAGAGAGGGAGGGAGGGAGGGAGAGTAGAGTAGAGTTGACTGAAAATAAACTAATTTTGAGCAAATTCTACTCTATTATACTCTATTCCCCCTCCCTTCCTCTCAATTCAAATGAATCATTAATCTACTAGTCCTTATTAACCATTTGACACTATTCTGAAAATTATAAAATAAAATTTAGATCATATGTATGCTTTAGATCTCTTACCATCCGCATCAAAATTTTGAGAGGAAAAAAAAAAAAAAAAACTAATCGGTTTAATCACACTAACTCCCTGAGGTATAGCGTCTTAAACTCGCAATACTATACTTTCCAAAAATGACAATGTTCTTCCAAATTCTCTCTAAATGGATTTAGTCATTTATCATTAAATCAAATAATGTCTATATCAAGAAGAAACCCACTATCATTATTTGTTGATAAAAAGTAATTATTAAATTATAGAGTCAATAAACGCCATTAGTTTTAACTTTTAAGAGAGAGTTTGGATAGCGTGTTTACGTTTCAGCGTTTCCCCATTTCACGTTTTTTTTTTTTTTTTTTTGTCGAAAAACCCCTTTTAGTCCCTACATTTTCACGCGATTTTCACTTTGGTCTCTAACTTTTTTTTTCACCGCTTTTAGTCCCTATCCTAAAAAACGCCTCTCGTTTTAGTCCCTGGCGTTACATCAGAGATGGAACTTGTTGAGCTGGCAAACGGAAAAAATTAGAAATATTAAAATAATATTTACTGTGGCCACGTGGCTTTCCACGTCAGCCTCTAAATTAAAAAAAATTAATTTATTAATTTTAACTTAATAAAAAATTAAAAACAGAAATAAAAACTAAAAAATTAAATTTAAGAACAGCAACAAGAACAACAAGAACACCAAGAACAACAAACCCAGAAATTTGAATCTAAAACAACCACAACCACACCCAGAAATTTAAATTTTAAGAAAAACCTTAAATCTAATTAATTTAAAATTTTCTTTTCTTAATATTCATGTTCTTTCAACTTTCTTCACAGACCAAACCCAGCAACCAAACTCAAACCCATATCAGAAGATGAAAGAACACGAATATTATCTGGGTTTGGCATAAAATAAAATGAAAAACTGATCAATTTTATTTTTTTGTTCACCATCAATCTCTTGCTATAGTCACACTCGTGATTCGCCAAACAGTTACCAAAACACGCGACAACACTCTCATCCGATCTCCGATCTCTTCACGCCTCAAGCATCCGACCTCCGATCCATGCCGTTGAGTACCGGAAGAAGCACGTCGAGGCGGCTGACCTATTGTATACAGCCTGTGTAAGAAAATGTCATTTAAAATCTCCCCCAAAATCAAAACCCCTAGTCTGAAATTTTCTCGATACAGAAACAGAGAGACTCGCCGTGTCGTGCCGTGCGACGCCGAGTAAGGAAGACAGCCGTGTGAGGGCCTCGATGGAGTTTTCTTAGTAGTCTTTCTCTCTTAATTTTTTTTGTGTTTCCAAGATCAAAGCAAAAGAGGGCATTTGGAACTGTGATTTCTGGTATTTTGGGTTCTTCTATTTGTTTAATCGGAAATAGGTAATGGGAATCCGTGGAAATCTTGGCTTTTTGTTACTGGGTTTTTGAGTTTACGATTTGGGTCTTGCTTGTTAATCTTACTTGATTGGTTCTTCTTCTTCATCTTCCTTATTTTTTTTTTGCTAGTTCTTTCTTATTAGAAGGTTTCTGTGTTCTTTCTCAACTTTAATTGTTGATTTGCGTTCTGAGTTCTGATATGGGTTTAAGTTTGGTTGCTGGGTTTGGTCTGTGAAGAAAGTTGAAAGAACATGAATATTAAGAAAAGAAAATTTTAAATTAATTAGATTTAAGGTTTTTCTTAAAATTTAAATTTCTGGGTGTGGTTGTGGTTGTTTTAGATTCAAATTTCTGGGTTTGTTGTTCTTGGTGTTCTTGTTGTTCTTGTTGCTGTTCTTAAATTTAATTTTTTAGTTTTTATTTTTGTTTTTAATTTTTTATTAAGTTAAAATTAATAAATTAATTTTTTTTTAATTTAGAGGTTGACATGGAAAGCCACGTGGCCACAGTAAATATTATTTTAATATTTCTAATTTTTTCTGTTTGCTAGCTCAGCAAGTTTCATCTCTGATGTAACGCCAGGGACTAAAACGAGAGGCGTTTTCTAGGATAGGGACTAAAAGCGATGAAAAAAAAAGTTAGGGACCAAAGTGAAAATCGCGTGAAAATATAGGGACTAAAAGGGGTTTTTCGCCTTTTTTTTTTTTTTTTCCGTTTTTGCTGCTGGGGGACAGTGTGGAGTGCGCGCACTGTTCACGTACTTTTTTAATAATTTTTTATTAAAAATGGGTCTCGCAATACTATTTACACATTAAAAAATTATTTTACTACAGTGTTTTCAGTTTTCAACAAAACATTTTATCCAAACGGACCTAAGTGTTATTGCATCAATTGGGGAGCCAACAAAAAAAGAAAAAAACACTTTTGCTTGCCGTGTCTTTCATGTTACTTTATCTTTCTTGTATGTATAAGGTGAAAGTGGTCTCTCAATAAAGATAGTCCTCACAATAACCCAAGCCTTAGCAAATTAAATGTTCTTGAAATGTCACATGTTATAAATGTCAAACTCTTATCAGTTTTAATTTTTACGAGTTTAACTTTAAACTCCTAGAATCTATAATTTTTAGGAAAATATTCTCCTACATAATTTTTCTTTTGGGTGAAACCTACACTCATTTTTCATCTACTATTTTACACATCCACATTTGAAGTGACCTTTCTAGATGTGCAATTCTTGGCAACTGTAGAGCCGTAGAGGTCTGTTCGAATTTGGTAATTAATTGGGCTCATTAACGTACTATTGCAAGAAACGACAGTCGCTAAGACAGTTGCTGTCATTTATTTGATACACGGAGGTCGGTGGGTGCGGGTTCTCTTAATTCTAAAAATCTGAAGCGGTACTGTTTTCTCATTCTATCAGCGAAGGCAGTCATATTATCTTGCTAAATCAAAAATGGTACCTTTTCTTGTTCCTTAGTCGTCTCTATCACCAACGATTTATGTATCTGAATTCTATGTTTGTATATTTATATGTTTGAGTCATACTTGTCACTTAACTAGATCATGGATAAGTCATTTTGAGAGAATGAATGCAAAGCGCACCAACTGTTTGCTGAAATTCCTGAATGAGTTAGAAGTTTTTGAAGCGAAATCAGGACTATGTTCTTTCTGCAATACCAACTACTACGCAATGTTCTTAAGCTGAAAATTGTTTATTCTTGCTGTAATGTTTTATATCTAACAACTTTTCGATTGTGGGTATTTATGCTGAAACAGAATTAATATGTTGGATGCATAAAATCAGTGTCCCATCACATGTATATGCACTGCATTGTAGCTTTGTTATATCTGTCTCCACCTCCTGTTTTTGGTTACAATCATTCTCATTATATATCAGCTCTACCACTAGGTATTCATGTATGAAATTTCAACAAGTAAGCTAAAAACAATAAAATTTACACAATTGAGATTTTAAACCTTCCCTTTGTTAGTAGTCATAAGACTTCACAATTCACGAGATTTTAAATTTCAAATAAAAAGGAAAAGGCCTAATTGTATGGCTCTATGCTTCTTGAAAAATTGATAGACCTAGAGATTCAAAAGTTCTAAGTGGAAGATAGATACAGGGCTGAGGATTGTCGCGCAGACGCAGAGACATTATTTACAGATTTTTATTGTTTTTTTCCCTCTTCTTCTTACCCACAGGACCATACTGAACAGGCGAGATGCAAAGAGCTGGCCAAATCATCTACATTTTACCGCTCGGTGTACTCAGAGGTGACTTGATCAATCATATGATATTGCAACTGCCACTCATTGATTCCGTGTAATCAGTTTTATTTCACCATCCAGGACCAAAGTATCATAGCATAACAGTACTTGCATATAGTCTAGCATGTTGAAATTATGCGCATTATCTTCTTGAGTCTTGTTTCATACATTGGCTACATGTTGCCATGATCATAAAATATACTCTTGCTAATTATCAAGTCAAGGTATAAAAAAAAAAAAAAAAAAAAAAAAAAACTATGTCAGAAGGAATTAAAAAAAACCTAAATTTGTTGTTTCCTCAGCTCCTTTATCATTAGAAAACCTATATGTTTTTTTTTTTTCTTTTGATTTGGTTTGGTTTTGTCTTTGCAGATTTTATTGTGTTTTACTGTATTGTTTTAGTTCATACCATCCCTTAAGTCTATTGTTAAACATGATGGGTTCGTCTCAAATCAAGTTACTTTTAAATATATGGAAAACTACCTTTGCTTATATTTTAATTTCTAAGAGAAGTATGTAAAAGTTGGGCTCAAATTTTGTATTCCAAAAGTGAATTATCCAATTCCTTTCCCCCTAATCAGTCTTCTATTTCAGAGCAAAGGGCTTGTGGGGAAGAGGACAGCCACACACTTCAGTTCACCTCTTGTCTTTTAATGCATCAACAATCAATAACCGAATATTCTTCATAAGCTATTTCTTGTGGTTTCATTCCCGTTAAACTAACAAAGCCCTAGAGTTATCAGAGCCTTTATCTTCTTTTGAAACGGAACACTCAGATGGTCAGTAATGAAATGTGTATTTTTCAGAATTACTGAATACTAATTACTGAATACTACTTACTTTTTGTCCACGCTCCACACACGCATATACTTAAAGTAATTTAGTTTTGGATTCCTTTTGTTTTTGTGAAAGTGTATGTTGATGTTCCAATACTGAAGAACACTATGAAGGATCTTAAGTCCTTACACCATACCAATACAATTTTATGTAATTGTCGTTCAATTATGATTTATGAATGTGTACGCTCCACATTGTGTAGTATGTATGGAACTTTGTTTGCTTCAGTTGAGTGCATTGATTTTGTTATTGCAAAATACGTCTTTTAGGATCCTTTTGATCATTGTATATACAGATAGAAGAGGTTGGATGGGAGCATCTGGTGAGATTGGGTGGAGATCTGATGTTTCTTAGCTTTCGTATCTTGTAAGATGTTCTTTCTTGCTTTCATATTCCAAACTATTTTCCCTTTAGGAAGGAGGATCCAGGTTTTTGTTTGCCTTCTCTTTAATGTTCACCTGCTTGTGTTTTTGCCCCCCAATTCCCATGTAGTTTGCAGTTACAACAGAAATTAGGAAAGCTTTGGTGCTTAAAGTTTGATTTGTGGTTTTATATGTTGAGAGAATGTTTTGATTGGCCAAAGACATTTGGTGCTATGAAGGCCAAATAAGTGACACCAGAACAGGCAAACAGATTTAGAAACAACATTTTAATCTCTGTTATTTAGATATGAAAAGATTGCTGTAAAACATTATTGCCTTAGAATCTCAAAGCTGTAAAGCATGCTGTGAATATTTTCAGATCGTGTTCCTTATTAAAAGTTGAACTTATCTTCTAAGAGTATGAAAAACTGAAATATGTGCAATGAATTGGAAATCAGGTGATTGTGAAGTAAGTTAAGCATACTTTGTTTGTAGGCAAGTGCTGGATAACGTTGCCTGGTTACTCTTCTAAGACCAAAACATTGCTTTTCTTCTTCCAGAATCAGATGTTCATCTTCCCTATGCTACTTCATTGCCTCTGACTTATAACCTTTTTACAATCTTTTACTATAATGTTCAAGCCTGATATACACTGGTAGCACGTGAATCAAGTAGGTAAATCTGTTTTCTCTCTCTTACCTTTCCATGTAGCATATTAAAGTCCACGCTGAAATACAGTGAGGAACATGAGCACTTTTTGGAGGCAGATGGAAGATCTAGATTAAATTTCATTAGATTTAACTTAACATGAGTCTACTGTAACAACTAACATTTTTTGAGGTATAATCTTTAATATATTATAGCTGTGAAGTTAATTAAATGTTTCTGTCAATTGGTTGTGAATGTATAATTGTATATGCTTATTACCACATGTCACGGTTTCCTGTTTGTTTCTGCTTATTCATGTTGTGGACTGAGCCTTTGATAAATTTGATTGATAGAGACAAGAAGGGGAGACTGCACTTTATGGAAATTCAGTTGGATAAAACCTATCCCAAAAGTCCACCTTCAATATCAGCGGTTGGTTTTCTTTCATCACTTTGGAAATTGAAGTTTTGCATTATAGGCTTAAATTATCTTTGAGTTTCCTTCCTCAGGATGTACCATATAATTTTGACTTACAATGGTCAATAAACTCAAGATTAAAGGATGTGGTGCAGCAGTTCCAAGAGGTATTTGTTGCAAGCATTTTAAAAAGGTTATGAAATTTTCCAACTTTTACTAAAGTATGCAACTATTATATATTGTACACAGCATCTGGAGAAGCTTCAGGAATTTTGGTCTACGTTGGATGATATTGACAAGTCTCTTTGTGTTATCGATCCTAAACAGCCTTCTCGATCAATTTCCCATCGTCAAATCAATATAGGTGAGCCATTGGTTGATCATGAATATATTGATAAAACATTTTCTTTTTTGTTTGTCAGTATTAAACCTTTTTAGGTTTATGTTTTTCAGGAAATGATTGCTTCATCATGTTGTGTATAGATGCCAACAATCCTAGATCTTTACCAGAGTGAGATTTCATCTCATATCACTGTTCTGCTACTGCTAGTTTTAGCTTTTCATGTGGCGTTGAATATGTAAGTTGTGTTAGGTGTCGTTTTATAGGTTCAGGTCCATTTGTGGGTTCGTTGAGAAAGAAGTGGCAGAGAAATAGCAGAAAATGGTATACTCTTGCTTGTTCCTATGGATCTTAATTTGCATTTTGACTTCAATACTTGTTATATAAAGGTAGTGAAAATTAGAAGTTTCTGTAGTTACCTGAGAAATGGCATTTTTCATCTGTAACACTGCTCTCTTTTTTGGATGATGTGGAACCTCACCAAGATAGGGCCTTCTGGATCCACCCTTGGGGAGTAAACTACAGATACACAATCCTACCAGTGTAACACTCTTTTTTTTCTTTTAGCGACAAGAAATTAATGCACGGATGTGGCAAAATGGGCGCCGCACCCGCGTCCAACGCGGCAACGCGCAAGCGACGCCGCTGCCCGCACGTTAGTGCTGCGTCTGAGTTTTTTTTTATTTAATAGATTTGCCCTGACTTAGCTCCGATTTGCAACGATTTGTGCTGAATCAGGTTGTATCGGCTGAGTCGGATTGTATTGGCCAGCGGTCGAAACTGGCCGAAACAGGCCAAAATTGGCCTTGAATCATGCCAGAAAACTTGGAGTCTGATAAGCCTCTGCTTCAAAATTGATTGAACCCAAGTGGGTTTGCTTTGAATTTGATTTTGGCAATACCTTTGTGTTTTTGGAGGCCTTTGAAGCTGTTGTTGATAAACTCCAAAACCCTCATCATAACTGGGAAAAACAACAAAGTTTGAACTTTGCAGCAGTAGCAGCAAAACGACGTCGCCTTATCTCCCTTTGACAAGGCCACCCAAATCAGATAGAGACAGACACATTAATAGCTAAAATGTTAAAATGTTATTTTAGCATTCAGAACACTGCTACTAGTAAAATTAAAAATTTATACTGTTTACAAAATAATTAAAAAAAGTAGTTTATTCTGTGGGGGTCACATATTCTCATCACAATGGCGCAAAGTAGTTTATATGTGAACCAAGGACATATAATGTGTTTTTTAAGAATTTTTTAATAGTAAAAATATATAGAAAATATAAATAAAGATATTTTTAATAATTTTTTAATCGCCGCATCCTGTAGCAGTCGCACTCTACTTTCTCAAAAATTGCTGAGTCTCACACCCGCACCAGCACCCGCACCCGCACCCACACCTGCACCCGAATCCGGAAACGCACCCGTGTTTCATAGATATTACGTCTCAGTTTCTGTTGATTTTTCCTACTGATATGTTAGCTTAAAAGTGAATGCTGATTTCCAACCCACTCCCTTCCCTTCTCTTCCCTTCTCTTCCTTACCCCCAATAAAAGGGAAGAAGGATTTCGAATGGATACAATGTAATACTTGAAGTTTTATAATTAAAAACAAAAGGGTCATTTTTTTACTTGAAATAACGCTTCCTGTTGCTTGATCTTGCTCTCATGTATTGCCAATTTTTTTTTTTTTTGAATTAGTGATCACTTGTCCTTAATTTTTCTGAAAAATGTTTGCTTGATTATCGCCTATGGCATTATCAGTGATATACTTTATTTGTGTGCTCTGATAATCTGCATAGGACAAAGGACAAACCATACTTGGAAAATCTTGCATGCCTTCTGGAGATTCAACTGCCAAGGCCCACTGATGTACTGAAGAATGACCAGCAAGTTGAATGTGGAATATGTTATGCTCAATGTCTTCCAGTTGGTATTGATATATACATTTTCTTAGATGTTTGCTAACTACATCTTTATTCATACATCATTCACTTTTAAATTGTCGATGTAGATGATGAGCTAGGAGCTAAGAGTGGAAGTGGAACTGACTACACATGTGATAATACCACTTGCAGTAAGGCTTTCCACAGTGTTTGTCTTGGGGACTGGTTGCGTTCCATCACCACAACAAGGCAGTATGTTGAATTTTTAGTGTCCTTGTGGCTTCCTATTTGGATCATGCATGAATTTAACTTAAGCTGTCAATTGCTATTTTTTTTAAATAACAAAATTACCCTTTTATTGGATCATGGTTGATTTGCATACTTCATTACAGGTCATTCAATGTTCTTTTTGGGAATTGTCCATACTGTTCAGATCCAGTTGCTGTGAAAATCAACAACGTTAAAAAGTGAACTCTAGGTCGGGTTTTTCTATGGTACCTTTGGGATTTGCTACCAACTATGATCAGAATTTTTTTTTTCTTCTTTTCTTTTGTTGAGAAGGGAAAATTCTTTAAAGATAAAGGCAGACAAAACCATCTGGGGTAACCAACTCTCAGGCATCGGCCAACAACCAGCCTACAACAAAAGGTGGAGGGACTGAATACAACACAAGAGGTCCCCTACTACTTCCATCTTTTGCTAACAAGTCTGCACAGTGATTCCCTTCTTGGAGCGTGTTGGATATAACTTATAAGCTGGGTTGTACGGACATGGCAATTCTGGCGAAGCGTCGGTGTCCGACACGTATTGGGCACCGGAACGGGTACGATTCGCCAGACTCCGATGTCCGAGACGCGTCCTTTTTTTTTGCCTCGCTGACACGGCTCCGACACGGCGCAAACACGGCGCCGACACGTCCGACACGCTAGTAGTGAAAAAAAAAAAAGAAGAAGGGAAAATCGCAGATTTTGACAGATGGACTTACCGGAACTGTTGATCTCATGATATACCCTAAAACAAAAGTCTGAGAAGTGAGAACTTAGGAGTTAGAAGCCCGAAACCCGCATCTCAACCTCTCCCTTCGTCCTCTCCTCCCTCTGACCTTGCCCGCTGTGCCGCTGCCCTCTGTCCCTCGCCGGAGCTAGGTCGGGCCGATCGGCCAGTTGCATCGACGTCGACGCTGTCCCTGACCGTCCGATCTCTCTCTCTCTCTCTCTCTCTCGGCCAACTCAGGTCCGACCATTAAGCTTCTCTTTGTTTTTTTTTTTTTTTTTTCTTCAGATATTTGTTTGGCATTTGGTTGGGTGACTTACTGGTTACTGCCTTATAAGTTATTACTTATTAAGTTATAACGTTTTTTTTTTTTTTTTAAATCCCTCTCTCACGGTTACACAGTAACCGTGAGAGTGGGATATAAATATAATTTAGCTTGTTATATTATGTGTTAATGTTGTTAGATGTTAATGTTATAGTTTTATTTATTTATTAAAGTTAAATTACTTAAATATTGTAGGTGATTTATTAAAATGAATGCTGAAAGTGAATGTAGCCTATTTAAACTTTTGGTTTGTACTCTAAAAATTTTATGTATATTATTGTATTACTTTGGGTGTTAATTTGCTTATTTGTAGTTCTTACATAATTTAAATTTTAGACAAATGTATTTTATGTCTAAAAATATTAAAAAATATGCCTAAATATATAATTTAATTGCCGTGTCCATGCCGTGTCGTGTCCTTGTTTTTCAAAAATTGCCGTATTGCCGTGTCCGTGTCCGTGTCGTGTCCGTGTCCGTGCATCATAGCTTATAAGATGCCTCAAAATGCCAAAATAAAAAGATCTGCAATCAGAAATTAGAGCACTACAAAGGTGAAAATCATGAACTGAAGTGTCTTACAAAGCTAAGAAATCCGCATCTAGCTTAGCATCCAATTCAATTATGATTTTCTGGACATCCAATATGCAGGGCTAAGTTGAGTCCATCCCTAAGAGCCCAAAATTTAGCTACGAAGGAATTGGTTATCTCAATGTTCTCGGAGAAACTTTTGAGCCAAGTGACATTGGAGTGTCTAATAAGGCCCCCTGCACTAGCTCTTCCATGGTTGGAAATGACTGACTCATCTGCGTTGAGTTTGAAATAACCAAAGTGGGGTGGTTTCCAATCAATCAGCCTGCACAGACAATCCTGTGATCCAATTTTCAGAGGGTAGTGTAGAGTTCAACAGCCAAAGAAATGGTGTTCTCTAGCAGATTCCATGGGTCCAAAGGTTTGTTTTCCTTGACCAATCTGTTCCTTGCTGTCCAGATTTTCCAAGAAGCAATGGAGAAAACAACTTTCTAAGGTACAGTAGGAAAAATGTCAGAAACCAAGTGGGAGCTAGTTGCAAACTTAATCCACTGCTCCATCTTTCGAAATGAGAAATAACTTGAAGGGGCAAGGTCCAATTGCTTTCCACAAATTAGCAATCATGGGGCAATCTCGGATAACATGAAGAACCATTTATGGGGTATTATTGCAGAGTGGGCAAGCATCAATCAGGATATATATATTTTTTAAATTATTTTTTTGGGACAAGAGTGTACTTGTTGCTAGGCTACTGTGACAAGCTAGCCGAATGAATGTGAATTATGGGGATGGTGTTCACGTGTCAAAGCCACTCCCAGGATGGGGGAGCCAGACTTGAGGTAGTGGGGCTAATCTCAAGCTTTTGTAATCTCAGGCTATGTCTTGGCAGTCCCTAATTTGAATCTCCAGTAACTAGTTTATCTTTAGTGTTTTAATCTCAGCCTTTTATTCATATTCACGAATGAATGGTGGATATTAAAACATGCCGAAATGATAGTCGTGGGTATATATCTTGCCCCTCAAACAACACAAACACAAAGCTACCATAAAATTATCCACTCTAGGTCTTATTTATTTATTATTATTAATAATTATGATAATTGGATAGTTGGAAGATGGAAGATTTTAACCTTTAATGTCTTTATAACACCGTGAGGGAAGCAGCTGGTGTTTGGTGCAATGCAAAGTTGGGCTGAGTTTCTTGCAGCTAATGAGGATGATGCGTGGTGTCCAGCAATGCAGTCCAGAGGGTGTATTGGTCTCCTCCTCCACGGGGTCTTTGCAAAGTAAATGTGGATGCTGCCACATTCAAGGATAAAAGATCAACAGGTATTGGGATTGTAATCCGTGATTGCTTGGGGGAGGTTGCAGTGATTTTATGCAGGAAATTGGAAGCTCCTCTTGGTCCACTTGAAGCTGAATCAAAGGCATTTGAAGCAGGAATCCTATTTGCTCTGTGCCGAGGCTTTACTGATGTGGTGTTGGAGGGAGATTCAAAGGTATTGGTAGATGCTTTGGCGGGTTTTTCATCTCCTCCCTCAGCTGTGGCTTCTGTTATTCAGGGCATCCTAGAGTTGAGTATGGGGTTCACACAAATTCAGTTCTCCCATGTCAAGAGGCAAGGGAATATGCCTGCTCACTTAGTAGCAAAAAATGCTTATAGCATTGTTAATGACAATTGTATGGGTTGAAGAGGATCCTTGCTTTTCTAAGCAAGCCCTCATCCATGATGTAAACTTTATGTTTTCCTAGTAATGGAAAGTTTATGCATTCCCTATCAAAAAAAAAAAAAAAAAAAAAAAAAAGAAAAAAAGAAAAGAAAAAAACATGAGGCGCCAATTGAATCACAGAGCTCTTTAATTATTAACCAACTCATCAAGCTGAGTATTCTATTCCCTGGACGCATCCTTCACAGGAGGCAGCAATTCCTCGACCCACACAAAGCACATTTATTTGATTTGATATCTTTGATGGTAAACTACTAATCTTTGGAGATGAGGTGATCAAGACCATACACTTCCTCCTTGTTTTGTGATCTTACAACAAGGATTCGATCTTTCTTCAGCATGGCAGCAGTGATAATTTATTAATCTAACACATTAGCAATGTCCAAAGTTAAATAATGGTGTCATCTGTGGCCTCATCTGTTACCTACTCTGCAGTACTCTGTTGCCTCATAAATTATGACATGTTATCTAACAATGATATGTGCCTTTCAATTCATTATGGTCCCTGTCCTAACTCTTAACCTTGTACATCAACCAATTCATTTGATTGTATTTCATAGTTCAATGGGACCTGCCTAAGATACTAGTAGGCTTATCTTAACCTCATGCTTTTGTAACAGAGACTTTTTAGTTCCAGTGATAATTAAATTTGGCTGTATATACATTGCATGCAACCCAACTTTTTACTAATATTGACAAATTGATCCGACCACGTTTCCCCTCCATTGAATTGTCAGAAGTAGCTATTATACACCATACCCACTACTTTTGCTCTCTTTGCCTTATCTTTTCGGAGTCATCTACCTCATGATATGATTTTGGCTTTATAAGTTTATGTACCTTGTTGCTTGTTGTGATGATGAGTAGCTTTATATTGATATCAAGAGGTAGAGCCGACTGCTATTTATATTAACTGTATAGCCTACGTCTTTACACTTTTGTTAACTCAAAATAAATATTTCACAGGATGGTCCTGTTATTTTTAAGTCAAAACGTGGGGCATCGAGGTCCCTCATTTTAATGCCTTCCCATCAAGCCGGTTGGGATTGTGGTCCTTAAGTTTCATATCAAGCTAAGATGGCCCTGCCATATCATATAGAATAGTAAATAATCGAACAGTTCTCTCCCCCAACCAGTTATTTTAAAGTCGCTTGTTAAGGAATCTGAGATTGAATTTTATTTACAAAAAAAAAAAAAAAAAAAAGTTTCTTAACCTAGCAATATAGAGCAATTACTATGAAATAGATGTCACAAGTTTAAATCCTAATTCTATCGCATCTATTAAAAATCAATATATATGGATCTGAAAGTCCGTATAAAAAAAAAAGTGCATGTCTTTGTTGTAGGAGATACACTTAATATAGTACTCCTTCACTGCCACAGCCATACCCCGGGGTTGTCAATATGTTTGGACATTTGAATCATACCTATCAATGTACCTAACTATCCTACACTTCCTTCAATTACCATTCAACTCAGGCGTTAGTATATTTATTATGATTAATTTGAGGATTAATTGAGGGGAACCCGATTGCTTTTCAGTTTTCTTTTGGTCATACCAGACAAAACAAATTAAAAAAAAAAAAAAAAATACATAATGACGTTGTAGTGTATGAGCTATTGACTAATGAATATGTATCCTTATAAGAGAGATTAACATTCATTTGAATGGAATTCTTGTAAAACTCCATTGTCAGAAAAGCAAATATCCCCTTACTTCAGTAAAATAATTTTGGTTTAATTAGGTTAGATTTAAATATTTATTGATAGTTGGCTTTGTCAGAATGAAACATCGATCAATAGTTATTGAGACCCCTCTGCCAATCACCACCAATGCTTCAAATGGGGGCAGGTAGCATTATATGGTTCATATGGTGCTTTGTGAATCCTCTTGACTAGAACATGACAATGAATATCAATACTCACACGTGCACATAGCCAACCCCGACCATGACCACCCTTGACTCGGAGTCGGGACCATGTTATGTGACACAAGTTTTGCCTATCTGCTTATGTGCTAGTTGCAGAGCCCACTCTCTCCATCTTTCTTTTTTGGGTGGGTGTGGTAACAAACTTATAAGCCCACGTGAGATATATTTTCAGGGACGACCATATATAGAAGAATCATACAACCACAATTATTCGGACGTTAATGAAAAGATAAATAGAAAATAAGCATAGGAAAGAAATCAATTTGTAATGTTGTTTATGGACAAATATATATATATATATATATATATCTAAAAGCTGAAGCATAGTATTCATTATTGCTACGCTTTTTTTGTGCTACATCAGCGGTCATATCATCAACTTATTTCCCATTTTTCTTCACTACTTCCAACCATAATTTCCCTTTTACCTTTTCAATTCTCCACTACTCTTAACTTTAATGTCACTCTTCAGCTCTCTCTTCCTCTTCTTTTTATTTTGACTCTTCTAATCTCCTTTCTATCACTATAAATATGACATTCTCTCTCTCTCTCACATTCTATACATATTTTCTCACATGAAAAATGTTATTTCTCTCTCTCTCTCTCTCTCTCTCTCTCTCTCTCTCTCATGTTTTTTTTTTTTTTTTTTTTTGTGAATTTTTTATTTTTTGTATCTCTACTTTAGATTGATGGATTTATGTGTTCTTTAGAATTTTACTTTGGATTGCAATTTGGTTTTGTATTTTTAAGTTATTATCTTTTTTTTTTCTTTTCTATGATTGTTAAATGTTAGTCTATTCCATATAAATATAGTTTACAAAGGTTAGATCCTTTTGTAGTTGTAGTCTAGTTATGTAGTGTATTATAAACTCGGTTTAAAATACTATTATTATTTTATGTGTATTCTAATAAGTATTACTGTTTACTAAAAAAAAAAAAAAGAATATAATGTTATTCTATTATATATCATGACTTGGATAATTTGGTGTTTGACTTATGACTTATATATATATATATTTATTTTGATGCTTCTTTTTCTCATTATATTCTCTCTCTCTCTCTCTCTCTCTCTCTCTCTCTCTCTCTCTCTCTCTCTCTCTCTATATATATATATATATATATTATTTATTCTTTTTTGCAACATTACTTTAGGTTGATGAATCATTGTATTTTTTATAAAATATTATTGGTTAATACAATTTGGTAGTGTGTTTGATTTTTTAAGTTTTTCACCACAAGTCTTCTCTCTCCCTCTTTTAGCTTTTGTTTGATTTTTTTTTTAACATAATACTTGATGAACTAGAAATTTATGATCATCATTATACGAAGATCGTCATTCATTCAGAGAAGACGTTACGCATTTATTATGATCATTGATTACAAAACGTAATTGACAGACCAACGGTCACAGAATGAGCAGTGATCTCCAGAAAAAAATTTTGTAACGCACTAGTCGTTAAGCATAAATGCAGCACATCATTACCCATTAAATAGGCATACAACTATAAAAGAGAAAGATAACAGAAGCTAAAAGTACACACAAATACTCTATGAAATCACTCTCTACTAGTTTTCTCTCTAGAATCTTTCTCCCTTACTAACTTAAGCATTGGAGGCGGTTTGGCTGATACCACACCGGCGGGTTACACTTCCACCCAGCTTGTTTTGCAGGTTTCTCATCTACGACAAAGAGCTCAACTATTGATTTTTTTGCATCTTTAGTTTGGCGCCGTCTATGGGAACGCTAATCATTCAAGCCATCTTTCCCAGTGAAAAAAGAGTTCCTTGAAGTACGAGATGAAAGTAGAGACTGCACCTTAGCTAGATGTTGTGCAACAACAACAAATCCAAGCCCTCTTAGCAAATGTGGAAGAGTGGACTCACCAGAATGAAGAGCTACGAAAGGCGATGGAGTCTCAAAACGTAGAACATCAGCGAACAGGTGAAAACCAAAATGAAGAAGAATCAAATTCTCAAGCCAATAGGTGAGATAGAACTTCAGGAGAAAATTCCACTAGAGTGGAGAATGAGCTCTGCAACATGAGGAAAGAGGTGGACGAACTAAAAAGTGCTATGAAGGACAAAGGTGGAGAGAATCTGGATGGGATGATTTGAAGGATGGACTCATCCTTCACCACTGAAGCACTAAACTATCCCTTCCCACCAAAATTCTGCCACCCACAGTTGGAGTCATATGATGGTTCCAAAGATCCCTTTGATCACATTGAATCATTCAAGATGCTAATGCTATTGCAGATGACCTAGACGAAGTGATGTGTAGGGCATTCCCAACAACATTGAAAGGAGCAACCAGAGTATGGTTCAGTAAGATACCCCCAAGAACCATTGTAGATTTTGAACAACTTAGCAAGGGTTTTGTTTGTCATTTTATTGGGGGGCAAAGGCACAAAAAGCCAACTGACCATCTTCTCAACATTCAACAAGCAGAGGGAGAATCACTAAGGCAGTAAGTCACTCGGTTCAATAAGGAATTGCTGTAGGTAGATGAAGCTGAAGATCAAGTCATTCTAACAACCTTCCAATCAAGATTGCTTATAGGAGATTTCTTCTTCTCAATCACTAAAAGTCCACCAAAAATAGTAGCGAAGTTGCTCCATAAAGCCCAGAAATACATGAATGCAGAGGATGCAGTGCTCGCAAAGGAGATGAAAGGGAAAAGGAACAGAGACGAAGGACCAAACAGCAATCAGAACAAGAAGAAGGAGACATGAAGTGGTGGACAGACCATAGAAAAGAAGAAGGAGCTTCCAGATAGGAAACACAAGTTCACCAACTTCACTCCTCTAATAATGCCAATTGAGTAGGTCCTTATATAGATAAGAGATGATTCTTCCCTGCAATGGCCGAAGCCAATTAGCTCTCCAGTAGAAAGAAGAGATAAGAGCAAGTACTGTAGATTCCACCAGGACCACAAGCATTGTACTGATGAGTGTAGGCACTTGAAAGACCAGGTGGAAACTTTAATTAGGTAAAGGAAGTTGCAGAAATACGTCAGAAAGACGGAGCCATACAAGTACCAACAGAAGGACGATTAGGACAGAACTCCGGAGATAGGGGATACCAAACCCCTTGTAGGAGAAATAAAGACGATCTCAGGAGGAATAACAGCAGGCGGAACGTTGAAATCCCTGAAAAAGGCACAGGGAAGGGAGATAAACAACGTCCATTCATAGCTCCCTCCAATGAAGATGCCAAGGAATGACGAACCCGATATTATCTTCTCAAAGAGAGATGGTCGTGGCATTAGGCAACCTTATGACGATCCACTTGTAATCATGCTCAGAGTAGAAGAGTTTAACATCCACCGAGTGCTCATTAACAACAGAAGCTCAGTGGATATCATGTACTTGCTCGCATTTTAGCAAATGAAGCTGGATAAGAAGAAGATCAGGCCTTTCATCTCGCCTCTGGTAAGCTTCACGGGGGATAGGATCGTCCCGAGAGGCATCGTCACTCTAATTGTAATTGCAGGAATTTGTCCAGCACAGGTCACCAAGGAGATTGATTTCCTTATAGTTGATTGTCCTTCAACATACAACATCATCTTGGGAAGACCCGCACTTAACAGACTAAAAGTAGCAACGTCAAAATATTACTTAACAGTGAAGTCTCCAACAGCGCATGGGGTAGGAGAAATCAAAGAGGACCAAGTTTTGGCAAAAGAATGCTATCAAGCTGCCTTAGCATTTAAAGGTGATTACACATGGGTGATCAATGAACCAGAGCCCATTACTGAACCATTAGAAACACCACAAGAAGTGGAGATCGTCCCAAGAGACTTGACGAAGATATTAAAGACCGGAACAACACTTCCAACCCCTGAGGAAGAGAAAATGATCTCCTTCCTAAAGGCAAACCAAGATGTTTTCACTTGAAAACACGAAGATATACTTGGGATTGATAGGAAGATCATACATTATCGTCTTAAAGTCAACCCGGAATACAAACCTGTATAGCAGAAGTAGACAATGTTTGCACCAGAATGCAACAAAGCTGTAACGGAAGAAGTAGAGAAACTACTATAAGCTAATTTCATCAGGGAAGTCTTCTATCCAGACTGGCTTGCAAATGTGGTTATGGTAAAGAAAAGCAATGGAAAGTGGAGGATGTACGTCGACTTCACAGACTTGAATGAGGCTTGCCCAAGGGATAGCTTCCCCTTGCCAAGGATTGATTAACTAGTATACTCGACTATTGGACATAAGCTCTTGAGTTTCATGAACGCATTTTCTGGATACAACCAGATTCTCATGGATAAAGACGATCAAGAGAAGACCTTATTCGTTACCAGCCAAGGGTTGTACTACTACAAAGTTATGCCCTTTGGACTGAAGAACGCAAAAGCCACCTATCAAAGGTTGGTGAATTGCATGTTCTCTCATCAGATTGGAAGGAATCTAGAGGTGTACGTAGACGATATGCTGGTAAAAAGCAAGGACGAAGCCAACCACTTGGACGATCTCAAAGAAACCTTCAGCACACTACATAAGTACAATATGAAAGTAGACCCTGCAAAGTGTGTTTTTGCTATTGCTTCAGGAAAATTCTTGGGATTCATGATGTCCCAACCAGGTATAGAGGCAAATCCAGGTAAAGTAAAAGCAATAATCGAGGTATAATCACTAAAGATAGTTAAAGAGGTGCTGAGCTTAACAAGAAAGGTTGCAACCCTAAATAGATTTGTCTCTAAGGTAATGAACAAGTGCATGCCCTTCTTCAAGGTATTGAAAAAAGCTTTTCAGTGGACTGACGAGTGCGAGGAAGCCTTCACCAAGTTAAAGGAGTACCTGACGAAGCCACCTCTGTTAAGCCGCTCGGTGATGGGAGAGAAGCTGTACCTTTACTTAGCAGTATCCAACACTGCAATAAGTTTGACATTGATCAAAGAAGAAGGAAATGTGTAGAAGGCGGTCGATTAGACCAGCCAAGCATTTTAAGGTACAGAGACAAGTTACCCAAGGATGGAAAAGATAGCTTTCGCGTTGTTGGTTGCCACCAGAAAGTTTCGTCCTTATTTCCAAGCACACCTCATCGTTGTCAAGATAGATCAACCCATAAGAATGACGATGAACAAGATGGATATAGCAAGACGACTCATTTAATGGGCAATTAAGTTGGGCCAATTCGACATTAAATATCGACCCCGAGCAGCAATCAAAGCCCAGGTGCTGCTGACTTCATTGCAGAGTTCCCTTACCCCTATAAGAAAGAGGAACCTTCTATGGAAACATGGATGGTCCAAACGGATTGGTCTGCAACAAGGAAAGTAAGGGGAGCAGGAGTAGTGCTCACATCTCCAGAAAAAGAAACATTGAAGTATGTTGTCAGATTACAATTCCCACCAACGAATAACGAGACAAAGTACGAAGCACTGTTAATAGGGCTAAGCCTAGTAAAAGCTCTAGGAGCAAAGAATCTTATCGTCCAAGCTGATTATCAGTTAATAATTAGACAAGTGAAGGGAGATTACGAAGCCAAAGAAGAAAGGATGTAGAAGTACTTGAAGATCATCCAATGACTCTCTCTGCACTTTGACAACCTAGACTTTATGCAAATCCTAAGAACCAAAAACATAGAAGCTGATTTTCAAGCAAGATTGACCTTGTTAGGTGACTACAATTCAACCTTTGAACTATGTATAGAGATAAGGGGGCAGCCAAGCACAAAAGGTGGGCAAGTTCTAAAGATAAAAGAACATGACAAGTGGATGACTCCCATCATCCGTTATTTGAAAGAAGGATGGCTCCCTGAAGATAAGATGGAAGCAAGGAAGATACCAATCAGAGCAGCTCGCTTCATCATTATTGATGACGTGCTCTACAGACGAGGATATTCACTCCCACATCTAAGATGCGCCAGTTTTGAAGAAGTAGATTATGTGCTCCGCGAGATACATGAGGGACTTTATGGAAATTACGCTGGGGAAAGATCCTTAGCAGGAAAGGCGCTCAGAGCAGGATATTGTTGGCCAACCTACAAAAAGCGCATACAACATCGTCGAGCATGCAACAAGTGTCAATACTTTGCAAATGTCCAGAAGAGACCAGGAGAGATGATGACACCGATATCCTCACCATTGCCCTTCGCCTAATGGGGAATTGATATCATAGGTCCCTTCCTTTTAGGGAAAAAGTAACTTAGGTTTCTGATTGTTGCAATTGACTATTTCACAAAATGGGTAGAAGCAGAGCCAGTGACGATGATAACAGAGGCTAAAGTCACAAGCTTTGTATGGAAAAATATCATCTGCAAGTTTGGAGTACTGCACGTCATAATATTAGACAATGGAAAGCAGTTCGACAACCCCAGGATTCAAAAAGTTTGCCAAGACTTAGGAATTAAGAATCACTACTCTTTTCTAAGACACCCTCAAGCCAACGTCCAAACAGAAGTGACGAACAGAAGCTTGCTCAAAATTATCAAAATTAGGCTTGAGGGGGCAAAAGGGGTATGACCTGAAGAACTGAAAAACTTCCTTTGGGCATATAGGATGACCACAAGAGTCCTAACAAAAGAAACACCATTCAAAGTGACATTTGGCATTGAGGCCATCATACCAGTGGACGTAGGAATGACGAGCTTTCGAGTCAAAACATATGAAGATTAGAATAATAAGTAGGAGCTTAACAGCAATTTGGACCTAATTAATGAAGTCAAAGAAGAAGCTATGAAGTGAATGGCCAAACACAAAGAAGCAATGGCCAGGTACTACAACAGAAAGGTCAGGGTAAAGAGGTTCAACACAGGAGATCTCGTCCTTAGGAAGGTACCACAAGCAACAAAGGACCTATCCCAAGGGAAACTGGGACCAGCTTGGGAAGACCCCTACAAAATAATCTATTATTCCAGATAAGGCTCCTACTACCTGAGGTCTCTAGATGGCCAGGAATTGCCTCGATCGTGGAACATAGAACACTTGAAGAAATACAACCAGTAAGGAATGCTTGACATTTTCAAGTTGCTTAATCTTCATATCAGTCTGAATGACAACCATTACTTTCGTCATTCATAAGATCAATAATACATGAAAGAATTATGCATGTGTATTTATCAATGTTTATCCATGACTTTTCAAAACATGTACAATGCGTATTTAACAATGATTATTCATGATCTATCACTATCAAAACGTGTGCAACGCTTAGGAGTCATCCTTGGGAGACGTCTCAAGGATTTTCTTCATTAAAGTTTCAATGGCACACAACCAATGGCATCATAGCCATCTAAATTGTTCATACACAACTACCAAAGTCAACTAAATCAAAGTTGTTTAAACACAACTAATATAATTGTCATTCAAGACAAAATAAAAAATGGTTAACCTAAAAGACGCTCCAATACCACGACCCTAAGTCACAAGTAGAGCGCAATATCGTCATTGAAACATGAATCTGTAAAAAGCTGTTCAAACACAGCTAAATATACTAAGTTGTTCAAACACAACTAACATTGTCATTCAAACATGACTCAATAAAAAGCTATTCAAACATAGCAAAAAATACTAAGTTGTTCAAATACAACTAACATCGTCATTCAAATACGAATTAATAAAAATCTGTTCAAACACAGCCAAAAGTGTTCAAACACAACTAACATTGTTATTCAAACATGACTCAGTAAAAAACTATTCAAACACAGCTAAAAATACTAAATTGTTCAAACACAATAAGATAGTCATTCAAACATGACTCAATATAAAGTTGTTCAAACACAGCTAAAGAATACAACTAAGGTTGTCATTCAACATGACTTAATAAAAGCTATTCAGACACAGCTAAAAACACTAAGTTGTTCAAACACAACCAAAGATCATTGCTAAACTAGTCAAATATGACTCAATAAAAAATCATCCTACCATGACTAAAGGTAAAAAGCTGCTCAAATGCAAGCTACACATAAAAGTTGTCTCAACACAACTAACATCGTCATAAAGGGTTGTCCAAGCATAAAAAAGTTGTTTACTACAACTAAAAATAGGAAATACATAAACCTATATATCATCGTCAAAGGAATTGTTTAGTTGCCCAAAACAATGGGCCCAAAGAGAAATATTGTTCTTACCTCGAAGGGAAATAAAAAAAAGTAGAGAAAATAAAAGATTATTACTCATCAGGGATAGGGACTGTAGGGGTTACAACAGTGGCTTTCATTCCTTCAGCAACGTCTGTGGCTTCCTCCATCACATTCTCCGCTGTAGCCTTAGAAGGACGATCAGACATAAATTCTTTTTCAATGTCGTCAATAGCCAAGCCAGGGTGATGCTTTTCCATCCACTTCACAAGGAGATCAGAGCCCTCCACATAGTGTTTGCATAATTCATCAGAGTACTCGTCAGAGTCTTTGAAATCTTGTACTGCCATGGCCCCAACATTCTGTAGCTTTAGCTCCAGGTCATCAATCTGCTTGTCCTTCATCTCACAAAAGTCCTTCTCCACTTGTAGGCTTTTCTCCAAGGTCGCCACATGCTCCTTGTCATTCTCAGCTTCAGCAGCGAGGATGGTAACCTTATTCTTGAACATCTCATTCTTAGCGGATAAAGACTTGATCAAAGGCTCGGACGTAGCCACCTTCTTTTCCAAATCCAAGAACTTCCCAAAGACAAATAGAGACTCCCCCAAGGCCTACAAAGAACTTCCTTTAGCAAAAATAAAGCAAACGAAAAGAAGAAGTAAAGACGGCTTACAATGCTTACTTGCACAAGCTTCTAAATGTAGACGACATCACCTCGCCAGATGACTTCGCCATCAGAGGACTCAGATCATCCACAAAAAGTGCCTCGTGGGCCTTCAAAGCCATTGTATTAGCATCGTCCTAGAAGGTAGGAAGGAAAGATTTACCACAAGATTTCTTCTTCTTCCTTATCTCCTCTCCACCAAAGGCAATCATCTCTAGTGATGAAGCAAGAGAGGCAGAGCGCTTGGCAGGAGGAAGTGTTTTCGTGGGATCTTTCTTAACAACATCACTAACCTTCTTCTTGGACAAAAGGCCACTCACGGTTCCGCCCTTGGCCTTCTTGTCTTGAACTTTGGCTAATTTTTACTTACTAAACCTAGTCGTCATTCTTGAAAGGACGAAGAAAAGGTCAAAAAAAGAAAAAGAAAAAAGAGAGAGAGATAAGAAGAAGATAAAAAGAGAAAAAACACTTACTCTTTTTAACAACTTCCAAATCTTTCTGAACCTTAGTAGACGGTTTCGGGCCCAAGAAATGAAGAAATAAAGGTTGAGGAGAGACGAGCTCGTCAAAATCCTTGACGGTCTCCAAATATTCCCTTACTTTTTCAACATAAAGTTGGTGCCTCTTCTTTAGATAAGGACGCTGAGCAACTGTAAAACAAGAATACGAGTAAGTCGCCTATCACTGTCACTCCTTAAAAAAGGGAAAAACAATTAAAAAGATGAGGAAGACACACCAAACACTAGAACTCCCCAACTACGAAAAAACTTGGGGGCTTCGTCCAAGTCCTCACCAAGGACGAACTCCCAACCACTTCCAGAGATAAAAAAGAGATTTGGCTTCCAGTTTTGGAGAGATGAGGGGTAATCAAGGATTAACCTAGAAGCCCTATCCCACGGCTTAAACTCATAATAGCCGGGGTCCTTAGACTTCCTCAAATGATAAAAATGGAGGAATTCGTCCCTTTTAATGACATCACCCTCATTGGTAGACATCCATACCACCATGAAAGAAACAACGATTTGCCAAGAGTTAGGCGCAAACTGCTCCAGAGCAAGATGAAAATAGGAAAAAATTTCCCTAACAAAGGGATGAATAGGAAAACGAAGGCCATTGGTAAAATTGACCTTGTAGAAATAAACCTCATTATCATACAAGTGACAAGCTCTTTCTTCATCACTCGAGATCCTAATTTTTATAGAGCTAGGGAACTGGAATCTTCTCTGATCCGCTTTTCTTCCTTTTTGGAGAGAGAGCATGAGATGTTCTAGGCCTTATAGAGGGTAGAAACAGAAGTAGCCTCCGAGACCACATGATCATCAGATGAGGATAACCCTATCTCCAGGTCACTAGACCTTACCTCGTATATCCTCAACAACCTAGCTACCTCAACAGAATGGGAAACTAATGGAAACAAGGAAGAAAGGACAGAAGTATACGGAAAGTCCTTCCCTATGAAGGAACTAATCCTCTCAAGACGCTCCCCCTCTACAGACTCAAGTAAACTACCTAAATGAGAAAAAAAGAAAGCTATAAAAGGACAATCTGCTTTAACAGCAGAATAATCTACCATGGAAGAATTAGTAAAGAAGAAGAAGCACGAAGGACAAAACGCACTTTACTTGTATTTGGGTAGATATAAGATGTGCTCAATACTTCAAAGAACATGTTGTTCAAGTCTAGTATTAAAGCCATGAAGATTGGACTAAGAAACAAGTGAAGAAAAAGTGTTCACTAAAGCTGGATAGATAACTGGACAGATAGCTGGACACCTGCAGACACCTACTCGACAGCTGCTCAACAGATAGCTATCTATCGAGATTTAATAAATAAAATTGGACAGCTTCTAGATCGATCAAGCAGTTATCGAGGTTATGGTAATTCAGATTTTCAGATTTGATTTTCGGCCCATGTTTATGTATTTGTGTAGGGTTTCTTTTCTTACAACCCTAGACATATATAAGGTTTATTTTAGAGGCCGTCACATAAGAGAATACAAGGGGAACATATGCAAAAGGTGACCGAAGCCTTATTCTCTCTAAAAGAAGTTACTGCGTCTTTTGCGCTTTAGGGTTTTGTAACCAAGTGCTTCTTGATCTTCATCGTGTGGATGAATTGAAGAACTTTGCAGCCAACATTCTTCTTCCTCAAGTTGATGAGTGAGTCACGTACTAAGATCTATGCATAAAAGGGTGGCGTTCATGTATTGAAGAGTTCAAAGGTTCTGAAGCAGTAGAAGGTTTCTGCTGTAAGTTCATCTACGGGGAATGTAGAGTCTAGGGACAACAGTTTTGTACTAGATCTGAAATTTCTCTTTACTATAGTGAATTTCTTTTCGGGAAGGTTTCCCCCCCAGGTTTTTTACTGTGAAACTGGTTGGTTTCATTGGTTTTCCTAGGTCATCATATCTTGTCTTATTTACTTTTCCGCTGCATATGATTTTGACATGATATTAATGTTTGTTTGTATTAACAAGTTTTATTCATAATACACCTAATTAATAATTTTGGTTAAAAACTTGTTAATTCTTTCAATCGGGGTCTAAATTTTTCATCAAGTGGTATCAGAGCGGGTACATTCTGATTGAAATAATTTTCTGAGTGTGATCCTTGACCCCCATTGTCATGGATCGTGGACAATCTCTTTTGATTCCTCCTTTATTTGATGACACTAATCATGCGTACTAGAAAGTTCGAATGAAAGTGTTTTTGCAAGCTCTAGGTGAACAGGTATGGCAAGTTGTTGAAGTTGGATGGATTAAGCCAAAGAAATCGCTGGTGGATTGGGACAATGCAACAATTATAGCGGCAGATTTCAATAGTAGAGCCTTGAATGCTTTGTTTTGTGGGGTGACCAATGTGGAATTCAAGAAGATATCATTCATTAAAATTGCCAAGGAAGCATGGATTATTCTTGAGACCACATATGAAGGTACCAAGGCAGTGAAGACTGTGAAGCTTCAAAGACTCACTAGTAGTTTTGAAGAAATAAGGATGGAAGAGGATGAGACATTTGATGAGTTCTATGCTAAACTCAAGGATATTGTGAATTCTGCCTTCAACCTTGGAGAGTATATAGCAGAATTCAAAATTGTTAGGAAAATCCTTAGGTCCTTACCTAAAAGATTCCATGCTAAAATTACTGCCATTGAAGAAGTAAAGGACATTGATCAAACTAGTGTTTAACCCGCGCAATGCGCGGGATCATTTATGAATTAGAAAACAATCAACTTAATATATTATATTTAATGTGATGATAAAATAGAAAAGGGGTTGATGGTTAGTTGTTCAGATAATGATGTTAATGTGTAAACGTTCTTCTAAAAGACAGAAGTAACTTAGCATCAACAAATGTGATGGTTAGTTGTTCATTTTCGTGGTTTTTTTTTCTTTCCTTTTTTTCCTTTTTTGAGTGTTCTTTCCTGGAAGCTTCACAGGTATTAAAGTGTATTTTTGGGTTTCCCAAAAAAAAAAAAACTATTTCTACTAAAATAAAAAATAAGTATAATAATGACCATGGGTGATTCATCAATTTTGGACTTTCAATTTATCCCGACAGGCCCAATTATAGTTCTCATCTGAGACTTATAATTATAATTATTCTTGATAAAAACTTTAATTTTTTTATATTATGACGGCATTATACCCTGAAAATAGCACTAAGTTGAAAATTCCAAATGATCATTGACAAACAAATTTTAAAAGGGTCTTTAACCATGATTAGATGTCCATACTTTATTGGTGCAATAGAATTTTTAGCAAATTTTTAAGTATTATTTCATTCTCATAATTACTAATAAAGTATCTGTATATAAATCACTTTCTCAATAAAAAGAAGTATTTGTAAATCAATCAAATCTTTGATACCCCTTTGCAGCTTCTGCTTTGTGGTTATGCCATATTGGCTGCTGCACACACAATGTACATTACACTTTCAGATTTCAAATTCTACAATTTCTATTACTCTTCAAAAACAGCAGAACAGGTAGGATGGAAAACATGAATTAAAAATTAAATTGAATTCTGTAGTTGTGCTTTCTCTTTCTTAGTGCTCCGCCCCCCCCCCCCTTGAATAGTAAGCGGTAAGTCATTGGTTCAAATCCAATATAGGTAAAACTGGCCGAAACCCCAATTTTTGCTAGCATGGAAGCAAGTACAGAAACAAATGTTTAATACCTTGCAGTTCAGAAACAGCACACATCAAACTTATTTTCAATTAGTATTCCCAAAAATTTTGAAGCTGGAAAGAGAACTAACAAAAGTATAGGAGCTTGTACAAAAATCATTAGTAATAAGTAGGACAAAGTAAGAGAGATGAAGTCAGACCAAATCAACCATTTGTTTGACAGGTAAACCCTTTCTAGTATTACATTAATACATATCAATGCCCAACCTGCTCAGAAGAGTTAGACTAAAGGGCCAGAATAAACAATGTTCCATCTCAGAAGACTAATGCTACTACTTCATAACCAATTGATAAGCCTATTCTAGCAGGTGTTCTAGGGCATCTTACAAAGAATTACTTCTGGGCAGATGGGCAGAATTGTGGCAACTTTATCACGGTATGATCCTAGTGAAGCATGTAGAGATTATTTAGATTATATACAATAGTCATTTTTCCTAGATTTCTATTTTGTCTTAGTGCTTTTCCTAAATCCATAGATCCTTTGGATTGCTTTGGGTATTCAAGTCTCTAAACAAATAAAGAGCAATAAAATTATGGTATATAGCACCAATAACCCAGGGGTCAGAGGTCAGTTCCTGTTTTGTGTTTTTCAGGGAAAAGATGGAGAGGCTGAGGGAGAGTTGAAGAAGAAGCAGATATCTTCGATTTTGCATGGGTTCAACCTTAATCAAAACCAATTATCCAAATACCTAAATCTAAGATAACAAAAATTAAAATACCTGCATTGGTAGTGGCTTTGGCGGTGTATGACAGTGGTGGGAGGCTAGCATTTTTTGCCACTGGAGGAGTGTGAGAGTGCACATGGGCTATGGTTTAGGGGTTTTGGGAATTGAGAGAGGCAAAGAGAACGGAAAAGAAGAAGAAAGAGTATAAAACCTAAAATAAAAATAAAAATGAAAATAAAAATAAAATAGTCACATATTACTGAAAAAATTGAATGTTTTTTTAACTAGTTAATTTTTGAAATTGAATGATTTAATTCCAAAATAGACGAATTGAAAAAAATCTATTACCGAAAAAATTAAAAAAAACAAAGAAAGAATAGTCACATATTAAAACCTGATTTCCTTATCCCTAATTTTTGAATCCAAATCTAGAACCAAATTGAAAAAATTGAATGCATATAACAGATCTAATTTACCTAAAAAAAACAGAAAAAGAATAAAACCCATCAGAGGCATTGTTTGTGGGCAGAGGGGACTTTTTTCGTTTTGTTAGAAACAGAGGCACGATCTCTTCTTTCTCTGTGTCCCAGGATCACCTCTCTCTTTTTCTGTTTCTTTCACTGTATGTCCTAGATAGCGGTTCCTAACGATTACCATGGAGAGCTTTTAAATGAAACTGGTGCAATTGATCATAGTAAATATAATTCATACTAAGTTTCTCTACAATAAGTTAGGAATACAACTATATCTATACAGTAGATATACTTGCCAATGCAACTTGGATAGATTTAGATCCAAAATTACCACTTCAAATAGTTGTCTTCTTCTCTAATTTATTTCTCTCTTTTCAATTTCAATTTCAAATGAAGGTACATTCTTAACAATACTCACAGTGGTTCAAGACTAATCTGCATGGTTCCAATGGCTTTGAAAAAGGGACCATTTAGAAACAACAAACACAAAAACTTTAAAATTTAAAATAAAACTTTAAAGTAGTTTGATTACTCAAAGGTTTGCACTTTGAGTAACAAAACAAATCTTCATTCTACGTGAACTGAAAATCAAAGCAACTTAAATATTCAAAATTGATTCTAAATACCCAAAACATTGAGCCAAGCCAAATACCCTAAAAACAATACTACTTCTAACCAAAATCCTTTAATCAAAACCAAATCTTGCCCAAAATAATAATCTAAATCATAATCAACCCCCAATTGATCCTCCAAATAAAAACCAATCAACTACTAGTGCCAAATCTTGTCACTTTCTAATGGATAAGGAAGATAATATTTTATTCAATTCAAAAGTGTGTCAACACAAAAACCATCACCTATTCATGAATCTTTACATTTGATATTTAAAAACTTTGTTCAGGGAGTAAGGAAGAGTGCAACCTTTGAGAAGAAGATATCTCACATTTATATTAGGGAACATGCATATTTTTTTTTTCATTATGGTAAAGAAAGTACTAAGAAGAGCACTGGGATTAACAGTGCAAGTAAAATTCTCTATGATTAGTATTGCATGTAACATTGATTGTCTTTGACTTTGCGAAGGCAGAAAGCCTCATACTTGTAAACATATCGCTTCACCTTTATTGCTAATTGAGAAAATAATCCAATAGAAGCCTTGCTATGTTGCCTCCTGCATAACCTCTTGTCCAATTGACATTTAGCCACAAAAGCTAACACTCTCCAAATAAATCTACAATTACTCCACAATCCACACCATTGATTATACTATAAGATTTCACCCCTACCACACTTTTACATATTTTTGGCTTCAGTCTTCCTAGAACCAAATCCTTCTTACATAACCACCATCAACAAAGTCTTGCTTAACATCAAATTATTATAGCAGGCAACAACCTAGTACTGAAAAAAATTAAATAAATCTTCATAGCCTCTAAATAGAAACCAAATTAAACCAATTTCCATATTATAGTTTTGCAAAAAAATCATGTTTGCACAACTTCTAGGAAAATGTCAACAATTTTTCTAAGTTTTTTTGTTAACTTTGTGGTAACTATAAAAAACCTTGCAGACTTCAATCACCATTCATACATTATAGATATTGCAGCTTATACATGTTATCATGTGGTAATCAAAATTAGGGAAATAGATGTGGTTGCCAAAAATTCAATTGGAAAGACTTCTATGACATAATGATGCAGCAACCAATATATAAATATACTGTCTAACAACATTTAAGAACAATTTTTTTTTTTAAATGTACATTTGAACTATATGAATTCTAAATTAGAATATAACCTAAATTTAGTAAAATGGTTTTCATATAAATACAGCTTTATATATAAAATGTTAGTTGAATTCTAATTCAAACCACCTAAATGCAATGCAAATCAATTTAAAAAGTCAAATGCAAATCAACTGTAAGTGCAAATCAATTTAAAAGTTTGTAATCGAATGTCACTGAAATGCAATAGAAAAATAAAAGAACTCAATGGAATCAACCCACCTTTTGCAGAAACAACCAACTATTTAGTCAAACTTGGAAAGGATGCTTTAACTCACCCAAATAAATAAGTGGAGCACGATCTAATATACCTAGATTAACTTCACAGACAAAACAAACACAATCAGAACCGATTGAGATCAAATACTCTTTGCCCTCCCAAATCACTCTTAAACATGCAACTTAGAATAAGATCTGAATTTTCACTTTGTAGAAATACTGGAGCAATAAGAAATATTTCTAATTTTCTATAACTTGCAACTTGGTGACTATATTTAAAAACTAAGACAACCACATGATAAAATTATGTTGAGCAATTTTATTACTCAAATTTGCAAGCAAGCACGGCCCACACACACACAAAAACAGAAAAGGACCTGATGAGAAAAGATGAAAATAAACGCAAACCTTCAATGTAAGCCCTCAGAGGTCCATTGTAAAGTGGAGAAAAATAAAACAAAGGACATTAAGACTATAATGGGTGAGATTGGAGATCAATATTTCACATCATCATCACAATAAAACTCAACACTATAGCACACAACACCATTCTCCATGCTTATAACTTCAACCACGGGTTGTGCATGAGTGACAACCATACCAATAGATCAATGTACAGAAAGATAGAATATATACTAAATACTTTTATGCTATGAGAACCTTGTAAAGCATGCATTAGAGAAATACTTGAAGGACAAATTCGAGAAAATTTGGTCATTGGCAATATTAGTATGTAAAAATCCCCAAGTCCTCACTGTACCTTCTTTCTCCATCCGTAGAGATCTAGGATTTAGGGGTTATTTAAGGTGATAAGCATAATTTTTCAGTTATTTAAGTAAAAATTAAGCTAATCAAACTATTGAATAATTCACTATAAATCTCAGTAAATCTATAAATTAAAAACCTCAAATTTCCACTACAAACACACAAAACTCATAAACCTATCCAACAAAAAAATTCAATTAAAAGTAACATTTCATACCCAAATCTAAAAAATGGAAAAAAAAAAAAAAGCAATGTACGGTGCCCAAAAGATGCAGTGTTTACCGTTCTGCCTATTTCTTTGTTTCTTTCTCCGTGTCCCAGGCCTCATCTTCTCTTTATTTCATCGCCTCTCTCTTTCTCAGTCTCTCTCTGTTTTATCGCCCTTCCGATTCTGAAATCTAGAATGTGAACAATTGAGGGAGAAATACATTGAAATCGGAACATTCAAAGTTGAGTACTAACACCACCAATAAACAAAAGCAATATATTCACCCAAAGAGCAAATGATAAACCCTAGATCCAACAAAAACTAAAAAAATCAAAGTAGATCTAAGCGATTTGGAATCTGATCGATTCGAAATTGTACATGGTTGAACTTGAGGGCATGCAGATGAAAATGTCGAATTGAAAAGCGAAGAGAAAAACTTAATTTGAATACCAAAATCGAAAACAATCCAAACAAAATATCAAAACCTAATCATAATTAATAAACAAACTTAAATCGAAGATAAAAACTCACCAGTGAAAATTTTTTTGGGACAGTTAGATGAAGAAATCTGACAGGAAAGTGAGAGACATCTTCCATTCTTGATAGCAAACTGTGGAAATCTTTCAATGGGCTTCTGTTTTTTCTTTTTCATCGGCGGGGAAAACCTTTTCTTTTGGCCGTTTATGTTAACAAATGGAAAGAATGGATGATTGCGTGTTTTGGGTTTCAGTTTTTAGAGCGTGCAGTTTTTGATCTCTCTATCTCTCTCTCCTTCTTCATTCTCTGCCTCTCCGTTTCTCGATCTCTCCTTTCTCTCGTTCTCTCTCTCTCCTTTTTTTCTCCGTGTATCATTCCTTCTTTCTTTTTGTCTTAAGCGGTTAATTGCCTTTTATACCAAGACGGCTAAACAGTGTTTTAACACAGTGAAAAATTATAATTTATCGCTTTAAAATTGTGTTGAAACGATGCAACGTGTGGCTCTTTTAACTTAAAAGTTATATACATGTCAGTGGTTTTTTTTCCTTACGTGTCAGCACCTTGTTAAAAGGCTTCTGCTTTTATATATAGTATTAGATTCCTTTGACTGAGCTTGTAGGGAGCCTTTAAACCTATGAGATGGGATTAGGCTCAATGGAAAAAGGTGGAAAGAGTAAAAATTTGGCTCTTAAGGGTATAGAGGAAGAGATTGAGAACTCTGAAGATGAAGATAAAGATGAAGATGATGATGAAGACGAGGATCTAACCTTTATAACTGATGAAATTATCAAGTTTCTTCAGTTTAGGAAAAAGGATAAGGGCAAACCTCCTATGAAATCTAAATTTTCTAGGAAGGGTAAGAATGAAAAGCTCCTCATCCAATGCCATGAGTGCAAAGGTTCTGGTCATATGAGGATAGCGTGCCCAAACTACCTTATGAGGGAAAAGGCCAAGAAGTCAGAAGATAAAGGGCTGGTTAGTACTTAGAGTGACATTGAGAATGACTCTTCTGATGAGTATGTGGATGAATGTCGTCATGTTATGGCCTTTGCTGCCTCAACTGATAAAGTGATTCTGGAGAGTGCTAGTGATAGTGAGGATTCTTCTGATGATGAAGTATCTAAAAAGATGACCATTCGGGAAGCCTATGATAAGCCATGCACTGAAGTCATAAAATCTGAAAAGACTTCTCATCTTTGTAGGAAAGAGCTTAATGGGGTAAAAATTGAAAAAGCTGATTTGTTGGTCAAGCTAGATAAGACTACAAGGTTAGTTGAAACTTTTGTTATGTAAAACACCTCATTAGAAGAGAAAGTCAAGAATTTTGAGGTAGAGCTTAGTCAAGTTAGAACTCAAATAGAGAGGATGTCTAGTGCAAAGCTTGATGAGGTCTTGAGTGCTCAAAAGTCTAGTTTTGATAAGACTGGCTTAGGATATGCTGTCTCCTCCGGCCCCTCCTTTTCCACGGTTTCTAGATCAAGGACTGTCATTGTGCCTCAATTTGAGAAAGGTAATAAAGGTATGAAATCCAAAACTGTTTTGACTAATTCTAATTCTTTGGTTAGACCTCATGTTTGTCACTATTGTGGTGTTTCTGGACACATTCGTCCTAATTTCTTTAAGTTGTATCCTCATAACCAATTGTCCAAACGGTCACAGGTTTCCTCTCAATGACCTACACCTTTTTTTAGAGAGTTACTAAAAGTTTTGAACTTTTTAACTCAATTTCAGGAGAATTTTAATTCTTCTATGTCCTTTAGTAGACATACTAGGACATGTGCCTTTTCATCTTCACGACGAAAGACTCGTGCTGTGTGGGTGAGAAAGGAGCCTAAGACTTAATTGTCTTTTTTTGTTGTCCTCTGCTTTAATTCTTTCTATCTAAAGTAGGACTCTCTTTGCTTAATTTCTTACCTACTTTTGAAATCATGCTTTCATGTATCTGCACCTTTCTATCATTCTCTCATGTATATGCATCTTTCTTTCATATTTTCATGATTGTTTGTCTGTTTTTGTTTGGTTGTTTAGTTTTTATTTTTTTTTTGTTTTCAAAATAAAAAAAAAATAAAAATTAGAAAAAATACAAAAACAGTGTGTTTGTGTACATTGGTTCTTGTAAACATTAAAATGACCATTGAAACAGAGTTTTCTAAACTTTGTATCTCTTGTAGCTTAGATGAGCATCCTTATGCACAACTAAGCAAGTGAGTTTTGTGGCTCTTTGTTTGTGATGAGTAAAGTTAAGTGATCTCTTGTACTTAACACTCGTATCACTTTTTTTGACGGGTAGGATTAGAAAATCCTAAGAGAAAGGCATAAATAACCATCTCACCACTGTTACTCTCCAATTATGATATGACATCTGTATGCTTCGGCATAGCAAAAGTGCAATGTCAATGACATCTGTATGCTTCGGTATAGTAAAAGTGCAATGTCGACAAGCTTAACATAACTGGGTATTTCTTTTCTCTCTTATATGCCCATGCATGATATGCTAAATAAAAGAAAATATGCAAAGGAAAATAAAAAGAAAAAAGAACAAAATGCCTTAAAATATGATTGCATGCGTGTTTTCTAGAAGATGTGAGAGTTATAGGATGTACCTTGAAGGTGATAGTCCCCATTAAATAGTTATGATTGTGTGTGAGTTACAGAGATTTTCTCATATCTCAAATCGTCATAACTTTGAGGCACTTATGCAATCTTGCAATGTTTTTCACACACAACACGCAATATTCTTTGTTACTTTTGATACATGTGCAAGTACAATGTGATTTGACCATCACAACATTTATATGTGTTAATGTATGCTCACTAAACTGTCTTAACTTTTCTTTGAAATATAAAATTGGTTAGACTTGTTTTGTATGTGTGTGTGTGTTTTGGATCAAAATGCATGACATTTTTCTTGTTGAGAGATGTTTCTGAGAGGTTAATATGTTGGTTGGATCTTTGGTTGAGTTGCATTCTTGATTGCATTCATATTTGTGTTTTTCTCTTCTTGAAAAACTATTTTTAAGCAATCTCGACACCTCCTCGACACCTCTTGATACCTGGTTTATCTGTCGAGCTCTTTAGTTGCATCTTATCACAATCTCGACACCTTTCGATAGCTAGGTGGATCGATCAAGATATCTTCTGTCCGCTTGATAGATCCTTGACACCTTCTCGATCCATCGAGGTTGGCTCGATAGCTTCTCGACACCTCCCAATCGATTGAGATATCCTTGCATGCATTTCATTTTTCTTTGTTTTGCATGTTTCTCTTATCTTGTCATCCATAATATCTTGTTTCATTACATTGATGAATTTTTATGGATTATTTGTGCCCCATTGATCATCCTTGATCATCTTTATGTTTCTCGGGTAAAACTTTATAGCTTCCTATACCATCTGTCAATCGTGACAAAAAGGGGAAGAAATTAGAGAAATTGTGGTTTCTTTCTTTAAGATTTTACAAATTAGGGGGAGAAATACATGTCCTTGTAAGGGAAAGTTGTGTTTCATTTTGTTATGGGGAGTGTTTACCTCCTTGTTCATGTAACTAGGTCTTGTGACCATTTTTACATACAATATGGTATTTATCAAGTGGTATATATATGATGATGTATGTTTTCTTCATTTATCTCTACATGTGTTATTTCTTTTCTATCTTTATACACATGTTTCTTTATTTGTATGCAATCTATTATTTCTGTTTCACACAAAGATGTCTTGATGTGTTTTGTTTAAAGTGTTTCAGAAATACAGGTTGTCAAAGTCTTCCATGCCATGAACTCTTTTCTTGCAAAATTTTTCAAGAGTTTGTGTTAGGGTAGATTTTATTGTATTTAACAAGTGAGTGTGAGTTGAGTGATTTATAACTTCTCTCATATGTTCATTTTTTTGTTGTGTTTTTGTCACGGATTGCCAAAGGTGGAGATTGTTAAGGACATATTTTATGTAGTTGGCTAATCCTTTGACAAAATGCACTTTACTTGTATTTGGACAGATCTAAGATGTGTTTAATACTTCAAAGAACATGTTGTTCAAGTCTAGTATTAAAGCCATGAAGATTGGACCAAGAAACAAGTGAAGAAAAAGTGTTCACTAAAGCTGGATAGATAGCTGGACACCTGCTGGACATCTGCGGACAGTTGCTCGACAGATAGCTATCTATTGAGATTTAATGAATAAAGCTCGACAGCTCCTCGATCGATTAAGCAGCTATCGAGGTTATAGGAATTCAGATTTCCACATTTGATTTTCGGCCCATGTTTATGTATTTATGTAGGGTTTCTTTTCTCACAATCCTAGACATATATAAGGCTTATTTTAAAGGCTGTCACACAAGAGAATATAAGGAGAACATATGCAAAAGGTGACTGAAGCCTTATTCTCTCTAAAAGAAGTTACTGTGTCTTTTGCGCCTTAGGGTTTTGTAACAAAATGCTTCTTAATCTTCATCGTGTGGATGAATTGAAGAACTTTGCAGCCAACATTCTTCGTCCTCAAGTTGGTGAGTGAGCCACGTACTAGGATTCGTGCATAAAAGGGTGACATTCATGTATTGAAGAGTTCAGAAATTCTAAAACAGTAGAAGGTTTTTGCTGTAAGTTCATCTAAAGGGATTGTAGATTCTAGGGACAAAAATTTCGTACTAGATCTGAATCTTCTCTTTACTATAGTGAATTGCTTTACGAGAAGGTTTCCCTCCAGGTTTTTTACTGTGAAACTGGTTGGTTTCATTAGTTTTCTTAGGCCATCATATCTTATCTTATTTACTTTTTCGCTGCATATGATTTTGACATAATATTGATGTTTGTTTATTTTAACAAGTTTTATTCATAATACACCTAATTAATAACTTGAGTTAAAAACTTGTTAATTCTTTCAACCGGGGTCTAAATTTCCCATCAGAACTAATCCTCTCAAGACACTCCCCCTCTACAGACTCAAGTAAACTACTTAAATAAGCAAAAAGAAAGCTATAGAAGGACAATCCGCTTTAATAGTAGAATAATCTACCATGGAAGAATCAGAAAAGAAGAAGAAGCATGAAGGACTTACCACGAAACGCAGAACAGAGAAAGGAAGCTTGGAGGAGAAACAAACCCTAGACTAGAGAACTCAATAAGTAAAAATACAAAAGAAAGGAAAGAGGAGGGAAAAACGCAAAACAAGTAGCCAAAACTCATGCGGGAAAACCGAGACATGTTTGCATGTCAAATACATCCTAGTCGTACATGTGGTGCCCAACTACCTAGACATCAAATCATCATAAATGCGTAGCACACAAAATTAGAAGCGTTAGACGAATTTGTTCTTATCTCGTCTAAAAGAAGAGATAAAGAACAAGGGGGCAGCTAATGAACCATAAATTTATGATCGTCATTATACAAAGATCATCATTCACTCAGAGAAGACGTCACACATTTATTATAATCATTGATGACAAAACATAACTGACGGACCAACGGTCACAGAATGAGTTGTGACCTCTAGATAAAGATTTTGTAGCGTACTGGCTGTTGAGTGTAAATGCATCACATCATTGCATTAATGAGGCATACAACTATAAAAGAGAAGATAACAGAAGCTAAAGGTACACACAAGTACTCTACGAAATCACTCTATGCTCATTTTCTCTCTAAAATCTTTCTCCCTTACTGACTTAAGCATCAGAGGCGGTTTGGCTAACACCACACTGACGTGTTACTCTTCCACCCAATTTGTTTTGTAGGTTTCTCATATACAGAGACGACCCCATTCATAGCATTGCCCATCCGCTATGATGAAGAGCTTAACTGCTGATTTTTTGCATCATCAATACTTAATTATTTTGGAAGTGAGATTTTTAATTTATATCAAAATACAATGTTGGCTATGTATTTTAATGTGTCTATCAGCTATTAAAATTAATTCGCTCAAGATGAATATGTATAGACAATTTTTTTTTCATTGATTTATTATTTAGTTATAATATCAAAATTAAAGTAAATGAATATGTAAAGTTAAAACTGCCTAAGATGAATTTGTAAAGCCAATATATTTATATATTTAATATTGTCAAAAAATTAAAAGTAAAAAATAAATAATAAAAAGAATAATGATGCGGCCAATGATGTAACGAATGAGAATGCTCAATAGGAGAGTACCTAGCAACAAAAACGTGATATGAAGATCTAGATAAAGACAATTAAATCTTAATAAATAAAAGTGTATGCAATAAAAAAAAAAAAAAAAAAAGATCATGTTCTCTTTATGTTGTTATACAAAATTTTTTTTTTTTCATTTCGATAGGTGAAGTGTTCAATTTTAGACATAAAGTCTACTTTTTTTCCTACATATTATTTTAAGTATTAAATTTATAATATAATATAGTCTCTTAGGAATGTTTAAGAAATATGCAGTTCCAATCTCATTTATCTATATTAATAAAAAAAATTCGATCAATAGTTTGACACTACTCCTATGATAAGAAAAATTATAAATATAATAATCTCTTTTTAAGGCACTAAATTTTTTGAATAATATATGTGAAACTCAAACAATTTAGTTGTACAGGAAAAATAAATCCAAATAATAAAATGATGATATATTTTTTGAGATAGATAAATGAAAAATGATTTTAGAAATTGTTTGAGTTTTTGGGAGAACGAATTATTTTTCTCAAAATTTAGAGAACAAATTATATAGACAAAAATGCAAAACCGACCCTCTAACTTTCAGTATTTTTCATTTTAGTCCTTTAACTTTCAGTTTTGTCATTTCAATTTTTTAACTTTCAATTATTATCAATTTAGTACTCTGTTAAACTTCAGTTATGTCCTCTCATTAATTAAGCTAAAACTAAGTTGTTGTGGCTTTTTTTTTTTTTTAACAATAAATTTTGAAATTTAAAAAAAAAAAAACAAAAAAGAACTGATATTAAAAAAAAAAAAAACCGAGGAATCATTCCACGCCCAAATCACTCACCGAAAAAGCTTGTAAATTTCCTACACACTTCTCAAACCCAATCCTCCACATTATAAATCCAAAACACAACAACAACAAAACTCCCACTACCACTTTCAGGAAACTAGCTACTCATCAATCTCTCACAAAAAATTTTCAGCTTTCTTTCCACCATTTCATGCCAAGATTCAATCTTTCAAAATCCCATCTCTTCCAATGTCCAAGAACACTCCTAAAACTGAAGAAGACAATGGATCTGACCCTGACCCAATAAAAATCAAACCGTACACGTGGCCGTCTTTAGCAAAACCCATGAAACTGCCACACCCACAAAAACGCTCCGTCCACCCTCTATTCGGCATTCTCCTCCTCATAGTCTTTGCCGCACCATCAGCTTCCGCACCGTGCTCCGCCGCGTCGACGTCAGCCTCAGCCTTAGTGCGTGGTCCACATAGAAGAAAACTCATGTCCTCAACTTCAACTCCATGCTTCTCAAATACACATCTGTCGACATCTCCGAGCCACGCACTAAACAAGAGATAAAGCAATTGCTAGAGGGCAACTTTGCGAGTCAAGGCCAATACCGAACCTTCGCCTTGTGGTGGAGATTCGACACCCATGACCTCAGAGCAAGATCCTCTAACAGTATATCAGTTTTGCTTCGTTCGTCGAGGTTTTATTGGTGTTGGTTGCAGTTCCTAACTGGCTTTTCATGGCTTAAACGTTTTTTTTTTTAATATCAGTTTTTTTTAATATTCTTTAAATTCCAAAATTTATTAAAAAAAAAAAAAAAGCCAATACGACATAATTTTCGCTTTTGACTTAATTAACGGTAGAATATAACTGAAATTTAATAATATATTAAATTGATAATAATTAAAAATTAAAGAATTAAAACGAAAAAAAAATTAGAGAGCCGATTTTATATTTTTGTCAATTATATAATATATCATAATTAAAATAAATTATTTATTCTCACGCATTGCGTGAATTTGCGACTAATTAATACAATTAATACGCAATGAATTCAAGTTCTTACAATTAATACGTAATGAATTCAAGTTCTTAATTTCTTCCCCACACACACACCCTATGTTTTCTGCACGTATATATGGTACTATTATTACCTTCTTTTTCTCTTCTTTTCTTGTCTTTTACAACGATTTTTGGCTTATAATGTTTGAAAAGCAGTGCATAACATACAAAAACATCCTTTTCACAATTATGCAGAAGCTTTATTGGCTCGTACAAATACAATGCCTACCAAATACGGGGCACATAATGTAGCCCACAAGTAGGAAACCTTTTTTTCAACTTAGACTTAATCAACATATACACACAAAATTACCTATTTTCACAGTTTGCGACTAGTTAAAACAATTAATAGGTAATAAATTCAAGTTCTTAATTTCTTCCACACACCCTATGTTTTCTGCACGTATATATGGTACTACTATTACCTTCCTTTCTCTTCTTTTCTTGTCTTTTACGAAGATTTTTTGCTTATAATGTTTGTAAAGCAGTGCATAACAACAAAAACATCCTCTTCACAATTATGCAGAAGCTTTATTGGCTCGTACAAATACAATGCCTACCAAATACGGGGAACATATTGTAGCCCACAAGTAGGAAACCTTTTTTTCAACTTAGACTTAATCAACATATACACACACACATGATAATTCATATTTATTCCTTGTATCTCCAATATGCATGACTAGCGGCTCTTTTTCACATATACAAGGGCATGTACGTACGTAAGGGGTAGGAGTATATGGTATATGTACCACTTGGTAGATAAACGATTTGGTTGGTTTGAAAATTAGAAACCCGCAACACACTCTGGTGGGGTCACTGGGAACCTCGGTTTATCAGTACAGTAGTCATAGATCATGTGGTTCATACGAACCCACTTATACTTTCTAGCTTCAAGTGGACTGAGCAATTGGTAGGTTGTTCCTTCCCACCAATTGCTGGGGTTTGAGGCACAGTTAGAGGGTCCTGGCACAGGGCACCCTTCAATATCAAAGTCCTTGTAATAAGCATAGAAAGGTGCTTTGCTCCAATCAATCTTTTCAAGTCCACCTCTTGTAGCCCAGTTATCAGCTTCCCACAATGTTGAATAGACCCCCATAGGTTGCAACTTTGGGAATGGGATTCCTTTAGCTTCGTTATTCTTGTAGACCCTAACTGGCACATCATCGACATAGAAACTGCAGTACCAAACAACAATAACATTAATAACTCAATTATTGACGCAGAAAGTAATTAAAAGACTGTATTGCTTGCAAATGTGTGTCGGTCATGCTTATTATCACAATTAATATTTTGATACTATTTTTATGAGGGATAAAAAAAAATTATCAAAATATTAATTATTTTTTTCTTATAAATTTTTTTTTAAATGAATTATTAATTAATTCTAAGACTATTCATTAGCATTTTCTTTTTATATTATTGGAGCTATATATTGAGAATGTAGATTTGAATTGTCGACATTTTTATTGGAAACATAAAAAAAAAAAAATGTCAATGCATGACACTGTTAACTTACACAATATGACGGTGGTTCCAGAGTATTGTGTAAGTGTGGAAGTCAGCTGCAGGATCAAACCAAAGGTTGATTCTTTGTTCCCTATTACCCTTTCCACTAGCATAGATATTGGTCTGGACCGTGTACGGTTGTCCGGTCCGATTCCCCAAGAACTCAAAGTCCAGCTCGTCACGAATGGTATCCGTGTTGGAATTCATCTACAACACAATTCAGTGCAAACAAATGAGTATCAAGAACTTAGCTTACACACAGGAAAATTTTCAAATTGAAATGTAAACATACATAGAAGGCAGTGACAGTTCCGGCAGAGTCTCCAGGAATCAGCTTAATCTTCATGCTGACACGCCCGAACAAGTACTGTCTCTTGGAAGCAAACCCACATCCTGAAATTCAACAATTTTATGATCATATAGTACTGCTACTAAACACAAAGTTTGTCATATCTATATGTCTATCATAAAATATCCAATTAAATTATTTTTCAATACAATATATGTGACCCCACGCAAAATGGTACCAGAATTTCGGTCTAGAATGAGTTGGATGGCCCTCCCTCTATCGATCTGCTTGATATGGGAATCAGACCACGTGATTTTAAAATCTTCAAGAAAAGTGGCGGGTCTCCCTGTTACCGAGAGAGCAAATACAAACACAAAAAGTGAGAGACAAGCAAATGCATTTCTTAAGGAGGAATACATAGCCATGATGATTGTGTTCAAAAAGGATGGAGAAAAAAGAGAGACTTATTATGAATGTGATTTGGGATAGAACTTTGGGGGGTTGTATATATAGTAGTGATAGCAAGTGATTAAGAGTGCTGTATTCAAATGGAAAATGCCAGTACAGCTTGGCTTTCCATACAGCTAAACGCAAGCAGTCATTTAGGCCCTACCAAAAATTGTTTTTTAGTTCCATTTGGGCCTCTTCTTTATCGTCGGCCTCATGATTTTCTTGATCATTCATCTCATTGCGTGATAAAATGTAATAGTGATGTCCATCTAACTATTATTATTTGTGGATGTAAAAATTGCCTAGCTCATCCTATACTAATTGATTAATTTCCGTGACATTCTAAAAAGAAAAGTAAGTTGGATGTGATTGTGATTTGATTCAGATGTGTGATTTAATACAGCCGTATATTTAATTAGCACCTAACTCCAAGGTCTAGCCCGTCATTGTTTCATAGCCTGATGAATTCGTAGTCAACTAGCATGCCCTGGAGTTAAAACCAATCTAATCAATTCGTGCACTATCTGTGGACAGCCAGGAGAAATTGATTGATATTGAATGGCTATAGGCAAGTATACAGACTACTGTAGTGTATGACCACAAAAGTGGGCCTTGTTCTAGGTTGAGGATGGACTAGTGAGCCATCATTTCAAGCTGTTATAATGGATTTTTAAGATAAAGTTGATCATGACATTAGTAGGTTGCTGATCAGATTTGATATTAAAATTACCACATATGTGAACTTTATTAGTAAGCTTTGTTTAAATACTCAAATTGGAGTGTCAATGATCATATAGTTAAGTAACACATCCATATGGTTTTATTGGGTTTAAATGTAGAAGTCGAGTCTCCTTTTTACAGTATACAAAAATATGTCTAAAGTTTTCTCTACATGAAACTTGAGTTGTCAGTGGTCTTAAAAAAAAAACAAAACCTTCAGATGTCATATGTGAGAGTCTTGAATTAAGATCCTTTGGTAGCATCATAAATGTTCTACAAATAAAATATGGGAGAGTCATCATTTCAACTTAAATACAAAAATCAAGCGAATAGAAATTTTTTTTTTTTTTTTTTTAACTTTGGTAATGTTAATTGTTAAGATAGGAGAGCTACTCTCATCACCCCTTCTATTAATATTATTTCTTATTTATAAAAAAAGGTCAATAAAAAAATTTTATAGATAAAATATGAATATGATGATATCACCTTTTAGTGAGATTTGAGAAAATATTTTCAGTGTAAAGATTAATAACTACATGTTATGGTTTCATAGTTAACAAAAAATTGGTTCATGGGATACAAGGATTTAGGATTTGTTTGGTTGATGTGAAATGATAGACGGAGAGAGAAAATATGAGAGAATGGAAGAGTAGACATGGCAAAACGGGTCAAAATTTTCTGACCCGACCCGACCCGACTCGAAAAATACTCGACCCGAACCCGATTTTTTTGACCCGAAACAAAAACGGGTTGACCCGTGACCCGACCCGAGTTTTTCGTATTTTTTGCGGGTCAACCCGACCCGACCCGCAATCCGACCCGAACCCGAATTATTTTTTTAAAACTTTTTTTTTTTTGGTAAAAAAAATTAAAATTAAGACAATAGTAGTTTAATTGTTTATTATGAACTTTAAAGAAACAATTGATACATTTACATATGCAAATTAATTGAAAGATAAAAGGTTGAGCATTCTGTAATGAGTAAAAAAATTTTAATATTAAATAACAAAATACATGCCAAGATAATATGATTACAGTAGAGTTAAAAATATAGATTTAAAATTGTAGACATGTGTGAGAAACATTTACAAGTGTAAAAATAGTGAAGCCAAAGTATCAAATTAGCATAAATTATGAATGCTTAGACTCATTTTTTAACAATTTATGCCCAAAATAAATGGCTTTTCAAAATAAACTATGATATTTCCTAGAGTGTGTCTTGCTTAGCAATGATATGATATTCATAAAAGAGACCATGTATAATTAAGTAAGCAATTCAATTTTAATGTATATATCAAATTGAAATAGAGTGCCAACCACAATTGATAATAGAATATAAAATTAATTTTCAAGATTGTAAATTTCTTATATGTTTTTATTCTTTATCAAATGAGTCATCCAATAAGTCATTTGTAATTTTGTTTTATATTTTGGAATGTTAATATTGTGTAGAAATAAAACATGTGTATTTGTTTTACTTATGTTTGTGTTATTTTGTTATAAATAACAATGTTATGATTTGTATAATTTTGAAATTATTGAATAAGTATTAATAAGGTTAACTGAATTCATTCTTGATATAAGTGGTGAAGTCAAAATAATGCATTTTATATAAAAGAATTTGTTGCATAACTTTTCAAATGACAAATACATGTTGTTTTATTTATAAAAAAATTAAAAATAAAAATAAAATAAAAAATCATGTGAAAAATACGGGTCAATACGGGTCAACCCGACCCGACCCGCAACCCGATTGACACGAACCCCTTTTTAACCCACTTAAGATGACCCGTTTTTGACCCGTAACCCGATTGACCCGACCCAAACCCGACCCAACCCGCCCGTTTTGCCATGTCTATGGAAGAGGAGAGTGTTTGGTGGGGGCCGGGCAAATAGGGGTGAAGGAGTCCCTAAACCTACCATTTAAGAGGAAAAAGTTTTCTCCCAAATTTGAGAAGAAAACTAGAGAGAAAAAGCAGAAAGGGAATGAGTTTGATTTGAAATTATTCATTTACCCTCTTTTTTATTTATTAATATTGCTAATTTTTTTTCTTCTTGTTTTTTGGAAATGTCACTAATGCTACTTTACCGTCTCTTTTTTATTATAAAAATGCTTACAAATTGATATGATAATGAATGCAATTAATGTTATTTCAAAAAAAGAATAATAAAAAATATTTGAATTATTTTTTTGTAATGAGTGACATATTAATATATAAAATTTGTGTAACAAATTTGTAGTATTTCTAGTATTATTCAAGGGGTCACTAGACTTAAAAGAGTAAATACGTGGCAAATTCAACACCAATCAAAGGTATAATTGCACTCAAGATTATTTGGTTGCGATTTTTTTCCTTGCATAAATTTCTTTGGGAATTGGTATAGCTGGTTTAGGAGGATCCTCATATTTTGGTCCAGCAATACTGTATATAAAGAGAATTTGGAAGATGGGGCCGACCAAACGAGTCCTTATAACTGACAGGGAAAGACTTAAAGAGTTTTTGAAGCTAAAAGACAAACAGACCACTTTTCTCATACATAATTGAAAATGAAGAAATGGCATTGGATTGGGAAGGTATAAATGGGCTCTGGGCACAAGAGTGATAGTAATTTTCTGGGCCTTATCTGACGTTACGTATATGGTAGGAATGACGACAGTACTGATTAATTAGACGTAGTCAAGCCCAATCAATTTCAACACACGTCCAATTCTTGTGCTTAATTGTGGCCAAGTTAAGGATTTTTATTTATTTATATATTAATATTATTTTTTATAAACTTTTTAAATCTATATATGACATTAGATATCTCCTTTTGGTTATAGATTGATATCTTCTTATTTATATATTAATATTAATATAATACAAAAACTGTTTTTTTAATGACAATTAAATTTAATACAACTATTTGTTTGAATTTAATTTGAAAACTTAAAATATTACATCTAAGTTTTACCGTGGGGGTTGGGGTGGGGGGGGGGACTTGATTTCTGGAAAATTTGTTAATTTTCTTGTATTTATACTAACAAATTTTCTATTGGGACAGACCCCGACCAAATGAGAAAACAATTTTTATTTTTCTGGACAATTTGGGAGCCTTAAATGGGAAAATAAACTCCTAATTTGGAATCTACACAAAAATTGCGTGGGAAAGCAGCTACTTTGAGCGAAAAGAAGAAGTTATCTAGGAAAAAGTCAACATTCATTCAACAACAATAATGGTTAGTTTGTGTGGAGCGAGAGAGAGAGAGATGTTATTTAGGAAAATGTTTGTGATTCTCATAATTACAAATTAGAAATAAATAAGTTGCCTAACCCATTGTACATTCATGCATTTAGAGGAGAAGATGAAAAATCAAAATTTATTGTGCTTTTTATATTCCCAGTCCTTACCCGCTACACTCTACAAATACTTGAATTTGTGAAGTGGTTATTGCATAAATAGTGTGCAATGATAATTTTTGTTATAACTTATCAAAGTAATGCGAATAGTGATAATTACTTATATATCGATCCATCATTTCTTTTCTTTTTGCCACTCATGTTAATAGTCAATTATATTGTAATTGTGATACAAAAGTTGTATAAGTAAACATTCTTAACAAAGTAAAAAATAAAACAAATTATGCTACTCTGTTATTTAGCTTTCATCCATTCAAGCTGATGCTGATGTTTTATGGGAATCAGAAATTCATTAAAAAAGAAAAAGAGAAAGAAAACAACAATAACAATAACAACAAAAGAAAGGGAAGCCGTTGAGCCAACGTTGATCTTTCAAATCGATCAATAAATAGTGAATATGCATTGATGGGTCACACCTGCTTAGACTGTACACCATCAAAATCAACTTTCAATAATTTTGGGCTTTCAAATTGTTGACACTTCCCTTCTCAAAAAAAAAAAAACTGACACTTCACCCGTGCTCTTGACAGAATAACAATTGGTATAATATACAAGGGGTGCATTAATTTCTTTTATCACTTAGCCAGAAGAAGAGGAAAAAAAAAAGAAGATTGCGAAGGAATGCATTCTAGTTCCTAAGGGGAAAAAAAATCCTAGAACTAACTGCAGCTTGTAAATGAGGGAATGGTAGGACTTCCATTTCCTAATTCCTAGGCATTAGTCCTCCTAGCGTATTTACAGCCGTGGCAAACATATGAAGGCTGTCTGAGGTAGGATTGAGCACAAGCCAAGCTAGGTCGGATTTAGGCCTAATCCGGAACTCGATCTGATATCAAGACCCGAAATCTTGCTCATTTGTACCTGCACGGGTTGGATTGGGTCACTTGCTCTCTCAAAATCAATTAAGTTTAGTTATTTGTTTGAATTTAACTACATCTATGCGTTTGAATTTAATTATGAAACCTAATGTATTGTATAAGTAATTTAGAATAACGTTGTGAATTATCAACTATAGTTAGTTTAATTAATAATGTCTCATGTTGTCAATAAAGAGATATGAGGATTAAATTCCGTCTACACCAAAAACTAATTAGTATTTTGGCCTCACAATGCATGTACTTCATAATTATTGTGCTTTATCATCAAACTAATACACCATTTGATTTTTTTTATGAACATGATTCAAACCCTAATCCTTTATTCAACAATAAAATACTTTACCTGTTAATATATAAAATATTTCATATGATTCAATTAGGAGATTTATAAACAAAATTTGAGAACCTTATAACAGTTGTCAATTCAACCTGTGAAAAACCCCGGCCCTCCAATGGAAAAGATCTTTAATTGCACCACACATATTTGAAGATGACATGCATGCACAATTTTATCCTCCACGTAAATAAAAATAAAAAATAAAAGATTAGATACAACACCGATTCAAAAAAAAAAAAAATTGAAATCTATCAATTATATATGCTCAAATTTTCTTACCAAAGTCAACACATTTTCTGTGTCAAAGTTGGTCAGTCAAGTGGATTTGAAGATAAAGCCTCCAATTAATAAGTAAACAGCAATTTTGACAATTTTTCTCTCAATTACTTATAAGTTAGTATGATTTGTGTATAATAAAAGTGATATAAGATATAAGTGAAAATGATGTTGCTTTAATCATATTAATAGCCCATCTCAATAATTGTAAAAAATATTATGTATCTATCTAGTATCACTCTAAAGTCTCTTTTGTTTTCTTTAATTGACCCACTAATTGATAATGCACTGATGGAAATATGACTATCGAAGGGACTGATCTTTCAAATACTTTATTCTTTGCCGTTAATTAGGGTAGCTAGAATAGACTAACCAACAAAATTAAAACCTATCTAACAGGCTTCTAACGACAAATATGGTTCACAGGTTTTCTTTTCGTTTTCTTTTTTGAAACCTGCAGTGACAAAGATCACATGCAAACATACAAAACTAGACGTAGATGTGACTAATGAATATTCAACCAAAAAAAAACGACGTAGATGTGAATAAAAAACAATTAGCTGCTCTCAGGGACGGAGCCAGGACTTGGAGTTAGGAGGGCAGAAGTATAAACAAAAAAAAAAAATTGAAACTCCAAATAAACATTCATTTAATAAACCATCAACAAAGAAAAATACAGAAAATAATTGTTTTTTAAGATATTACAATGCAATTATTTATGGAAATGGAACTCGTCGTCTTTTTAAATCTTCGAAATCATCTATAATTGAATCCGTACTAATTGTCGCAGCAATGTTCCTTGCAATGAATAATATCATAGCGTCTGACAAAAACTCATCTTCCATTTTGTTGCAAAGGTCAGTTTTGATGACATTCATAGCTGAAAATGCTCGCTCTGTAGTTGCAGTAGAAATGGGAAGAGTAAGCACAAGCTTGACCACTCTACAAATAAGCGGATAGATTTTTGATTTTCTAGTTCTCACCATCCATTGGCACAATTCAGAAATACTTTTCAAATTCTTGAATCCTGAATGCTGAATGCTGAACTACATCATACTTATAAAGATCAAGTTCCTTTTTCAAATCATTCTTTTCATCATCTGTGAAGTCTATTGGATAAAAATTATCTACCAATGAACTAATATCACTAACTCGAAAAGATTCATATGCCTCTCGAGGGTCTAGAGCTGAGCTAAGTGTAAGTAACTCCATGGCATGTTCACTAAACCGATGATTTAGTTCCTATACTTGAGAATCTATTCCTGCATTAAAAATATCTACTTTATAATAATGCTCATTTTTATAGTCCTCTTGTTGATGACGAGATCGACCAAATCTTGCAACATAACGAGCATTCATATCAGGGACATCTATATCACATTCCTTACAAAATGATATCACAATAGCTAGTAAGTCATCCCATTTCTCATCTCTAAATTGTTGAATAAGCATTTTAGTGGATGAAACTAAATAGCATTTAAAATGTCTTGCGATTGATTTGCAAAGCTTGACAAAGTTTATCATTGATCCCCATAGTTTCATTAATAAAATGCAAGATGAAGACAAATTCAAATGAAATTAATACCTCATAAATGGACTCTGCTTCTACTTTTTGTGAAGAATTTCCTTCATCCATGATCAGTAGAACTTCACATGTTGGACTAAACAACTTTATCAAGTTAGAAACTGATTTATTATGTGAACCCCAACGAGTATCTCCAGGTCGCTGTAAAGTGACCATCTGATTAAGTCCTTTTCCAGTCTCAAGCTCTTCAATATTAATCAAATATGCAATGTTAGAAACTCTAGCAATTTTTAATTGCTCAATACGTTTGCATGAAGCACAAATATTATTGATAATCAAAAACAATTTATTGAAAAATCTATTAAGAGGGACAACTGCTTTTGACGCTCCTATTAATACCAATTGTAAGCGATGTGCAAAATAATGAATGTAGTAAGTATATGGACAATCATTCAAAATCAAAACTTGTAATCCATTCCACTCACCCCACATGTTGCTTGCACCATCATATCCTTGCCCCTGAATGTTTTGGATATCTAAGCACTGATTAGAGAGCAAATAATATATCTCATTTTTAAGGGTCACTGTTGCAGTATCAACAACATGACCAATCCCATAAAATCGTTCTTGCACAAAGCCAGCTGTATCAATATATCTTAAAACCACAGCCATTTGCTCTTTCATGGACTCATCACGAGCTTCATCAACCAATATGCAAAACTTTGCATCACCAATTTCTTCCCTAATTGCCTTCTTCACTTTGGTTGAAATAACATGTAGAATTTTTTTTTGAATCTGAGGTGATGTGTAAGTTGCATTTTTTGGAGCTTTTGCCATTATTTCAACAATATTATTATTATAGCTCACCATCAAATCCAATGTCGTAAGAAAGTTTCCCTGATTGGTTAAAGTAGAGCTTTCATCTCGACCTTTAAAAGCAATAGCTTGCAAGGCAAGATGTCGAACAACATCAATTGAAGCCTTCAATCGTACTCGATTATTTACAATTTGTTCTGAAGTGAAATTGCCCACTACCCTGTCTATGTGTTGAGACTGGTTCATCAAATCCTGACACGCTTTATGGGCAAATCTATGAGTGGAGTTAAGATCTTTCCCCATATGAAGACTAAAAGAACAACTTTCACCATTTCTCACTTTCTTCCAATTTTTAAATCCGTTAACTGTGTATGCATGTTGTCTATCATGCCCAGTTGGCTTATGAAAGAGAAAGCATAGTAGACAAAAAGCGGCATCTTTTCTAGGAGAATATTCAAGCCATAGCTTAAAGTGATCATCTTCATACCAAGAACGTTGAAAGCTTCGACCCTTCTCAGATTTTTAAAATTTTTTTAAACGAGGCTGGTATGGACCCAACGTAATGTAACGTCGCCGAATCTCATCTCGTTGATCAACATGATAAGTATATATTTGTCTACGCAATCCAGGATCACGTTCTAATTACAACGAACTCATATCAACCTTTTGAAATTTTGTTTGAGAATTTTCCTCAATAGGGATATCAAAATTTTCCTCAATAGGTTCATATGGAATTTCCTCAATTGGAACTTCGAGATTTTCCTTAATTGGGGCATCAGGATTTTTTTCAACATTAGTAATTGGCAATGTTGCACCACTAGTATTAGCTTCTAAACCATTTGAAGCTTTTCTTTTGAAAAAATCAAATATGGTAGTTGACTTTTTGATAATCTACAAATAAAATATAATTTGAAATTATTATGTTATTATATAGTCAATAATCTATAATTATTACACATAAAAGACACACACTATACACACAAATATTCAACAACTGACCAATAAATTTTAAAGTTACAAATAATCTTTTTAATTATTTACCAAACTTTAATGTTTTAAAAGACACAAACACTAAAGACAAAACTAAAAAAAGAAAAAGAAAAACAATATCACAAATTACAAAACATGACAGCCACATGCTATAGCCTAAAACAAAACTTAAAAAAAAAAAAAAAAAATTACAAAACATTAATGGCGAGAGTTGATGTTGCGTGTGGAGTGGAGTTGTGTTGCACTTTTGCGTGTGGGGTTGTATTGTAACTTGTGTTTGTCAATTGTTACTTTGTTAGATGAGACTTTTTATACCTATAAAGTATAACTATAAACTATGGGCAAAAGACAATGATGAAAGATGGGGTTAGTGATATTTTACCTCTCTTTCAACTCTCTATCTTCTTTTTGCTAAAAGTCTATCCTTCTCTGTCCCAAGTCCCAGGCTCAACTCCAGGCCCAGCATCCTTGGCCTTTCTAGTCCCTGCGCTTAGTTGCTCTGTGTTCTCTTTTAAGTTTTCTTTACAACTTACAAGCCACAACAATATCAAGTGTCAACAGTCAACACATTACAAAAAGTAAATCATCCCAAACAAGGAAGGATTCAATATGAGATGAGACATGAGAGGCTGGATACCTTTGCTTCTGCTGCTATGGTGCTACCTGCTGGGTGCCGAATTCCTCTCTTTTGTGTTCAGCCGTAAGTTAGTTAGGTTTTTTTTTTTTTTTTTTTTTTTTTTTTTTCTAATGGCTTAGAAATCCCCTTCTTTTTTTCCTTTTATTATACGTGTGAGGTAAGTGGGGGTGTTTCCCACTCCTAGCCTAGGTAGACATCTAATTAGAACCGGCTTTCTTCTTCTTCTTTTTTTTTTTTTTTTTTTTTTTTTTTGCTTGTGTTTGTTTTGGAGACTTGTTTGGGCTTAATTTTTATTACTAGACTAATTTTTTTTTTTATAGCGTTTAAAAATTTCAATAATATTATGAAGGGGGGCAAAATGCAATTTTATTGAAATAAATTGCTAAAAATAATATATTATATATATACTAATTTTTTTTTTTGAAAATCTGGGGTTGGGGGGGGGGGGGGGGGGGGGGGGGGGGGGGGGGGGCACTTTCCCCCCAAGTCTGAGAATAGCTCCGTCTCTGGCTGCTCTCTTGTCCCTAATGGAGATAATTTTGATATGATTATACCATTTTTGGCTTATTTCTCCCATCAATTGTTGATAATACTGATTAGATCATTTCATATTCTAAAATCTTTAAACAATATTCATGATGAAGTACCACTTATATCAAAAGTTTAAGCTAGAGGTAAAGTGAAGAAATTGTTCAAAATTATAACTACTTACTTTAATATCATGATAAACTAACATATGTTCCAAACTATTAAGAAAACGTGAATTTAATCATTTAACCATTATTATAACAATTCAAATTTATTGCTTCTCTTTCTTTTTTATAAATGTCAGCGAAATCTTTTTTATGCTTGACAGCATAATCTAGTTCTACTTCATACCAATAAACAGTATTTCAATAAGTTCTAGTGTCACATTTTAGAGTGTCTAGTTGTAAATGATAGATAATAAATTATGTAAGCTGTAACCTTAAATAAAAATTTATATTAACCTGGCAACTCAACAGTTACAGAAAATATTATGTATTCCTAGCTCTTACATCTTAATTAGGTTCTAAAAATTTCGTTATATATAATGTAACATGATACAGAAGAATGTAATTACGTGGACAAAAATATGACCCTCGTTTGAACCCAATTGGACCATACCACAACCCATCCACATTTCTATTCAGATACAGTTCTATCTATCTAAGAGCCAAATCCTGAAGTTTGACAAAGCAAGTATATATAATAACTATAGCACTTGCATGATTGAAACGCATGCACCAAATATACTGTGTACTTGCATGGTTTTGACGTAAATTTAGACATAAGTCATAATCCTCGATGGACAGGAATAGTGTTGCTCATGTGGGATGTGGGAATTTGAACTTGAGTTCCCTTCTCTCCTTATCAATGTACCAAGCCAGAACTGCAAGAAGACCCAAATGAAAAGATAAGGACAATTGTCACAATTCATGTGGGGTCTCTAGGGAGCTTAGAGAGAAGTTACACCATACGAAAAAATGTAACACGAAGGACCCAGATTTGGTTTGAAGTGAAGTTTAAACTGCACGCCTTTCTAGCAAATGACCCTTTCAATTTTCGATTTATATGCAATGGCCATGCATAAGCATGGAAACGAACCCCACATGTTTATGGATAAGAAAGATATGAACCATTTGTTATTTAAAGGCTGCAGTTTAGTGTGTTTTAATTATTTGCAATTGTCATAATGTGCATGGATAAGAAAGCTTATCAACCCCTAACTTATAGAACAGCTGCAGCCATCGATGTATACCATTATTGTGATGTGCATGTTAGAACCACTTCATATATATTTGTCTGGTTTAGGCAATGAACCACCGAAGTTATGTGCATTTGGCGATCGATACTGTTAATTTATAAATTATAATTTGTTAATTTGTGGGAATGTTGACCCTGGTTTATATGTATGGTTGTCAAAATCTCAATTTAGATCCTACTATTTTATGATCTCACATGATTAAAACGATCTGAATCTTTCAAAAATCTTTGCGATCGTTCAGGATCGGTAAGATCACACGATTCTGACTATCCTAAACGACCTTTATTTCTTGTAATGTTTTTTAACTTCACAAAAGGCTCAATTGAACTTAAATGAAAAATAAAATCTCAATAAACTAAGTTTTTCCACTCTAATGTAGAGAGTGTCAGTTGGACTAAAATAAAAAATATTCCAATAAAGTTTCATGTTTTTAGATTTCTTGTCTCTTTAAATGATGCTTACAAATGGATATAGTAATGTATGAAAATTATATCAATAAATGTATAATTTATGTGATTATTTAACATACTAATGTGTATTTTTTGTTTTTTTTTTCCAAATAATATGGGATCTTACGATCTACGATCTAATCCTACCTTCCACGATCCTATGTAAGATCCTAATTTTGAAAATCTTGGTTAGAATTATTAAGATTCCATTATAATCATAGGCTCAAGTCTGTTACATATCTAATATCTTATAAATCCTACATATTTCCAATCTCCAGCTTTCTCACTATAGTAAGGTTCTTTAATTTCAACTTTTTAGTTGACAATATCACAAATTCTAACACAGATTGGCAATATAAAAGATTTAATCATGCCGAAACAAAAATACAACAAAAGGGAATGATATTTTTGTTGCATATACATAGGGACGGACCCAGGGGGGGGCCTAAGGGGGCCCGGGCCCCCCCTGGGCCCAAAAAAAAAAATTTTACCGGCTAAAATTTTCCCCAGAAAAAATTTTTTTTGAATTGGGCCCCCCTCAGATTTTTGCTCAGCCCCCCTCCTGCTCTACTCAGGCCCCCTCCCAAATCCAAACCCAGCCCTCCAGGCAAGAGTGAAGAGCCCATCCATGACCCATACCCATGTAAAAAAAAAAAAAGCTCAGCAGTAAGCTGTAAACCTAACGCCTAACGGAGAAAGCCGACGGAAAAAAAACACAGAAAAGAAAGAAAGAAAGGAAACAGAACAGAGAGTGAGGCAGCGAGAGTGCGAGACAGAGAGATCAGAAAAGAAAGAAAGAAAGGAAACAGAACAGAGAGTGAGGCCGCGAGAGTGCGAGACAGAGAGATCAGAAAAGAAAGAAAGAAAGGAAACAGAACAGAGACCTGCGAGTCCCTGCGCAGTGCCCACCCACGTCGTCGACGCCGACGCCGGTGCGCCACGCGAGCCCTCCTCAGCTGTCACCCGTCGCCGCCGCTGGTTGCTTGAGACTTGACTCTTGAGCCTTCACACTTCACAATCACAGGTACTTAACTTAACTAATCTATGATCTGTGAATCAAATTTGTGAAATGTGAATCAACTGCTTTTATACTGATGATGAGACATTGAGACTGCCTGTGGAGTGTTTGTGAATCTGTGATTACTGATAACTGATTATTGAATGGCCGTGGCTGTTGTTTTTTTTTTTTTTTTTTTTTTTTTTTTTTTTTTTTTTTTTGATTTTGGGCCTTTTGGCTTTGTGTGTTGTTACTCTCTTTGACTCTGTCTTGTATAGTTGTATTATATATAGATAAGAGAGAATGAGACATAGAGAAAGAGAAATGTTTGTAGAGAATAGAGATATTTGTTTGATTGTCGGATTGTTTGTTTGTTTGTGGCACAACTACCAGTCAACAAAGCACAAACTTGTTTATAGAATGGTGAGACTTGTGCTTACTCTTCCAGTTTCTACTGCTACTACAGAGCGAGCATTTTCAGTTATGAAAGTTGTCAAAACTAACCTTCGAAACAAAATGGAAAATGATTTTTTGACGGACTCTTTGATGCTATACATTGAAAAGGATATAGCTTCGACATTTAGTTTGGATTCAATCGTAGATGATTTTGAAGATTTGAAAGAACGTCAAGTTCCCTTTTCATAGATGATTGTATTAAGAAACAATAGTGTGTCATGTATTTTGTTTTTGTTGATAGATGATTGTATCTTAATATATTAAGAAACAACAATTTTTGGGTATTTGTCTTGGTTAATAGTTTATTAATACTATATAGATGCATATTTAAAATTTTTTTTTTCGCTTATCTCTGGCCTCCCCGACTAGAAATCCTGCGTTCGTCCCTGCATATACACCAAGTTATTTGATGGCTGGTACAAATTTATTTATTTTAAAGATAAATAGTGGGGGATGGACACTTGAACCCGGATACAAATTTTTGCAGCATGTTATTGTCCTGATTTAAAAATGAGAAAAATGTAATGAACCAACAGAGACGCGAAGGAATCTTGTGCTGTTAGCATCACGTTTTAAACAGAAAAATCCTTCCTCAATTCAAATCCAGTTCACAACCTAGTTGATTTATCAAGAACCTTACAAAATGTGATCCTGATTGGATAAAGATAGCACCGATCATTATTTATTATGAAAGGGAAGCATTTATAATATTGTGAGCATCATGTATTTCATAACCCATAACCACAGAAATGAGATAGAGGAATGAGAATCTCATCAACGTTTTGCCGCTAGATGCAAAACTAAATACCCAATGATATAATTCTAAGTTCCTAATGATGCCATTTTTAACACTACAGGGCCAGCGAATGAAGCCCGAGGCCCAGCAGAGGAAGCCCAAGAAGGAGAAGAGAAAAAGGGACTGAAGGGGCCACTAGGCCCATATCTTGGCTAATATGACTAAAGTGACCAAAAAAGAGGTCTCACTGCGGAGTACCTTAGGTTGAGGCAAACAGAGGTGTGGTTACCTACAGTTGAGAAAAGGAGGAGAAAAAAATCTTCACCAAAAAGCCCATGAGAAAAGCAAAATCAGGCCCAAGAATGGCCCAAAATACATAGAAGAAAGTGGAAGCCCACAAAAATGAAGGGAAATAAGGATGGAAGAGCCGCAGAACACGAAGAGGGTACAGGAGCATTAAATTCAGTTATGGGCATCAACCATCAAGTAGCGAAAAGAAAAGAGTAGGTCCTGCTTCGCCGCATCCTAGACCGAGGCAAAATGGAGAGTCAATTGGAAAAAACAAAGGACGATCGTGGATCAGAGTATTTCCAAAATCCACTTCAAATTTTTGTACTGTTTAAACAGTGTACAATTCATTTTATCTTTTACTTATTTATTTTTTTAAATATATTTTTCAATCGATACTCTATTATTTTTTTAATTTTTTTTAAATATTATTTTTTTATTCTTTCTTTAACGTTTCTTTTTCAATCTTCTTTCATTCATCTAATTTTAATGAGAAGTATTACGTTCTTAATATTTTACAATATTTTCACAATATATTACATGTGTTAAGTTATTATTAATTTTAATTTGAACACATCACAATAAATATTTTTCAAATTCCAAACAACATTAACAATTATATTTTTTTAATGAGAAATGTTGCGTCTATAATATTTTTTCACAATACTTTCGCAAAAAAAAAATCTTATATGATAAGCTATTGTTAGTTCTAATTCGAATTCATCATTTAAATTATTTTTTTTCTCACCAATATCAACAAATAACAATCTGCCACTTAAAATTTATTATAAAGATATCGTAATAATGTTACTCAATTTTGATTTCTTATTCCTTATATTATTTTTCCTTTCTTTCTTTAGGTTTTTTTCATCCACACTTTTTTTTTCCCTTGTTTTTTCTCCTCCACGCAAGTCCACCAACCCCTATATTTATCTTCACTCTTTGTTTGACTTTTTGTTTTTCTAGTTATCTCTAGAACATATCTGCACTTCTCCCTCTCTCTTTCGTTCTCTTTCTCTTACACACACACACACACACGCAAATTTCTCTTCCTCAACCTCACACAAACAAATTCTCTCTCATACACACATAGATCACCGGCAGAGAATAAAGATTAGAGTCCTCCCCACTTCTGAGAACATGTAACTTAATCACCATATTGGTCAGATCGGCGTTCTACATGTTTTCTTTTTTGCTCTGGTTTGATTAGTTTTATTTTATTGTTCAAATTTCATTAGGCTTATGAGAAAGATTGTTTTTGTGTTTCAAATCTTTCGATTGGGTTTTTGTTTTGATTGTGGTATGTTTTATATTGTTACCGTTGAGATAGAGAAGCACAAGAGAGTGAAGAACGAAAGAGAAAATGGATGAGAGAGAAAGAATTATTTTTTTATTTAACCGGGTATTATTTTAAGCTTGAATATTGTTTAGATGTGCTATAGTATTTGCTACAGTACTCTCCATGTTAAGAGAGCTACTGTAGCAAATCTATAAAAAAAAATGGAGATAGAGAGGTTGTTGGAGGGGTTTTTTTGTGTGTTTGCTTTCCATATTTGGCTTTAGAGAGCCTATTGGAGATGCTTTCCGTGAACTACAATAATAGATTAGCGTACCATAAAAGAGGAAGAGAGAGGCTGGAAAGTTCTCAAATTTGTGTATAAATAAGGGTAGGTCTTATTCAGAAAAAAACAACACAACAACAAGAGCAACACAACAACAGTGAGAGACATCAAGATTAGTAGAGAGAAATCACAACAGAGTAGTTTGAAGGCAAAATTTGCCAAACAATATAATTTTGGAAAAATTTTAGGTGGATGGCATGTGTTCAAAGTTTATTAGTTAGTTGGACTTTTTTTGGAAGTCACTTTTAAGAAACTTGACTTCTAGCCAAAATTGATTATACTAAACTTGTCTTCCAACAAATGAATAAGTCTGACGTGGATTAAAAAAAAAAGAAAAAAGTCATAGAGAAATCTAGTTTATTGAACTTGACTTTCATTAAAAGTCGACTATAGTGAACTCAACTTCAATCTTAGGTTAAAAAAAATTTCATGGGGGATAAAAACGGGAATCCGAGTTTAATAAAATCGATTTTAAGGAGCCTTCCTCTTCGTTTAATCTTCTCTCTCTCCGATGTCTTCTCTCTTAGATACGCCATTTCCTCTCATCAGTCCCTCTCAACTAGCCTCTCAATGTTGTTTCCTCCGTCCATCATCTTCCTCTGTGGTGAGGAGTTCGACTTAACCAATGGGTTCGTTCTCTCTCTCTCTCTCTCTAATGCAATTTATTTCTCTTTATTTATTGGCTGAAATGGGTTTTGATTTGCTTTTTAGGTTTAGTAATTTGGAGATTTGGGTTTAGTTTTTATTTGTTTTTGTGTTTTTGTTTACTGTGCTATTTCAATTTTACTGTGCTATTATATATATTTGGAAATTGTTCTACAACAAGCTAAAGGAAAGTGGAAATCCAAATGAGATTAATAAATAGAACAATACATTTGATCGAAATGTCAGCTTTACTATATTTCTTCTTCTATATCTTCATGGAGCTTGCAGAAGTTGAAGAAAATTGTTAAGTTATTCCATTTGGTAAGGGTGTGTGTGTGTGTGAGTGTGATTGTGTGTGCCATTTTCTTTAGTATAGAAAAGTAATCATGCTTGAAAAATTAGGATAAAGTTACTAAAAGCATAGATATATTTTGATTTTGGTTAACACAGACATGAGTTATTAAATTTTTTTTGATAGGTCGACATGAGTTATTAAATTGAACCACTAAAGACCTGTAGGAGTAACTGAAACTTCAGTGTTTGTAGCAAGCTCCTTTCTGTTTCAACCCAGAGTTAACCTAGGGCTGTTAGGGCTGGCCAAGTTCAAGCTCAGACACCAATTCAAAAGGAAGTTTTGGGCTGAGCTGCTGCTTACTTAATTTTTCGTGTTAGCTGATATAAGACTGTCCCAGCCATTGCAACATTAACACTGAAAAGATTCCAATTTTTCTGCAATATCAAGAAATTTTTATTGCTAACCCAGAGAAAAAGCGAGGGGAGGGGGGGATTTTCATGTATAAAAGACTTTGTTCTGAATTACAAAGGCAATAGCACTACTACATGAGGCAATCATCACTACTATAGATTTATTTTTCTTCAAGATGACTTGGCAACATGACAATGACTTTGAGTATGATATGCAATATAAAATGAAGTTGCAGGAACCTATATGAAAACAAGATCCACTGACAGAAACATTTTCCTATTGCAGGATTTCTCTAACCAAGATGATAAGATGAACTACTTTTATATAAAAAAGTTAATAGTAATCCATCTTTAATTACAGTTATCTCCCTCTATCTAGGGCTGTAAATGAATTGAGTTGTTTATAAACAAAAACTTACGAATGGCTCAGGAAAAAAGTTCATTTATGTTCATTCATTCAGCAGATAAGTCAAGTTCAAGATTAAGTTTGGACTGGATATTAAACAAACCAAGCTCAAACATAATAAGTTTGGACAGGATATTAAATTTTCATTTTTAATCTCTTGGAAGGATGTAATACTCACACCCTGTTGTACAAAGTTTTGTTTGTTTAGTTTAGAATTTTTATTACTTATGAAAAGAGAGTACAATTTTGGTATGAAACTAACCAATATTGCACATTTAATCTCTCTATTCAATGTCACTAACCAATATTGCACATTACACAAACCTATTATTTATAGCTGATATAACACAAATTTTTTTTTGCAGCATGATGATAGATCCTAGACCCATTGATCGTAGTGTATTGACAGAACAAGTTAAACATCGATCTGAGTTACTGTGGAACCCTGGGGAACAGGTAATTTCATGAGTTTTCTTGTACTATGCATTCATGTCACAACTCTAATTAGCCGTAAATACTAAATATTTGCATAAGATTTTTATCTATTGTTATAATATTTGTTGAAGTCGCCATGAAGAGTTGACACTTCGAGGTCCTATGGTAGATGATCGTGTCCATGCCATTGTGAGGTTGCTTGGTCTAGAGGGTTTGCAATTGGTTCCATTCATACAACTTGACCATGCATTGATCACTACATTCGTAGAGCAATGGCGCCCAGAGACCTATACATTCCACCTACCACATGGTGAAATGACAATCATATTGCAAGATGTGGAAGTTATCATGGCGTTGCCCATCGAGGGTGAGGCAATGGTTGGGCCCACTAAAAAACCTTAGACAGACGTGGGTGCTAAATTGCTTGGAATTCAAATTTCAAATGGCCGTTAAACTGTGCTAAAATGTCAAAGGATTCTGATACCCGCACTTGTCAACTGAATCAGACAACCACTGCCTCCGGATGCCAATGAGATTCAAGTTCATTAGTACGCTCGCTGCTATATAGTAGCCCTACAAGGGGATATGGTATTTCTTGACAAGTCTAGAGAAAGGGTCCATCTCATGTGGTTAGAGTTCATGTAGAACTTTCGTAATCCACGCAAGTATAGTTGGGGTAGTGCAACCTTATCATAGTTGTACAAACAGTTGTGCAATGCAACCGACCAGAAGGCAAAGCAGATTGGCAAACCATTGATTTTGGTCCAATTGTTGATATATGTCAGGTTCTCACATATGTCCCCATAGATGGTGCCCTAACTTGAGAGTGTTTATGGTCCACCACTACCACCAATTCTTCTTGCTTTGAAGTAAGTATATATTGCATAATTATTGTGTTATCATGTATTATGCCACCTTTTTATACGTAAAAAACTAATGACCATGCGATGCTACTTGCTTGTAGGTGGGCAGGGGCGATGTGTACAAAGAATGCTCCTATGCACGTGTTTTCTGCATATCGCAATCAAATTGCCACAACACTGCCCGACTAGGTATAATACTTGTATTTATACATCCATAGCATCTTATGTCCTTCAAAAAAATTTTCATTGCCCACTATTATGCTACTTGTTATGCAAATTATGGAAAAATTTGTGAATGTGGTTGCTTTATTTGGTGGCTTTTGTAGGTTAAGTGGGAGACATATGGAAATGACTTGAGCCACCTTCCTTCTAGTTTTCACATTAAGGGAAGTAATGTATGGAGGTCGACCGTTCCACTTATATGTTTTTGGCTTGTAGAGTTCCACCTACCCGATTGTGTCTTACAATAGTTTGGGCTAAAGCAAGAACAACCCAGAGATGCTAATACCAATCGTGATTTGCACAAAATAGATGTGAGGGGCAAGATAGAGAAAAATTGGTCGGTGGAACGTATAGTCCATATTCAGAAGTGGAATGATCATGACGAGTACGTTTGTAATGCACTCAGGATGGACGAGGTGATGTCACGTCATCATCCATATATGGTGTGGTATCGTAGGATCACTCAACTGTATATCGACCGCGCTAGCACTAAGATGGAAATTTTGGTAATGTGCATAAATTTATTTTGTTTTGTATGCTGTGTTTGACGTTATGTATGTGTCGTACTTAATAATATCGGTGATTTAATGATAGCTTGCAACCCAACTTGCTATCCTCAAGTGGTTCAGTGAAGAGTCTTACGGATACAAGTTTATTAAGAAGGCCCTTGAGGATGTGGATGAGGTTGATCGTATCGATGTGCCAGCCAATGACGAAGCAGCAAACCAGACTGAAATACTAGATGTAGAGCCCAATACGAGCTCATCTCGCTCAGCTGTCAAACATAATCTTAACATGCTTGTCTCCTTTTATTTCAATAAGTATGAAGACAATACGGTCATTAAACACTACATGAGGAGCACGATATGTAATTTTTATTTCATGCAACCGATGGTCCAAATCCAGCTCTTTCATAATTTTCTTTTTCAAATTCTTCAAATTGATCTCCCACTCTTTTTTTAGCTGAATAATCTCTAACTTTTTACTAGGCCCTTCATATGTCACTCCATAAGTCACATCATTGACCACCATAATATAGATTAAATTAATCAAACTCATTACAAGCCTATAAGTCAAATAAGTTTAATAAAAGTTAGTGACAAATATAACACCTTTATTCGATATAAACTGCAAAATATTGCCTCAAGGCAGAAATAAAGATAACATTGTATAGTCCACCAAACAATTATAAACAATTGAAATTTTATTCTCTCCAAGCAAAAATTCAAAATTTTAAACTCAAACAAATTTGTACATGGTCACCAACCTTAAAAATTAATATTCGTTACACCTTACAACTAACAAATCATTACACATTACAACACATTGCAAATAAATAACATGTTACCCATTCATTCGCATTATACATAACAACACATTACAAAGAAAAACCCATTGCATATTTCAAATAACAACCCATTACAAAGCACAAATAACAAATACAAAAAACAACAACAACAACAACAACAACAATAATAATAATAATGATAAATTACTATTACAAACAGCACATTACTCATCAACAATATAAAAGTGGTATGTGTATATATATATCTACCAAATGAAAATTTGAGTATATATATTAGCCACGTCTAAACAAAAAAACAAAAAAATTAAAAAGGTTTGAATATTTTCCTACAAATTGAAGAAGTAAAGATTTTTAATTTGTAGAATGATCAATGTGCGTGAAAGGGAGAGTTTGGGCGTGGGAGAGAGTTGAGAGAAGTGAGAGTTGAGTGAGTTGAGAGGTGAAAAGTGTATCAAAGAGTTTATGTTTGAGAGGTTGCTGTAAAATTTATTGAAACTCGAGTTTGATAGCATTGAGTTCCATTGAAAATTATTTTTACCAGGCGTACATAACTGAGATAAGTGGGGTAGGTGGTATTATTTACTAGCATGAAAGTCGAGTTCAGTAAACTCCACTTTCAACAATCTACGTGGATTTTCCTCTTTTCTTTAATCCACGTCAGAGATAATTTTCGGTAGGAAGTCGAGTATAGTGAACTCGATTTTGGCTGGAAGTCAATTTTACAGTACTCGACTTCCAAAAACATTTCAACTAACTAATAAACTTTGAACGCATGCCATCCACCTAATAATTTTCCAGAATTATATTTTTTGGCAAGTTTGAAAGAGTAGAAAAAAAAAAAAAACAAAAACCATTTGGCAGAATATCTTAGCATTCAATATGGTTAAGATTGACTCAAGTTCCAAACCCCATAATTTTGTGCTAGCTCAAAGCAATAAGATTATGGGAGTTGGGACTAAGTTCTTTCTTGACTAACACTCATTCTGCATAGGGATATCTCTTATACTTGTAGTGCATATACATGTAAATGTATTCATCAGATATTTATTGAAAATGTATGTTGACTCTATTGTGAACTAACTACTATTGGACTATACTATTTTATTTTACTATTTGGACCAACATATTTAGTTAGTAATATTTAGTCAAAACTTTCATGGTTTCACTATTTAAAATAATGGGTTTATTACAATTATCTTTTACACAAATACTAAAGATTATCAAAATGTCAAACAACCCACCATTCTTAGGTTATTATAAATATTCATCACCTTATGGTTTTAAATGATAGCAATAAAAAAGATGATCTTACTTGTAAATGAATTTTAACCACCCAGACTATAACACATATATAGAGATCTTGTGGCCGGGTATTGAAATTTGAGTAAAGTCAGACAACATATTACCCAACCTTCAATCTCTTATGGAAGATTCTAAGTAAATCCCTAATTTTTGTTCTAACTCTCAGCTTCTCTCTCACTGTTCACTTTTGGCTAAGACTCAAGCAGAGAAATGGCTATCTCATACCTTATAATTCATTAAACTGCTTCTTAAAAAAAAAAAAAAAAAAAAAAAAAAAAAAGAGACCGGTCATCACTTAACATAGGAAGGACAGCAACATCACTTTCATGTCTCTGCAACTCAGGTATGTAAACTGGAAGTTCATGACTTGGCTACTCATCAACTTTGCACAATTTTGAACATAGTGATGACAATACTTAGTCCACATTGCAAATCTATATGCTTAGGTTAGTATAATTTTTACTCAAACTGGAGCTCTTTTGAGATCCTCAGAATTGCATTGAATTTTGCTTTGATATATTATTCACATGATATAGTGAAGCAGAACAATGTCAACAAAGAACCCTGGAATGACAAACTAAAAAGACAAAATCAGAATGACACCCCAAAATAAGCATGAAGTTGCAGCAAAAATTTCTCCAGAAAGTTATTCAATAGAAGAGATAAGTTCTAGACAAATACTATGATAATTCAATGGAAAAAGGAGCATAAACGGTGCACCCTCTTGAACATTTGTACAATGATGAGTTAGCTTACATAGATTAAAAAATAAATTGAATAAACATTATGATGATACATTACAAACTTGTAATAAGCTTGAATGTCATGCTGATACATCAAAGAAACTTGTAGATTTGCAGAACTAGCTAGTTTTGGGGAAGTGAGAAGTGACTACAGTAATTTGTGTATCAGTAAGGGTGTATTGTGGGTGAAGAGAAAGAAGTGTTAATTTGTGTTATTGGAATAAAACCTGAATGGACGTCAAAAGTGTAGATGTATTGTGGCAGGGTGGCCTTAGATCCTGAATAAAATGATATCCATGCATAGCATGCCACCATGATAGATTACATTAACCATTTTCATGAGATACACACACATACACAGTTCAAAAGTATCCAAGTTTCAACAGCATAAACTACAACCATTAAAACAAAAAGAAAACAAATATGTATCCAGGAGGTTGGAAAACGTCTACAACACTATAACAGAAAGAAAGTAAAACTGAAAAGATTTCCATTTCAATACAGGAATATGTACACCAATTTCTGCCACATCCTTTTAGGTATTGTACATTTAGCATGACATAGAAAGTTAAGATTGAAAGGTATCATGACATTACAATCGGAAGGCACTCCATTTAACATTTGGACAACTGTAATGGTTTGTCACAAATTAACCTCAATAAGTTGATCCCAAGTTTCTGCAAAGGCCAATTAGTGGCAGGAGAGAGGTCAACCATGAATCTTGATTGAAAGTACTAGGCAACTAGAAGTCTAGCCCACTAAATATGCAGACCAAATTCATGTAAGTAATGGTTAACCACACACAATCTCCCTACAACAGTCACTCTTTTGTACTTCAATATTAATCCAACTATTATTTTTAACTCCTTCAAAGAAATTTATGTTGAGTTGTGGACTTATATTAACCATTTGATGTTGGCTTTTCTTTTCTCTCCAAAAAATACCAACTGGGTCCATAGTTAAGATATGAAAAGACAAACTAATCCAACGATATGCTCAACAAAATTCAATCCATCATAGATGTGTAATTGTAAAATCATGTTATCAATGCAACAAACTTTAGAAAGTAGAGTAGACAAACTTTTGGGATAATTTCACATTAAGGTGATTTTCCCTTTTTAAATGAAAAATGCAGATTTTTATTGCATATCAAAAAAACATATATACAAAGGATATAACCTGAGGTAGAATCTGATTGGGAACAACCCAACCATTCTTTGTCTTATAGAGAAAAAACTACAAGCAGAAAGGAATATAAGCGACTACTAGATACAACAACCAGAGAAAAAAATAGTAAGTACAGAAACTTTGAGAAACAGTTAAAGTATCAAAGAAAAAATCACCAAAACTATGTTGTGTTTCCACTTCGTCCGTCCATGCTCACCGTGTTCCCCCTTTCTAGCTCATTGAATTCTCCTTCCCATGATGTCTTTGTAGCAATAATCTGATTTTTTAGCTCTGAACCTCACTGTACTATCGTGATAGGTCCCAATGCAGTTTTATTCATCCTAATAGCATCCTTATTTGTCAATGAAAGAGAAAAAACAACAACAATAATACACAACTATATTACTTGTGGGCTTGTGGCACTACCAACAATTGTTTTTGAAATGTGCAAAAAAGAAGAACCCTTGCCTATTATTTTTCCATTTCCCTTTCAATGCGAATTGTGATTCTCTACAAGAATCCTTCCCAATTTCTTGAATTTCCCTTGATGTAAAACTTTACCTAGAACAAAAGGAGGAGGAAAACAAATTCCACAGAGAGAGGCTAAGCCGTAAAATGTAAGCAAAGAACGGTAAAATATAAACAACAAAAGGATGGAACAAAATGAGAAAACACAACCATAGAAATGTGTGCAACGTAGATATATTTTTCAACTGTTTAATACTTATTCAGTTGTCATAAGAATTGTGATGCATTGCTAGCAGAGATGATGATTTCGGGCTTTAACAATTGTTAATAAAATCCAACCTTAAAAGTGTCTTTTCTTAAATCTGTCAGCATTTTACTAGCCGATACGATATTATAGTAATGAAGCACTTTCTTCCGTTTTCGTTCTTCCTTCTTTTTTTTCCCCTTTTATATTAACAACAAAATTCTCTCATTTGTTATCATATACCAAAGTGCAATTAAGATTTCATTGGCAAATACCATAATTAAGTTAAACATTGCAATCACCCACAATCTTAATTCGTATTCATAAATAATCATAACATATAATTTCAAACTCAAAAATTCAGCTAAATGATTTAATTTAATTTCCTAACATATTCCAATTGGATCTTATATATACCTTCGTCGAGGGTGAATACGGTGTCGCTCCACACGAACAGGTTATAATCAAACAACGGACTCGCACTACAACCCTAGGAATCCAAATCAACCAAATTAGAATTTAGAATCAATAAATTAAAATGTGGATAAAACTTGAAATTAGAATTTAGAATTGAGATTTTCTAAGGGGGCTCGTTTAGGAGATGGGATGTAAGTCTAAGCAGAGTTGCAATGTTAATCACAATATGAAATATGGGTCTATTAAATATAGACAGACAGGTATAGAGGTAAGTTTTTGGCTGGAATTTGTGAGGTTTCATGTTTCTGACAAAGAGGGATTCAGAACTTCCTCTTCTCTATATATCCCTCTCTCTAATCTCTAATTCTTTATTATTATTATTATTTTTTCAATGAAATGTCAGGAAGAGTGGAAGACCCTCCCTGCTTTCGTCTATATAGATATATTGATATAGAAGCAATTTATTCACTAATAGTTAGATTCCACAAAATAGAAATATCAAACATGGGTGAAATACCCATAAAAAACAAAGGGTGAAATATACACTTTGGCCCTAAAGAATATATGGTCTTGAAATTTTGAACCAAGTGTTTTTAATCCTAATGGCCCATTTGGATTGAGGGGGAGGGAGGGAGAATAGAATAGAGTAAAGTAGAATTGGTTCAAAATTAACCTATATATGGCTAAAAATAGGTTAATTTTGAGCCAGTTCTACTCTATTATCCTCCATTCCCCCTCCTTCTCACCTCAATCCAAATGGCCCATAAAAGTATAAAAATTGAGCATTGATCTCTTCCTCTACTTTTGTTAAGATTTTTGAGAAAAGTTGACAAATGGGATATTGGTATAAAAAATATTTTTAGAAATTTTGTATGCGAAAAGGAAAAAGTAACTAATTTTTTGGATAATTTTTTGTATTTTCATAAAAGCGGTATTAAAATTTTTCTTAAATTGTTCATTAATAAATGTCCTAAGGGCATTCGTTAAGTAAACCAAAAACTTTTCACCTGCAAGTCTAGCGAAAAGATGATATACATATACTTTTTAATGAAGGGACTAAAAAGAAAAATAGACTAGCACCTTAAGTGTCAATCCTAATATCTACCACCACTAAGCAATCCCAATCAACCAAACTATCCCAATCTTAATTAGATTACTAATGGAAATTAACAAGATGATCAATATGAAAACGGTATCAAATATGAAAGCTAAATTGGAAATTATTCTAAGCTTTAAGGGGTCAAAATTATAATTTTTTCAAGTTCTATATAAGGATTCCAAAATTTAACGGCTACTGCAATGCGAGGCAAACTAGGGGTGGCAAAATTTGACACAATCCACGAACATGACACGACTCACCATGAAATTAGCAGGTTATGGGTTGAGGTTTAATGAGTTCATGTCATATTTGGGTTAACATGACTAACCTGTTTAACAAATGGGTCGGGTTAGTGTCCAATCCATGGAACCCATTTGACCCATTGAACCCGTTTAATTAAATGATATTTTATCAATATACCCTTCAAACCCTAGGTATATAAATTTATTAGTTGATGTGGTTTATTTTTTTTTAACATATTATGATTGATTATTTGTGATATTGAGATATGTTCTAATTTTAAATGATTATTTGTGGCACATTTACTCATTTGTTCCTAATTTTAGATTAAAAAATATTTATAGTTTTTCATAGTTTAGATCAATTTGGTTAACACCAAAATTTGTATATATATTTTTGGTTTGAGAAAATATGATAAATGGGTTGACACGACTGACCTGTTTAATAAACATGTTATATTAGGGTTGAGAAATCTTGACCCTGTCTAATAAACCTGTCAAGTTAGAATTAACTCATATAGTCAAATACTCATTAGTCAATACGACGCAAACCCGACCCACAAACATGGATTGCCACCCCTAAGGCAAACAATTCTCTTGTTAAAGTTAAAAGTCAAGTTTAATATATAAATTTTTTGTGAGTATAAATTAATTATAATTGTTTTTTCTATAATAAATTTTTGTATTCATGAATTGCTTATTTTTGGAGTGGTTTTTATTTTGAAGATTTTTTTTTTTTTTTTGAGTTCTCCACTTCATTACAAAAAAACTAATCTTATGTTGTTTGGGGGATCAAAAAAAACATTGAAAATGAAGAACAATTTCAATGAATTCGATCGACACAACTAATTTGTAAGAAAAAAGAGGGTAAGAAATAATAGAAGGAGTGAAAAAACAAAACTAAGGATCAAGATGGATTGATTGGCTATATTTCACTAAAAATGGCTTTCACTAAAATGTACAACAATTGCTAGACTAATTCAAAGCTCTCTCTCTCTCTCTCTCTCTCTCTCTCTCTCTCTCTCTCTCTCTCTCTCTCTCTCTCTCTCTCTCTCTCTCTCTCTCTCTCTCTCTCTCTCAGATTCCCTTCCCCCATGGGAAGGTCCACCTTTTATCCTCCCAGCTCCTCCCTCTCCAACTATGGATTATCTTGCTGGATGTTAGAGGCAGGGGCGGAGCCAGAGGGGGGCGAGGGGGGGCACCTGCCCCCCCTGACTCCTAAAATAGCCTTGCATATGTAGTCTCCTCTAGTTACTCCCTGACAACATAGAGAAAAAAAGAGCTCCCACCTGAAAGTGACATAGGATAAAGAAAGGAAAAAGAAGGCACTCTCAAAGACCAAACCATGTAGCTTTTCACCAATTTCACTATTCTTATAAGAAGCTTTTGTCTGTCCCAAGTGTTGCACCTATTTTACTATTTTATCTTTTTTTATTTAATATCATTATTTTCACAATTTTCAATGTGATATCTTTCACAGCATTTTATTATTGAGTGATGCTAAAGATATTATAAATTTTACTACTTATGTCTTACAAATTGGCATCTCACCAACCACAAAAAATAATTTAAAAAATATATTCATTATATTGTTTAAGTAACACTAAATCAGTTTGTAAAATTTGTAGTAGCTATGACTATGAATTGGTTATTTTTGTTTATTTATTTTAATACTATGAAATATATTCATATTTTCTTGCAATTGCTTATTTATTTTGCTATTATTATTGATTAATATTTTTTAGATTAATTTTACTTTTAATATTATTTTTTAATTTTGCCCCCTCTAGACTAAAATCCTAGCACCGCCACTGGTTAGAGGATGCTTGTCCCATCAGACTCTTCTCCTCTCACTTTTTGATCATGAAAGAAGACCTTTTGAGTGTTCATACTGTTCAGGCCGGTCATTCACCATTTAATGTGGCAGACATTAGGTAAAAACACCTAATTAATGCGAATGTGACCCTTACTTTGAGCTTTGTGTTGTCTCTTAATTCCGAATCCTCGGTGATAATTCTAGGAAATGCCCCGATACTCGGCTCTACTGATGACACCACCCTTGGCAAAAGGTCTTTTGGTTTATCTCGACAGGCAAACTAAAGTTGCTTTGCGGCCCTTCTTAGTCCTTAGGCCTACGATCTCAAGACTTGGGCTTGGTCAAGAGCCTTTAAATCATTGCTTTGATTGCCTTCTTCGGCTGACGGTTCGCCTGGTAAGAACACCTCCCTACATTGTTTATTTTGATTTTACTGATTTGGATTGTAGTAGTTATTATTATTATTATTATTATTATTATTATTATTATTATTAGAAGAGTGGTTCTTATTTTGATTTTTTTAAAGTTCTCTACTTCTTTACTAAAATTCTTATGTTGTTGTTTTTTTTTTTTTTTTTTTTTTTTCCTTTTATTGATTTGGATTGTAGTAATTATTATTATGAGTATGTTAATTGTTAAACTCAAACTGTTAATTTTGGGCATACATTAATTAGTATGCTATTTTTTAAAATATTGATAATTAAGGGTAGGGAAATTCGAATCCTAGATGTTTTTGTATGAAATACTAAAAAAGAAAAATCAGTTTTTTTTTTTTTCTTTTGAGAATGAAAAAAAAAAAAAAAAATCAATTGAGCTAGAAGAGTTTTGACAATAAATACTTGCAAATTAGTACGTTCAATTCAATTTTAGAATTTTCATTAACTTAAAACTATATATATATATATATATATATATATTTAATACATTTGATTTTCCACGTAATATGTTGACCTCAGAATATATATAAAATCCCAGACCAACCTGGGGACTTTCAGGATAGGGGTGGTAAAATCTGACACAACTCGTGAACCTGACATAACTAACCCGTTTATAAATAAGTCATGGGTTGAGGCTAAACGGGTTCGGGTCATATTCGGGTTGACACGGCTAACCCGTTTAATAAGCAGGTCGTATTCGTGTTCAACATGCAAACCCGTTTGACCCGTTTAACTTATAAAATTATTAGATATTTTGATATTATTGCTTAATTAATGGTTATTTTTATATGGTTATTACTATATTTGTAGTTATAATTGTATTTTAATTTTTGATATACGAGAATTGATAAAAATTATATAAATTTGGTATGACTTATTAATCAAATAGATTATTAAATGAGTAATTTGTATTGACCTTTATATGACTTGTTAATTAAACGAGTTAAACATGTCAGGTCGAGTCTACTTGTTTAATAAACAGGTTGTGTTTGGGTTGAAGATTTCTGACACACTTACTAAACAAGTTGTGTTCAGGTTAATTCATATATCCGAATATACATTTCTCAACATGACACGAATCCAACCCGTGAACATAAATTGCCACTCCTATTTCAGGTGTACTAAAATTCTTATGTTGTTGTTGTTGTTGGGGTTTTTTTATTTTTTTTATTTTTTTATTTTTTTTGATTTGGATTGTGATGATTATTATTATGAGTATGTTAACTATTAAACTCAAACTGTTAATTTTGGACATACATTAATTAGTATGTTGTTTTTTAAAATATTGATAATTGGGAGTAGAGAAATTTGAATCCTAGATGTTTTTGTATGCAAAAAAAAAAAAAAAACTAAGATATTTTTTTTTTTTTTTAGAATGAAAAAAAATCAGTTAAACAGGTCGTATTCGTGTTCAACATGCAAACCCGTCTGACCCATTTGACCTGTTTAGCTTATAGAATTATTAGATATTTTGATATTATTGCTTAATTAACGGTTATTTTTATATGGTTATTACTCTATTTATAGTTATAATTGTATTTTAATTTTTGATATATGAGAATTGATAAAAATTATATAAATTTGGTATGAACTATTAATAAAATAGATTATTAAATAGGTCATTTGTGTTGACATTTATATATGACTTGTTAATTAAATGAGTTAAACGTGTCAGGTCGAGTCGACTTGTTTTATAAACAGGTCGTGTTCGGGTTGAGGATTTCTGACACACTTACTAAACAAGTTGGGTTCAGGTCAGCTCATATATCCGAATACACATGGCTCAACACGACACGAACCCGACCCGTGAACACAAATTGCCATTCCTATTTCAGGTGTACTAAAATTCTTATGTTGTTGTTTTTTTTTTTCTTTTCTTTTATTGATTTGGATTGTGGTGATTATTATTATGAGTATGTTAACTGTTAAAATCAAACTATTAATTTTGGACATACATTAATTAGTATGTTGTTTTTTAAAATATTGATAATTGGGAGTAGACAAATTCGAATCCTAGATTTTTTTTTTGTATGTAATACTTAGATTTTTTTTTTTTTTTTTTTTTTGAGAATGAAAAAAAATTAGTTAAACAGGTTGTATTTGTGTTCAACATGCAAACCCGTATAAACCATTTGACCTGTTTAGCTTATAAAATTATTAGATATTTTGATATTATTGCTTAATTAACGGTTATTTTTATATGGTTATTACTATATTTATAGTTATAATTGTATTTTAATTTTTGATATATGAGAATTGATAAAAATTATATAAATTTGGTATGACTTATTAATCAAATAGATTATTAAATGGGTCATTTGTATTGACTTTTATATGACTTGTTAATTAAATGAGTTAAATGTGTTAGGTCGAGTCGACTTGTTTAACAAACAGATTGTGTTCGGGTTGAGGATTTCTGACACGCTTACTAAACAAGTCGGGTTCAGGTCAACTCATATATCCGAATACACATGGCTCGACACGACACGAACCCGACCTGTGAACACGAATTGTCACCCCTATTTCAGGTGCACTAAAATTCTTATGTTGTTTTTTTTTTTTATTTTTTCTTTTATTGATTTGGATTGAGGTGATTATTATTATGAGTATGTTAACTATTAAACTCAAACTGTTAATTTTGGACATACATTAATTAGTATGTTGTTTTTTAAAATATTGATTATTGGGAGTAGAGAAATTCGAATCCTAGATGTTTTTGGATGAAATACTAAAAAAGAAAAATCAGTTTTTTTTTTTTTTTTTTGAGAATGAAAAAGAAAATCAGTTGAGTTATAAGAGTTTTGATATTTAATACTTGTTAATTAGTACGTTGAACTCGATCTTAGATTTTTCATTAACTTAGAACTATATCAATATATATATATATATATATATATATTTAATACATTCGATTTTCTCGTAATATGTTGACCTCAGAATATATATAAAATCCCAGACCAACCTTGGGACTTTCAAGTGTACATTGGAACTAATCATAACCTGTCGACCAAGTTCCAATTACTCAATCACCAATGTTCTCTGAAAAGAATGAAGCATTCGATCCAAAACGTGATGTGTCATTACGTAATGAGGATGGGAAGAGATGCCATGGTGGATGTATTTGTTCATTCTTTTTTTAGCGACACATATACTACGCATAGATAGATAGGTAGGTATGGCGTGATTAGGTTACATTGGTCAGTCCAAAAACTACAAGAAATCGCAAATGACGTTGAAAACAAATAAAAGTAGTAATGGTAGAAAGCGAAAACCCATAGTCTACAGCTGTATGCATGTCTGTTAGTGTGAACTTGTCCGTCATATATATATATATATATATATATATATATATATATGTATGTATATATGGGGTTTGTGGTTTTTTGCTGTCTTGATTGCTTCTTGTCTTTAATCTCATCTTCTTGCTGTTCTGGGTCCTATTGGGTCTCTTTCCTCTTATCATTTTTTCTTGGTTGTTTAGTTTAGTTAGAGGCTCAGAAATCGAGGTTAAGGTGCTTTGCCTTTTCGGGATGAGTTGTTTGCTTTCTTTTCTTTCGGCTTTCTCTGCATTTTCTTATTTGTCTATCAGCGTTCCATCACCTCAAAAATCTCATTGAGAGAGATTGGTGGGTAGGGAATTATCGTTCAGTTACTGACCTTGCTTACACCATACTTTACACATTCATTTTTCTCTTTAATTCCGCAAAACTTGCCTATTTAATCTCACTCACTCACTCAGACTCTTTATTTCTGTCTTCTTGTTCTCCATTTCTCCTAGTCCAGTTTGCGTTCTTTTTATGAAGTACAAACTCTCTCTCTCTCTCTCTCTCTCTGAAATGGGGTGTAGACGTAGTCACAATGTCATTTGCAGCGGTACACTTTGCTATGTTGCCTTTTCCCTTCTCTTTCTCATTTTAAGCTCCGTTAAGCTGAGACTCACAGCTGAAGGTAATAAATATGTCACTGTTCATTTCAAAATGATATACCATGTTTGCAACTTGAAAGGTAATTTGCTTCTTTGTGTTATGCAGGTAGATCACTATCCGAACCATTTTCCCAGGTGAGAATTGGACTCAGAAAAAAATAATAGAAGAAGGATTGTGGTTAAGTGAAAGTAATGACTAATATTATTGTTTGCTTCTTTAACAGACAGTTAGAGAAGACAAGGCAATTTTGAGTGCTCAGATAGGATCAAGGCCTCCAAGGTGCGAGAGAAGGTGTAGCACATGTGGGCATTGTGAGGCAATTCAGGTCCCTTCAGATCCCCAAGCACAAAATCGGAACAGAAACTTTTCCACAGCCTCAAATATTGCATATGCAAGACGTGATGACAACTCCAACTACAAGCCCATGAGTTGGAAATGCAAGTGTGGGAAAATCATCTTCAACCCATAATCAATTGAATATGGGTGTTATAGGTGAAGAAGAATATACAGAGTTTGAATTCTGTACGTATATGAATGATACACAAAGTAATATTTTTGTGTGTCTTTTGGATCCTTTATTCCTTTTACTTCCACTTAATTCCTACCCACGGGAAAGAGCATTGTTGCATCAAAATTCACAAATTTCTTTGTGTCTATTAATATCTTCTTTTGGGGTCTCACTTTTAGGAGTAATATTCTCTATAATTAAGATCATGTAACTTTTTTTACTATTGTTAATACTAATGCAATTGCATAAACGTTCTCTTGCACGATTATGATGTACTTTCATATGCATTAATTGTATCGTTGGCCGTTGCAATCCTTTCATTTCTGAACTTTTATGATGTTGGAAGAATCAATTGATAATTACCGTACTCTTATTACAAATATGCCAATTGGAGATTACAAAAAGAATATACACACACATATACATATACGTGTGTGTAGGCAAACAACAGGACACAAAATTTAAGGGTCCGTTTGGATAGAGCGATTTGTTGAAAACTGAAAAAATTGTAGCAAAATAATTTTTAAATGTGTGAATAGTACTGTGGGATCTATTTTTAATAAAAAAATTCTGAAAAGTGAAATTTGTGGGTCCTGTGAACAGTAAACGGGACTCAGAAATATGATAAAAAAATTAAAAAGTCAACAAAATCGGCTACTGTTTGTGTTACTGTTCATGAACAGTATCATGAACAGTAACCAATGTCCTCCTTGATGCGTGCAACGCAGGAGAAAAAAAAAAAAAAAAAAAAACAGAAAACGTGAAACGCGTTAAGCTAAACGCTGAACGCGTTATCCAAACCCCCCCTAAATGTTTCTCTTTCTCGCTCTCTCTCATAGGGGATAATTGTTTATAATTGTTTTTTAAATTGTTACCTGAACATCTGAAAATAACATTTAAATAAAATACAAAAATAATAATAAAAAAATCGCCACAAACAAATAACCAAATCCTTTTAAATTTTAACAACAAAATCATAAATAAATAAATAAATAATCCCGAGTTACTACATAAATTTTACCATATAAAATTTACAACAGATTGAAGTTAACAACAAACCCAATGGTAAGAACAACCACCACACAATCCAACATAAACAAACCAAATTAAAGCTAGCACTGCCCATTTGCAATATGATACATATATCCTAGCTGCAAACTTAGCCACTAAACAATCAATGACAGTCGCCCACGAACGGTTAACTCCAACCATCACATACCCAAAGAGAGAGAGAGAGAGAGAGATGTTAAAATAACAGTTGTAATCGTCTCCTATAAAAGTCAGCCTATTTCGTACAAAAAGTAAGTGAACTCACAATTAACGTACACAAAATTCTAATTTACATATAGGAAGCACCAGCTTAATTATTAGAGGGGTTTTGGCCAGCACTACATCATTGTTCTTTTATTTGAGTGTTATGTTTTGGTCTTGTACAAGCTAGGTGACTAACTGAGAATTCAAAAATCATTAGTATTTTTACTAAGCTAGCATGTTATCTATTATATTGGATAAACGTACTTCATCTAAAATGCATTTTGGTTAATGGAATATTGCTAGTCCAATGATGATTGATTTACGGAATTATTAGGCATATTTTAGTTGGAGTAGCCAATGCTACTCTAGTTGACGCTATTATATCGAAAAACAAATCTTGTCTCTTTTTTTTCCCACCAATCATGGTAAGTAATGTGTTTGATTTTTTTTTTTTTTTTCTTTAATTTTAAACTTTGGTTATTTTATAAAAGAAGTCAAACAGTAAATAGATTGCAAATTATAATTATAGTAAAAAATGCAAACAAACCATTGTTATTCATTGTATCTCTCTACTACAACTCCAAACCTTTTGCTCCTCTAATATCTTTCAAAACATCTCTTACCCTAGAAATCTTTTTCTTCAACTTACATTTTCAGTTCAGAAATACACGTGTAGTAGGTTTTTACTCTATTTTTATTGTTAGCATTAAGGATGAAGGGTCTGCATCGACCGTGTGGTTAAAGTAGGGAAGCGAGCTCTTTTTGGGTTCACCAGTTACAACTTACCACACGCAACCGTCCCGTCTCCCCATGTAGTGTTCATTTACATTTACATAACGTAAAGATCCGAAAACGAAAACAGACTAAAAATAAAATTGTTTTCGAAAAGTTCACCATTATAATACGCTGGACCCTACAGCAAATCTTTGTCACGTACCATTTCTTGGTGTTCTTTTTCTGACGAGAAAGAAACTAATAGTTGTTCTTGTTTATATAAACAATAAAGAAACCAGGCTACAGGACTTCATAAAGTAATCAATGTCATCATCATTTGAACCAAGAATTGAAACCCCCTTTTGATTCTTCAAAAAAAAAAAAAAAAAAAAAAATTTTTGAAACCCCCAAAAAATAGAAAAAAGAGTTGAATTAAGAAGTAAAAAGAAGAGGAGCTTCCTGTTTGAGTCCAGTAAAATCTTGGAAAAGATTTTACAGGATTCCATTTTCACGTAACAGGAAATGATGAGATGGAAGAGAATTGTTATTGTTAGAAACTGTGGAAGGACCAGAGAGTTGATGGGATATTTCATGGGCGATATTCTCCAATCTGCTCCATCTTTTCCTAGTTATTACTACAAACTCCTACCATCTTCTACTATATCTTTCATGTAGACATGACTTAACAGTTACTATTAAGTGCAAGTACGAATTTTGCACTTGAATTTAATCATAACATATAATTAGTGCAAGCACCACTGTATCTGAATCTGAATGATAACACAACACAAAGTAGAAGTCAGGGGGTGACAAAGGAGTTGGGATTTGCAATAAAAGAGTTAACCAACGTATAAAGGCTTCTTACTGTTGGAAATTATAAGTGTTTTACGCTACAATTTGCTGTAACATTAAGGATAATTAAAAATTACTAATTGAGCTTCTGGGGATAAAAGGTCCAAGATGCGTTTTTGTGCCATGAGCTTAGCTCGAGGACGTTTACTTGTCCGAGGACGGATTGATGATAATAAGGATGTCAAACTTAAAGACCCATGAGCAAATGTGGCAGAAGAAGTTAATGGAAGTAATCCGAGGAGGAATATCTCCTCGGCTAAGTGAACTAAGAGTCAAATGGTATGTCATGTTGACTAGAATGATATTTTAGAAGGTCTTGTGGATGAAAATATGTTTCATAGGGGCACAGAGAGCAAGAACAGTTGAGAAATATCTTAGAAAAAGTTGCTACCACCACATTGAATGCTTTGTACCTAAGTCTCTAGCCACATTAATAAGGAAGTGATATCTGAATAGTGATTTTCAGCCTTACAGCTATTACCTAAAGACTTCAAGAATGCGCTGATGGGACAAGTATCAACGGGAGCAGTCTAGACTTACACGTGGAAAGCAAAAATGAAGAAAAAGTAGGAAGTATAAAAAGAAAGAAGGTCTTAGAGAAGAGGGGATCGAGAGAGAGGAAGAGAAAACAATGTAGACTAGATATTTGTTATTAATCTTTAAGAGAGGAGAAATATAAGAATCTATTCCTCGGCTTGAGTCCGAGGATAAGTTTCATCATATAAACTCATTCATCCTTATCATTTTGTAATTTTGGGCCATTGTTGTTACCGTTTAAGCTCATTAGAAACAAGATTTTTGACCCACTTTCTATAAATTTATTGTATTAGGCTTTTTAGGCCTCTACCATTCCTCTTGTTGGGCTTAGGTATAAATTGTGCCCTTACAATTGACGTTTTCTGTGAGAATTCTTGGTTTTTAGTGAGTCTGAGGTCTGGTTATGGCAAATTCAGGTCCACACCAGGTGGAGTCTAGGGGGTACTAGAGTCAAGATGACTTCCTCAATCTTGAACAAGGTGGAGACTGGGAGGGAAGTGTACATACCACCCATACTAGTAGGAGTCAATCACGAATTGGAAGCAAAGTCTCCCATGAGGAGAATGCCAGGGCCATGCAGTTGGAAATTGACCGTTTGAGGAGACAGTTACATCACGAACGACGGCGACGAGCTCTGTCCATTTCTGACTCTTCTTCTGGTGAGAATAAGGAAGGAAGCTACAAGCCTAGATCAAGAACTCCTTCTAATGAGTCTTACTCATACGAAGAGAGTAACCCCCATAATCGTAGGAATAGAAATTCATCCAACAGGGGTCTAGGAACCGATGCTATGAGTCGGGAACTGAATCAAATTTCTAAATCACCCTTTATACGTAAGATTGAAGGGGAAAAACTTCATCGGCATTTCACTCAGCCAATGTTCACCATGTATAATGGTCGAACTGACCCTGTGGAGCACATAAGCCATTTTAACCAGAGAATGGCTGTGCATTCCAAAAATGAGGCTTTAATGTGCATGGTTTTCCCATCCAGCTTAAGGCCTATCATGATGAGGTGGTTTGATAGCCTGGGATCAGGGTCCATTGATTCCTTTAAAGAACTCACCCGAACGTTCGGATCTCGCTTTATTACATGCAGCAGGGTCTTTCGACCTTTGAATTCTTTGTTGTCTATAACTATTCGAGAGGGTGAAATCTTAAAAACATACACAGACAGGTACTGGGAGATGTTCAATGAGATTGATGGAGACTTTGATGATGTGACCATCAGAACTTTCAAGGTCGGTTTACTAGCTGAGCATGGTTTGAGGAAGTCATTAACTGGGAAACCAGTTAGTAGTGTGTGCCAACTCATGGACCGGATTGATAAGTATAAACGAGTTGACGAGAACCAGTAGTTAGGTAAAGGAAAGGTGAAAATGGTTTCTCAGGATAGGAGGGACTTCAGGTTGGACAAATATAACAATAATCGTCCTAGGCGAGATTTCACCAAGTAGATTGGGGCTGCTATTATGTCATAAGCCGTCAACACAGTGTTCCAAGAGCCAATTCATCAAATTCTAAAGAAGATTAAGAATGAGCCATACTTCAAATGGCCTAACAAGATGAGTGGAGACCCCACTAAACGTAACCAGAATCTTCATTTTCAGTATCACTAGGAGCAAGGACACACCATCGAGAATTGCAGAAACTTGTGGTATTATTTGGAGCAATTAGTTAAAGATGGAAGGTTGAAACAGTTCTTATATAGGCCTAATAGGCAAGTTGATCATACAGGCTCAGGCACTCAAAGGAACACCTCTTCAAGGCCTTCATTGGGCACCATTAATGTCATCTTTACAACTCTTAGGAGGACAGGTTCATGTCCCTCCCGTGTAATGACTATGGCTCAGCCGCTACCCAAGAACTCTAATCATGAGCCAAAGAGGGCTAAGGTTGCAATACAACTAGCATTGAGTTTCTCGGAGAAGAATAAGTTTGGAACTATACTACCATATGATGATGCTTTGGTGGTCACGCTCAGGATAGGGGAGTATGATGTGAGGCGTGTAATGGTGGATCAAAGTAGTGGGGCAGAAATTATGTACATTCACTTGTATAAAGGGTTAGGCTTAAAACTAGAGGATTTGACTAGTTATGATTCACCTTTAGTAGGTTTCGATGGGAAGATGATTATACTAATGGGGCAAGTCAAGTTGCCAGTACAAATGAAGTTAGAAATTGTAGAGGTCAACTTCATAGTGGTGGATGCATATTCTCCATACACAATCATTGTGGCAAGACTGTGGCTTCATGCCATGGGGGCTATCCATTCCACTTTGCATTTGAAAGTGAAGTATTCATTTGGAGACCAAGTTGAAAAGTTGATTGGAAGCCAATCTACGACGAGGTAGTGTATGGTGGCTGCAGTTAGACATCAGGCTAAGGGTGGGTCATCGGCATCAAATGAGCATGGTTTGTAGCAATTAAAGGAGCCGGTGTTATCAGGGGGTATATCGGTGGAAGCAGAATGTGAAGCTTTAGAATGAGTTTCTATATGTGAGGATAAAGAGAAATATTTTCAAGTTGGCGCTCAGCTGCCTCCTTAGGAGGAGGAATTGATGAAGTTCCATAAGGGAAACCTTGATGTTTTTGCATGGAATGCTTATAAGGCCCCTAAGGTCGATCCGAGCTTCATTTGTCATCATTTGAATGTCAACCCCGCAATTGTACTAAGGAAGCAACCACCTCGGCGATCATCTAAGGAACATTCTGAAGTTGTCAAAGAAGAGGTAATTAAGCTCAAGCAAGAAGGAGCTATCAAAGAGGTATTTTATCCTGATTGGTTGGCCAACACGGTGATGGTTAAGAAAAGAATGGAAAGTGGTGAGTATGTGTAGACTTTACTGATTTGAATAAAGCATGTCCCAAAGATCCTTTCCCTATGCCTCGCATTGATCAGTTGGTGGATGCCACAATTGGGCATCTTCGGATGAGTTTTCTAGATGCTTTTCAAGGTTATCACTAAATACCTTTGGATTTGGATGAAGAAGAGAAAAAAGCCTTCATCACTCCTACAGGAAACTATTATTATAAGGTAATACCTTTTGGTTTGAAGAATGCAGGGGCTACCTACCAAAGGATGATGACCAGGACATTCGAATTGCAGTTAGGGAAGAATATTGAAGTTTATGTGGATGAAATGGTGGTAAAGAGTAAGGTGGTGTCCGAACATGTTGGGAATCTTGGAAACATCTTCGAGACACTAAGGAAACATAAGTTATGCCTAAATGCTTCCAAATGCTCTTTTGGTGTGGGATCCGGTAAATTTCTAGACTTTATGGGTACACATCGTGGAATTAAAGTTAATCCTAATCAAGTTAAGGCGATTAACAGCTTGCAACCACCTCATAATCTTAAGGAAGTTCAAAGATTGATAGGAATGATGACTGCCTTAAACCGGTTTATTTCTCGATCTGCGGACAGATGTAGGCATTTTTTCTAGTTTCTGAATAAATGGAAGGGATTTGAATGGACTGAGGAGTGTGCGTTAGCAGCTTAAAGAATATCTTTCTCGGCCACCCATTATTTCCTGTCTCAATGTAGATGAGGCATTATTCACTTATATTGTTGTGGTTTCCCATGCTGTCAACTTGGTGATGATAAAGGTTGACAACGGTGTTCAAAGGCTAGTCTATTATGTGAGTAAATCATTGCATGAAGCTGAGATTCGTTACTTACCATTGGAAAAAGCCATTTTGGCATAGTGCATGCCACGCGAAAGCTTCCCCATTACTTCCAGTCTCACATAGTTATGGTCTTAAGTCAACTCCCACTCAGGTCTCTACTCTGGAGTGCTGATTATACAAGAAGGATTGCCAAGTGGGGAACAATTCTAGGGGATTTTGATATCAAGTATATGCCACACACTTCTGTAAAAGGCCAGTTCCTCGCTGACTTGGTAGCCGAATTTGCGTAGCCCTTGTTAGAAGAAAATACAAAGAAGTCAAACATGTATGAAAAATCAGTTGACATGATTTCCAAGAAAGAATCTTTGTCGTGGAAGGTGTACGTGGATGGCGCAGCAAATCAAAGAGGATTTAGAATGGGATTGGTTATAATATCTCTAGAAAAGATCATCATTGAGAAATCTTTGAGAATGGGTTTCTCGGCCACAAATAATGAAGCAGAGTATGAAGCTCTCTTGGTAGGAATGACCATGTTTCAGAAAATGGGAGGGAAAACTATGGAGATGTTCTCGGATTCAAGATTGGTTGTAGGTCAGGTGAAAGGGGACTTAGAAGCCATAGATCCGAGGATGCAGGAGTATTTAAGTCAGGTTAGATGTTTGCGATCAAATTTTGAATATTTTACCTTAGTACAGATCTCCAGAAACAAAAATACTCATGTTGATTCTTTAGCCACATTAGCAACGTCCTCGGCACAGACTTAACCTCAAATCATTTTAGTGGAAGATTTGTGTATGTCTACTAAGATGAATGTGGGTACAGTCTGTGTTCATCAGATCAAAGTGAAACCTAACTAGATGGAATCCGTTGTGTTGTATCTTAAAGAGAATATCTTACTTGAGGAAAGATCTGAAGCTGACAAGGTACATAGGAAGGCTCCTCGGTTTTGACTATCCGATAATCAAAAGTTATACAAGCGCTCTTTTTCTGTACCATACCTACTGTGTATACACCCTGAAATAACAAAGTTACTTCTAGAAGAATTGCATAAGGGGATTTATGGAAGTCATGCAAGGGAAAAATCTTTGTCTCAGAGAGCCCTCATCCAAGGATACTAGTGGCCTAATATGCAGAAGGAAGCATTGGAATATGTAAAGAAGTGTGACCAATACCAGAAGTTTGCTCCCAACATTCATCAACTAGGGAGTGTCCTCAATCCTCTATCCAAACCTTGTCCTTTCACTAAATCCAAACCTTGTCCTTTCACTCAATGGGGTTTGGATATTGTAAGACCCTTCCCCAAGGCAGCAGGGAATAAGAGATAGTTGCTGATCGGCACAGATTACTTCACTAAATGGGTTGAAGCCAAGCCACTATCAAATATCAAGGATCTGGACACAAGAAGATTTGTTTGGAAGAATATTGTAACCTGGTTCGGAATTCCTCATACCCTTATCGCAGATAATGGCATTTAGTTTGATAGTAAAGCCTTTAGAAGATATTGTTACGATTTGGGTATTACAAGCAGATATTCCACTCCGACATATCCACAAGAGAATGGGCAAGTCGAGGCTGTTAATAAGGTAATAGTTAATGGGCTTAAGAAGAAGTTGGATGATACTAAGGGGAGATAGGTGGAAGAGTTACCATATGTCCTTTGGAATTACAAGACTACACCTTGTAGGTCCACAGGAGAAACCCCATTTACAATGATTTATGAGGCCAAGGCAGTAATTCCTCTCAAAACAGGTTTCTCAATGCTGAGGATGAGTTCTTTTAGTCCGAGCAACAATGATGGGCTGTTAGAAAGGAATTTGGATTTGGTTGAAGAACGAAGGGAAAGTGTCATGGTTCAACTAGCGTATTATCAACACAAGCTTAAACAGAGTTATGACTCGAACGAGAAATTAAGACCACTAGCGCTAGGGGATTTGGTATTAAGGAAGGTTTTGGGTACTGCAAAAAATTCAGCTTGGGAAAATTAGGGCCAAACTAGGAAGGGCCATATCGCATCACTTCAGTAGCTAGAATAAGGGCTTATTATCTTGAAGACCTAGAGGACAATGTTGTACCACGTCCCTTCATGCGTTACATTTATTAGTTCTCAAAGAATCAAATAAAACCTTGGCTATGCTTGGCTCCTCGGACCACATACTTTAGAAAAATTGATATCTTCTATTATCTCTAAGTGTCAAATAGAACCTTGGCTGTGCCTAGCTCCTTGGACCACATACCTTAAGAAAATTGATATCTTCCATTATCTCTAAATGTCAAATAGAACCTTGATTATGCTTGACTCCTCGGACCACATACCTTGGAAAAATTGATATCTTCAATTATCTCTAAGTGTCAAACAAAACATTGGCTATATTTAACTCCTCGGACCACATACCTTAGGAAAATTGATATCTTCCATTATCTCTAAGTGTCAAACAAAACCTTGGTTTTGCTTGGCTCCTCAGATCACATACCTTGGGACAATTGATATCTTCCATTATCTCTAAGTGTTAAACAGAACCCTAGCTATGCCTGGCTCCTTAGATCACATACCTTGGGAAAATTGATATCTTCAGCTATTTCCCTAAGTATCAAATAGAGCATTGGCTATGCCTGGTTCCTCAAACCACATGCCTTGGGAAAATTTTTATATTCTATTATTTTTCTAAGTGTGGAAATTGATTTTGGTTACATTTTGCTCCTCGGACCATAGTGATCTAGACAAACTGAAGTTCATGAGCATCACTTAAAGCATTTGCAAGAATATCATATATATATATATATATATATTTGTGTTCTGGTTAATATCTGGATGCTTCGTCAAGAGCTTCAGGTATATGTGGAATGATGCGAATGATTACTCTGTTGTCTCATGGCCCCTCTAGTTAGGTACTAAGAAAGACAAAAGTTACACAAGGAAAGGATATAAACATAACTATCATGAACAAAGAACTTGTAATTTTCATTTACTTAACTCTCGTTAAGAGGCAATTTGCTTACAAAAACGTGATTACATAGTGGCAAAATTCCATCATCAAGGAAAAGATATAAAGAAACAATTACAAAAGAAGTAAAATTCTAGAGGCTAAGCTTTGGCTGCAAGAGCGAGGTCTTCTTTGGCTGGAGGGGGATGGTCTTCTTTGGATTTGGCCTCTACCTCCTTTACTTTGGCCGCATCATCTTTGTCTTTAGCAGCATCCTTGGCCGTGGCAGCATCCTTGGCCTTGGCATCATCCTTGGCCTTAGCAACATCTTTGGTCTCGAAAGGGGGCTCGGCCTCCTTGCCCTTACCTTTATCCTTGCCAACCTTGCCTTTTTGGCCTTCATCACCAGTTTGGGTGGATCCTTTGGAAGCTTCAGGGGGTGGAGGAAGGCCCTACATAGCAATGGGCTGCCTAGAAGATTTTGGAGCAGTAGCAGGAGAAGGTGTAGGGGTAATTGGGATCTCACGAATATCAGGATGGAAGTACATTTTCCCAGGTTGCCTCCACTCCGAGGAAGCAAAGACCCCTGTAAGGTCAAAGGCTTTCTCCCAAGTTTCCTTGTAGTAATCCCTACACACCTCAGCTAGCTCCTCAGCTAACCGGATTTCAGTTTCTTCTACTCCGTGGTTGTAGGATGCTTGTTTTACAGCCTCCGCAGCTTTCTCGACCGCCCGAGCAAAGGCTTTGGCTTTCTCCAATTCTGCCTTGAGCTCCACAACCAGTTGCTGCTGCGTGGCAATATCAATTTCCTTCAGATGAAGTTGCTTACGCTGGTTCTCAGCCTAGGTCTTTGCGCTCTTTAATCCAGACTTTGCACTCCTACGCGCCTTTTCCTCAGCGATTAATTTGTCAACCAGCTCCTGCTTCTCCTATTTAAGGCCCCCAAGGTTTTAATGGTTTGGGTGTGGAGTTGGACCTCAGCCTGGGTTTTCTTCCAAGCACCCTTGACCCACTCCTCGGCCATAAAAACTTCCTAGATAACCTGTATAAAAAAAGACAAAGAAATCAATAAAGGAGAAAAAGAGAGTGGGTAAGAGAATAAAGGATTAAAAGGAAGCTTTAAAATTTATCTGACATGAGGAATAGTAGAACTTACCATGCCAAGATCTCTCTTCAACGACATGAAGAGGTCTTGCTGCCTCATGTTCTTCAGAGCATCCATGTCTCTCGGCAAGAGAATGTGTTGCTCCAAAGCTTCAGTAAGGTAGGCAGAATGCCCCCTCTAGAATTCTCTAATAGACGAATCCCACAGGATGGCGGTGCCATCCAACTCTAGTTGAGGAGCCTAAACGCGTTGCTGAAGCACCTCGGTTGCAATCGGATCCTCCCTGTGGTTCGCAGGGGCGACCCGTTTATCTTTTGCCATTTTTTGCTTATTAGCCCCCTTTGGAGGGACCACTTCTCCCTCTTCTAGTTCCTGCTCCTTCCTCTTCTTCTTCAAGTTATCCATGGGAAGCACATCAGTTGTGGTTATAGTAGGAGGAAGGTTAGGTGGAAGGGTGGGTGGAAGTTAGGTTTTAGGGGCCTCTTTGGATGACAACCCTTTATGCCTAGCAGCCATTATATCCTTCAAACCCTTCCTTAGATTCAAATACATTGATTCTTCCTTGGCCTTGCTATCTACCTCGGTGATTATCAAAGGAAGGCAATGAGCTGTTGATCTATCAAGTTCATTCTCGGAGTTTGAGAGGTCGATTGGATTGATTTGCTCATCTTCTTCTTTCTCGAGTTGGAATTGGTCTATTTCCTTCTCGAGAGACAAGCATGAGGAGGTAGATTCCTCTCTGGAAGCTGCTACTTCAGAGACATCTATTCTTCGGCGCCTACGGTCACCCGCTGTGATTGCGTTACCTACGTCTTGGAAGATGGTCGATATTGACTTAAAGCCCGAGATGAGATGGACTGCCTTCAGCTGCCCGTCTTCACTCACAAACACCTCGGACCTTAAAATTTTGTTAAGGTCTTTGACGTTGATTAAGCTTAAGCGGGGCGCTACGTGTTGCTTGTCTGCAAAAACATCTGAGAAGAAAATCATGGTCAGATCAATAAAATCCACCACAAAAAGGAAATGAATATAAAACAAAAAATGAATGATAAAGTTAAAAGAACTAAATCCCATGCCAAAGGGCCTAATCCTATGGAGTCATACCTGATGTTCCCTCCTGAACTAGGTAGTGAAGACCATCGTGTCACTCCCCGGAGGTGATTAGGTAGTCATCTTTCATGCCCTTGTTGGACTTGGAAAGACACGACATAAGCCTAACAACGCTAGACCTAGACTTGAGGTAATACCTCGAGTCAACAAGCGAGTGACACTGATACATATGGACAATGTTGTGCCATGTGAGTCTCAAACTCATCTGCTCATTGAAAGCGTCGACGCTACCTAAAATTATAAATTAATTAGGTGCACATTGGTGAGGGCATAACCTATGGTTATACAAGTAGTCTCGGGTTACGCTCCCCAAGGGAAGCGTCATTCCTCCTTCTATGAATACGATTATAGGAATGATGACGTCTACTTCTTTCCTATGGGTAAGTTTTTGGTCTGGGACACAATACCTCAAACCAACTCCTTAAAGGATGTGGTATTTGGCTTGAAAGCCTTCTATACCAGCAGAAGTGTCTACTAGGTCTTTGAATCTACCCATTTGAACAAAATAAAAATGAAGATTTTGGAAAAGGGGAAAAGATTAAGAGGCCAAGGAGAATGGCCAAGGAGAAAAAGAACCTAGGAACATGAAAACTTATGAAAGAAGGAATAGATGACTTTTCAGGAACTTCTTGAGAGTTAGGAAAATGAGGGATTCTTAAGGGCTAACCGGTTTATGAAGTAATGGGAAAATGGTGATCCCCTAAACATTTTATATGAGAGGTAGGATTGAGTGGGAGTTATCCCACTCAAAATTCAAGGAGAAATTCTGATCGTAGGATTTGCATTGCACCATTGAATGTGGAGGACAGGGCGCTACTTGGAGCATTTAATGAGGCATCACGAGCTTCGAAGCGTCAAAAATAGTTATGAGAGTGGGAAACGACATTCTCACATGTAGAGGTTGGGGAGGCCTGTAGAAGCTGTTACATTGGGTCAAAACTCCAATTTTCTCCTTGGATGGGAACGAAAAATGAAGTTTTTAGGGGCTATTGTGCGGATAAAAGGCCCAAGATGTGTTTTGGGCCATAGGCTTAGCCCAAGGACGTTTACTGGTCCGAGGACAGATTGATGGTAATAAGGATGTCAAATTTAAAGACCCATGAGCAAATGTGGCGGAAGAAGTTAATGGAAGTAATCCGAGAAGTATCTCCTCAGCTTAGTGAAGTAAGGGTCAGATGGTATGTCATGTTGACTACAGTGATATTTTAGGAGGTCTTGTGGATGAAGATATGTTTTACAGGGGCACAGAGAGGAAGAACAGTTGGGAAATATCTTAGAGAAAGCTGCTACCACCGCATTGAATACTCTGTACCTAAGTCTTTGGCCGCATTAATGAGGAAGTGATATTTGAACAGTGATTTTCAGCCTTACAGCTATTACCTAAAGATTTCAAGAAGATGTTGATGGGACAAGTATCAACGGGAGCAATCTAGAATTACACATGGAAAGCAAAAATGAAGAAAAATGAGGAAGTATAAGAAGGAAAAAGGTCTCGGAGAAGAGGGGATTGAGAGAGAGAGGAAGAGAAAACACTGTAAACTGAATATCTGTAATTAATCTTTAAGAGAGGAGAAATATAAGAATCTGTTCCTCGGCTTGAGTCCGAGGGTAAGTTTCATCATATAAACCAATCCATCCTTATCATTTTGTAATTATGGGTCATTGTTGTTACCATTTAAGCTCATTAGAAACAAGATTCCTGACCCACTCTCTATAAATTTATTGTATTGTGCTCTTTTAATCCTTCCTCTTGTTAGGCTTTGATACAAATTGTGACCGTACAGAGCTAATATTTTGACTTCTAACATTAGTGAGAACTGAGAGGTTAAATTAGAAGTTACACACCAAGTAGACACAAACACTTACACAACATTTTACTAAGAAAATGCAAATTAATAGTTGCCCTCTACTTGTGACCACAAACTATTTTATGATTTTTTTTTACAATTGTAGATATGATGAGTGATTATTAAAAAGTAAAAAAGTGATATCAGTGGTGTACGAACTAATAAGAATTGCCACATCAACAATTTGCAAATATGTTATAAAGTAGTTCATAATTGTAGATTTTCCATAGAAGATAATTACTAAAGGCAAATTAAAGATATTTTGTCTATGCTCATTGCATCACATTGGCACTTACAGTTTTGGATGATTTATTTTAAATTACTAGCGGTATGCTTTAATTTTCTGTAAAATTTTCCATAAGGAAAAATTCTTAATTTACATTATACCATTAATGAATGATTTTTTTTTTTTTTAGTCATCAATGAATGATTTACATTGTAAACTAAACAAATGTACACAATGTTATACACATTTATTTAATTTATAATGTAAATTTTACATTGATAGTACAATTAATGTAAACCAATAATTGTCTCAGAATAATTAGGAAATAACATTCTGGATATCAAATAAGGCCAATTAATTCTCACTCTGTTGTTGAGAAGTTACTTTGACAGAAAGGTACAACTTCTTTCTTCTTCCGAAACAACAAATAGCTAATAATGCTTTTACCAACAAAGAGCTAATAATAGTTTAACAAAACACAAAAAGCTAATAATATTATACATACATTATAGAGAATTTTATAATGAAAATGTAAACTAAATTGTTGAACTCTACCCTTTTTTTTTTTTTTGGTTGATAAAAGTTGCCCTCTACTTGTCAGTAATTATCTTTTGGGCCCTAATGTGAGAGTCCATCAGGATATTTTTCTCACTTGTTGCAGTTGCATCTAAAGTATAGTCGCTCTCTTGAAAATTGCATATCAACATTCAACAGTAACTTCAAATAGCAACAGCTGTGGTCTAGGCTTTGCCCATAAATTACAATAGATACAAGCGTACAGCTAGCTCAAACATGTTTCTTTTCGATATAGACAACAATGGTGGAACCGCACCACATGAAGTCCTTAACCTGTTAACATTCTTCTTTTCATGATCATTAAATCAAACATGTAAGGTGACATAGTACGTAGAGAAGAAAGGTAAGTTGAAAGTTTTGCCACCATGGTTAAAGGAACCTGCAATTACGAAACATGCATATTTGTCAGTGGTGGCATGCCCTTATATGTGCCAAAGTTTATCAGAACGTTATTTTTATTTGCTTCAGAAAAATTGCACCATAACAATTAAAAAAAGCTGGCGACTCCACCTTCATATCCAGCGGTTCAACTCATAAGCCATCTGAATTCTTGAATGTCACTTAACATTTCCAGGACAGCCTCATAATTATGGATAAAAAATTTCTCCTGTATGTGAGCAGAGCCAGAGGAGGACAACTTCACGATTGCCTAACCAATGTGATAATTTAAACATTAGGTAGTCTTCTGGCTGCAAATTCAATAGCATTTTAATTTTCAATAAGTTTAATGATAAAACATTTCTTCCAACTATTAACATGATTTATTCTGATAAATGCATAATAAAAATAGTATTAGCGATGAATCCGAGTTAAAGTAATGCTGCTCCATACATATAAGTAGTTGCGAAAGTTTGAAAAAAAAAAAGAAGTTATCTCTCTAGTAAGTTTTACTAAAACACTAAAATACTCCTTAGTCCTTAACGAGCAAAGCCATGTATTAGCCATGGGCACGCTTACCACAACGTTTTTAAAAGCCATCAACAAACTAACATGCAAATGAATAACATGTCATACACATCAAGACACCCCCTTTATCATTGGTTGGTTTTAATTTCAGATAACATCCCTAATGAAACTTGGAGACTGTTTTGAGATTTAATAGGGCACAGCTTCTGCCCATTGCCTTTAGTGCACTGGACTCACTGCAATTTTAACACGTGCTCATTTTCGGACACGTATCATGATTGCAATAGGTTTAATGTCATAGGACACTGGATAGAAGCCACACTCAATTTAATAATCCTTAATTAATACACTAGGTGCAACAGTCACGTGTGGTGCTATGAACAGAAACACTCCCCATGTGTGTTTGGAACTAACTTATAAGCTTGAATTTTTGGCTTTTTAGTGCATATGTACCATTTTTTAAAGTGGCATTTTTTTCACTCCTATAAAGTATAAATTCACTTTAGCACACTATTTAACAAATCTTTTTAACAAAATACACGGATCCATGACTGGAACTCCAAAGTTAAAGAGAATGTTAATATAAAGGTTGAGAGAGACAACTGAAAAGCTTCGGGGCAGAGTGAGAGAAATAGATTCAGATTCCCTCTTTCTCAAGTATTTTTGAGCTGTGTATCAGCTAAAGCCGAAGCACAGCATTCAATTTGGCCCATCCCTTGGCCATGGAAAAAAGTAGCATGCCATATCCAACAAACAACAGCAACAAGTCATACCCTGCGATTCCCATTCCCCATCTGACGTAGATGGGGCATGAGGAATCATATTGCTGTGCAATCAGAATCAGGTGGCCGTATAACAGCCTCCGTCAGGGCATTTTCGTGGGTCCTCTGCCCTTTGATTACACAGATTATCCGTAAAAACTGAGCATGATGGGCAACAACACCAAAGGTCTTGGGACTGTGAGCCACTCCGCCTGTAGTTTCCTCTTAACTGTATGTACAGTGACCCATACAGCAGTTAGAATTAATACAGGTTAACTGCCGCGAAATCTACACAAATTTTGGATTTTTATGGATTGTAAATGGGTGTTGTCTGTTTCATACAACCGTACTACACACGTCACTTTTGCACAAGTCACAATTTTTGTACAAAAGTGGCATGTGTATATATGATTGTATATAAGTGTGTGCGTGTAAGAGAATTTAAAGGCCGAAAATTGATATTTAAAAACAGTTGTGAAAATACATGTGGGTGAAAAAGTGTATAAAAATACGTTTAATGTTGTTTAAAAACTAAAAATTATTGTTTGAAAACACAAACCAAACACCCACTTAACCTTTATAAAAAGGATTTACCTTTTTTTGATGGAAATAAAAGGATTTACCTATCCTTCCGCATCAAATTATGATTCATGAGCCTTCTTCTAATACATTGGGTAGGCCCAAAAAAAAAAATAGAGACAAGTATCAAGCCTTTAAAATTGTTCATTTTATTTTATTTCAAATATGAATTGAGTTTTAGTTCATTAAAAAACTAAATAACATGTTCAAGTTTTGATAATTTCCTTATTGACCATGCTAGAACTTTTTCGCGAATACTTGATTAACTTATTTTGGTTAGAAAAATTTTAGTTTGCAAGTATTTGAGTGGTTGAGAGATTCACATTTTCTTTGAGCGAGGCCCAAGATAGAATATGTTTTTCCTCTGTGACGTCTTACCCAAGTGAGCTTCTACCATATGCACGCTGCCCCCACCCAAGCTAAGTTGGCCCTTGTCTATCTGGTTACACATACCTTTTGTTTAAAAAAATTACCATTTTAAAATTCTTTACAGTTGAAATTATATCATTTGAGTTAATTAGATCAAATGAATTTCTCTTATCTATCTCTCTCTCTCTCTCTCTCTCTCTCTCTATATATATATATATATATATATATATAAAAGTTGAAGCGTAGTATTTATTGCTATTACGCTCTAGTTGAGCTACATCATCGCTATGTTACAAAGTTCTTTTCTTTTTTCCTTTTTTTATTTTTTGGGGTTTCCACTTCACACATTCTCTTTAATCAATTCCAATTTCTCTGTCACAACTCATTATCTTCCCATCAAATAAATAGCTTATGTTTATACTATTAATGACTTTCCCATTGAATCCAAATTGCTTTCAATTCATCAATCAATCTCTCTCTCTCTCTCTCTCTCTCTCTCTCTCTCTCTCTCTCTCTCTCTCTCTCTCTCTCTCTCTCTCTCTCTCTCTCTCTCTCTCTCTGACTTATCATCTCCTCATCAAAAAAATGGCTTTTCTCCCCATCAAAACATTCAATAGCATCCTTTTGGATTTAAAACCCACTGCTTTAATTTTTTATATATAGATTTTGAAAGTCTATTTGAGGTCACCAAATTGCAACTAGAATTAGAAAGTTTATTTGAGGTCAATTTTTCTTCTTCTTCTTCCCTTCAATTTCTTTACTTTTCTGTTGCAATATTTATGGTTTGTAGTTTGTATTGGATTTTCTATTCCGGGGTTGTAAATATCATGTTTCTTTTTTCTCTTTTTCAATTTTCAATTGATAGTCTATTTCTTTGTATTCATGGTTACAATTTTTCTTTACATAATCACATTTTACCCATTAAATTTTTTTTGTATCTAAAGAATTGGAATGCATTTTTTGTTTGTTTTAGTAAATGACCATTTTCCTCCCATTTGTTTATTTTATTTTCTTAATGGCTTTGTAATTTTTTAAACTAAATACTACATAAATTCTTGCTAATTTTATTTTAATCTCATCTAAATTTATGCTAATTGTTAACTTCTTGGGATAACTTGGAAGAGGAAAAAAAATATTATGATTGATAGGTATGGACCATATGATCCTCTTTTTCTTTGTATTTGGGATCATAACTTAGCTATATATGGTTATTTTCTTTTCTTTTCTTTTTTTGAAAAATTATGATGCAAAGGTTTGTACTGGATTTTCTTTTCCAAGGTTGTAAATACGATGTTTCTTTTCTTATTTTTTTCTTTTTCTTTTTTTTTTGAATTTTCAATTGATAGTCTATTTTTTTGTATTTATGTTTACAGTTTTTCTTTACATAATTGCGTTTTACCCATTAAAATTGTTTGTGGCTAAATAATTGGAATGCGTTTTATTGATTTAGTACATGATCATTTGCCTCTCATTTGTTTATTTTATTTCCTATATGGCTTTGTAATTTTTAAATAAAATACCACATAAATTCTTGCTAATTTTCTTTTAATCTCATCTAAATCTATGCTAATTTCTAACTTCTTATTTCTTAGGATAACTTGGAAGAGGTAACAAAATATTATGATTGATAGGTATGGACCATATGGTGTTCCTCTTTTTCTTTGTATTTGGGATTATAACTTAGCTTTATATGATTATTTTCATACATTTTTCAACAAATTATTATGTAAATTACATTATAGTAAGTCAGACATATTAAAGTTTTTTTTTTTTTAAAAGATCTAATCTCTAATTCTTACCATTTATCTTCTCAAAAAAAAAAAAAAAACTTACAATTTAAAATTTTTAAGGAAATAACTTTTGGACGCTTACAATGTTTAACTATTGCATCCATTTTATGACTATGGACATGCATGCAGTATCAATTTATGTTTTCCATGGTAATACTAATGTTCATTACTTTGGAATTAAAAAATTCTCTTGATTGAAGCATATACCTTGGTGTGTTCTCATTCTTAAAAATCCTGCAACTTAATTTAATCATGCTAACTAATATATATATATATATATATATATATATATATATATATATAAATAGAAAGATTTTGTACAATCTAACACGAATTAAATCATATTACCTTAGTTAGCTTAATTAAACTTATCTAATTCTCTTGAGGAAAAAACAAGCTTAAACTTTTTTCTTATATCTTATTTTGAGTTCAATTTGGCTATGATATGTTGCACTTCAATTCATCATATTCCTTAATTATACATAAATGTGATAGAATTAATATTTAGATACATACAACAGGAAATCAACTAGGAATTTCTTTTGTACTTTAAAAAATTCTTAAATGCATACTACAAATTCCACTATTATAATAATTCTTAAATAATATGTACTTAAATATTCACTATTAGCTCTTTTAGATACATAATCAATTTTTTTCCCCTAAAATGGGTATAATATTCCTCTTAAATTATTCCTAAGAGGCATATATTTTTTATAGTAACTAAAAAGTCTTTTTTTAAGGGGAGGGGGTTGTGGAAGTAACCTAAAAGGGAAGAGTTAAAACAATTAATATCTACAAACAATTTCCCTTCAGGTATAATTGCGGGGAAAAGTCATTCCCTACCTATATATATCTTCTATCTAATTGAAAAAATAAATAATAATAAAATAAAATTCTCATTTATGAAGGAAAGTCTCAAATTTTTCATAAACTTAAATGGTAGCCCAAAAGTCCTTTATTCAGACTTATTATTATGTTACCACATTGGATATGATGATTTTTTTTTTATAAGAACAAATATATATCATCACATTAACTATGCAATTTACCGGTTATAAATACATTTTTCAATTACCAAAATATACATAGTCTCTTCCTCTTCCCTAACCTTCCCCTCCCTTAACACTTATGTATTGTATATACCTTTTCCCCTTCCCCTACATAATTTATTTATATATATATATATATATATATATATTTTACAAAATAGAATTCTACTCTAACCTAATCTAAGTGTATATGTGTGTGAAACTCCCTCCTGAAGACTTGAATCCCGGCTCTTGCCCCCCACACCCCACAAATACTTATACTTGTGGAGTGACCATCACACCAAGGGTGTGCGGTGGTACATAATTTATATATTTATATATGTTCTCTTTTAATCTCTCTTAAAACCAATAAGCATAGTATTTGTGATGGAAATTTTGATATTATCACTACATGTTTGTTTTTGATATCTACTATCAAAGGTAACTCTCTCTCTCTCTCTCTCTGATTTTGATTTTTCTATAATCTTGATCTTCTATTTGTTAAAATTTAGAAATTTTAGAAATTGTGTTTGACTTCGTCTTGCTAGGTTCTTTTTCATGAAAATTGGTTTATATGTTGTGAGTTGGACTAAAGCTGAAGACTTGGGAGATATCAAACAAGATACAGTTGCTACATGAAAATTATAGAAATCAAGAGTGTTAATATATACAATAAGAATTATGGGCATATATAAACAATTATATCGTGTATACGTTTGCTTTCCCCTACCCCTTGTATGTTATTTATTGATTGACTAAGGCCAACTACACATTTAACTTTCTTAGTTTTTCACTTTTTTTTTTTTTTAATTGTATGAAAGGAAAAAATAGAAATCAGTATATGTTTTGGGGAGAAATTTTTTTGTAATAGTTGATTCACATATATGAGTTTAGGGATTATGAAAATATAAATTGTTATAACTTTGTTTAATGGTTCTTATGTGATAAAATGGGAAAAAAAAAGGTTGAATAAATTGCTCATTAACTTCTCAAAAATGCAAAATAATGTTAGCTTTCATATGAAACCTTCAAGATTCATTTTTATGTTCTAATAAAAATTATACATTTTCCATTTTTAATTGTTTTGTTTTTTGATGCATATCTCACTATATTATAACATATTAAAAATATTGTCATATATAATAATTGAAAGTAAAATACAACATGTTTCCTTGCCAAAAAAAATATATATTTATACAAAAAATCAAGATATAGACTTCTTTACTTGCATAAAATATATCATGTATATTACAATGTCATCACATTATTGTGTGATGTGTTTGGGACTATTACTTATAATCCTCAATTACTATTTTCATTCTTTACTAGGCAAAAAAGAATATGACGTCAAATTTTTTTTGCGTGGGTTTGCAACTAGTGAACTTATAAAAATTAGGTTTACCAACTTGTATGGTTAAAAATTACATGTAATTTTTACCATAAAATTATTTATATTCTTTTTAAATTATAATTAATAATTTAATATCTTATGAACTTAATTATAGATTAATGCAATTCAATTTATTTATTTATTCGTTTATTTTGAAACAGTACAATTTAACTTCTAGTCTATATATATATATATATATATATAGATATATTGATAATTCGATAGTCGTTGAGAAGGGGAAAAGAGAGATTTAAACCATGAACGTTTTCATTGAAAACATCAAGAAGTGTATAATACACATGCGTGCGCGCGTGCACACATACACACACACACTTAATCGAGTCTCATGCTTATGAAAACAATATTATATTTGAATTTGACTCATTTAATAGTAAAGTTTATACTTGGGTTTGAACTTTATTCATTTTCTAAACAAATGAATACACACACACACACACACATAAACTCTGTCCTAAACCAAGTTCTAGTTGTTCATATATAAATAACTTGATTTAATTAAAATCCTAATATTGGACTAATATATTGACACATGACACAAAATTAGGATTCTAATTTAGAATTACAATTGGACTTCTATCTACTTCACCTATTATATATATATATATATATATATATATATATTACAAATAATACTTTGATATTTTATGAACTTATAACAAACTTACACAATTCAATTTCAAATCTATATTAGTACATTTCTATACGTATATACACATAAATATATAATATTATATATGATTAAACCGAATTCCATGCTCACAAGTTTGTTCAGGAATACATTATAATATTTGAGCTTAATAGTCAAACCTAAACTAGGGCATGACTCATTAAGAAAAATGTAAACAAGTTTTTCCTTATTCAAGTTCAAATTGTTCATAAACAACTCGATTAAGTTACAGTCCTAAGTGGGATAACCACAAAAAATAGGATCATCTATTCCTAGAAAAAAAAAAAAAACTTAAATAATTAAGGTATTCCTTGAATCCATAAAAACAACTCTACAAGAGAGAGAGAGAGAGATTCCCTAAAATTTTAGTAATCAATAGACTAGGGTGCTAACACTAATCTATAATAAAGAAGACCTTACAAAACTCTAATGTGTGTTAAGCATAAAATGTCTTGAAAAACAGCTAAGAAGGATAAAACATAAAATTATATAAATTAATTTTATAATTCTAAGAAATGTCTTGAAAAACTGACGATACCTTAGTATGACATTTAGATTGAAAATTATAACAAAAGCAAAGATACTAAATTTGTTAAAACGGATACATAAAGGATAGAATTTGTCCCAAAAGCGATGTAAGCCAATTGTGGAGGGTGAGTTTTGAGTCCTGCTGCAATTCCCTTCAATTCACCAAATTTTATGCAATTTCGTTACTGGTCTGGATGATTTTTAATTGTGTTTTTCACATTTCAAATTTCCTACTGTTTGATCTATGATGGTCTCTCCAGTCAATAAAAGTCTGAGCCAATAGTTCTACATCACATATGTAAGAGATCTGCTGATTTGTTCTTGATTTATAGCATTTTTGGGATTAAATTAGTTCTGTGCTTATGTCAAGTTAATCTAGAACCGACAAACTTTCCGCGTAGAATATCAACATGTGAGTGTGACCCAACGAAGCAAAATCCTTTAGAAAGTCAACAGAAGCCAACAAATTGCAGGGGTAACGCTTCACGTAATTTGGACAAACTTTCCTTGTAGCTTCGTGGACGGCAGAGGTGAAGGGGATTAAAGGTTGAGAAATATTCAAGCCAAACCGTGAGAGAGAGAGAGAGAGAGAGAGAGAGAGAGAGAGAAATTTTGTTAAGAATGGCAGGAAAGAAACGAGACAAAGAAAGAGAGAGGGCGTTTCTTGATAATGGAAGCAAACTACTTGAGAAGCTGATTGCCTCTTGTAATCGCAGGCCAATTCCTATCCGTAGCTACTAGCTACTCTTGTGAAGAACTTGAGCGAGCGACAAATAGCTACGATCCTTGCGGTATTTTTCATAGAGGTGGGTTATATGAATGGTACAATGGTTCTTTTGAAGGCCGAATGATTTCCATAAAGAAGTACTTACGACACCGTCGAGATAATATTTTCACTGATATAGCCATTTCAGCAAAGATGAGCACTCACAATATATAATGTCACTAGTGATCATGATGGTGCACAACGTCAACGTGAGCAACTGTCATATCTCCACACTGCGTTCGCAAGACCTATTGTCCATAGGGACATAAAACCAGGAAATGTGATGTTGCCAAACTAACTGAATTTTCATTGTCCATATCGATCCCCGAAAGTGAAACTCACGTAGAGGATGATGTTTGTGGAACTGCTTTGTTCTTATGCCCCAGCTATGCGACTACAAGCTACTTAACGGAGAAAGTTGACATTTACAGCTTCGGATCATTTCTACTAGAGCTTTTAACTGGACAAAAGTTGTATTACCTGTTATGCACGGACTATTTTGATGTTGAGGATTTTGAAGATGACATAAAAAAATAAATTTATCATTGATGGCGATATATTCAACAGAAAAAGCTCATAAACAAAAGACCGAGAGAGCAGATGACCTTGGCAGGGTCGTTGGCCTCACAGAAAGGCGACGAAGGACCCTCTTAAAAGACGACCCCAAAGGCGACGGATGCGTCCCATACCAATGGGAAAGCTAAAGTGACAATTGACCACAAAACCGACGGGATGGAGAAAACCGACGGTTCCTATGTTTCCATGCGTGTTCCCCACACATGCTCCTACAAGGAAATATCTTGCACATCACGTACCAAGGTGTGAGAGACCGCGCCCCCGGCCCGTTTTTTTTTAGTAAAGTGTTTGGGCCAAACCCACGTGAATGAGTGGAGTCGTGTTATTGCCTCTCAAAATGGAGGTTCGACTAGTTATATTTTTCCCTTTAGATTAAGAGTTTTACAATGGAGTCACCACTTATTTAATCATTGGAAAAATAAGAAAATCAAAATTAAAAAATTCCTCATTTTATTAATTTTCAATTGAATTTACATTGGTCATAGGAAAATTACATGGCTTTGGTCCTAGATACAATCTAAGATAAAGTACATAGTTTTGTTTCCTAGTTACAATCTAAAAATTGAAAATTACATGGACAGGTATTTGATCTACTAACCCTTTATCTAAGTTCGGAGGCTATATTACAAGGTGGGAAGGTGTTAGGCACCCACCTTGCCCAGTGAAACCGGTCTTCTAGACTATGGTGGCCAACATTAATATCATATCATCCAATGTGCCAATCAATTTACATGTTGAATTTAAAGCATGTGCATGTGATGAACCCTAATTCAATTTATTAAGTATTGCATTTGGATTGAAAAATGAATTCTAGTGAATGTGTGTATATGGTGATATCCTAGATTCAAGGATTTGAAAGAATTATGAAACAAACATGTTTTTTTTTTATATTTTTTATGAGAATTTAAGATCAAAACTAGTGCTTATGCATGAATATGTGATGAACAACAAGAACATATGAAGAACACATAAGAACATTTAAACATATTCAAGAGAATTTAAATAATTACTATCATGCTTTAATCCTAAATTCTTATCATGGCAACACAAAAAACAAGTTAGGGAAGGAGATTATACCTTCATGTAAGATCCATATGGTGGATGAGAAGACTCTTATGAGAGGTCCTAAGGGTGGAGGAAAAGAAGAGTTAGGAAAGGAAGAGTAAGTCTCACTCAATACCTTGAGTCTCAAGAAGACCAAGATTTGACAAGAATACTCAATTTCCTAGAACTCAAGAGAGGAGAAGAGAGGGGGGTTTTCTTTTGTCCCTCTCTCAGAATGAAGGAGAGGGGGGGTTTATATAGTAGTGGTAGAGGAAATATAAATGGAAGGCCATTAATGAGGGTTGGCAAAGAATCATGAACCTAGACCTTATTTTAGCCTTTGGGGAGATTTGGTGCATTAAATGGAAAGATTGGTGGGAGTAAGGAGCAAGCCAAAATTCGGTTTTCCCGTAGCAGCTGTAACAGCTTGTAGAGCCAACTTTGAAAAATCATATCTAACTCAATTCTGATCGGAATTGTCTCGTTCTTGTGCTCAAATTGAAGCCCCGGATGTCTAGTTTCTGGGAAAATTAACCTCATTCACAGATTCAAAATATTCTGAGAGATATCAATGAAATAGTGAACAGAGGTCATTTCTTAGAAAAATGGTTTTAGCACAATTAACATTATTAGGTCCCAAATTAGTTTCCAATTAACATTAATAGGCTCCAATCACTCCCATTTCAGACCTAATTAGTTCCAAATTTACCCTAATTAAAAGATAATTGCACAAATTACTCATTGAATAATTAATATTTAACTATCTAATTAATTAGATGTATGTAACCTTACCATAGAATGTAGTCCTAACCAATTAAATTATGACACATCATTAATTTCAAATTGATTATAATTATAACCAATTGGAATCAATTGTTCATAATCACATAAGGTCGGACTCAATTTGTGATAATGCATCTCGGCCATGAAAACTTGATTTGATGATAACTTTCAATCTGATGGTCCGATTAGGGCTTATAACTAATCGATTTGATCGTTACACCATCAAGATCATTTTGGTGAAATGAGATCAAGGATCTAATGACCAAAATCAAGATGCATATTTCCAAGGTGAAATTACCCTTTTACCCTCCAAGTGAGGTTAAATGCGAGTTGCAAAATGAGGTGTCAACACAAGGCCATACCACGCCCACGTGTCTTCCTCATATGGAAAGACACCCTACAATCACAGAAACGCTAATACCAAATGCCCTTCATAAGGAAAATCCTTACTTTTGGGGGATCTCGATTCGCTATTCACCATTATATAAGGACCAGACCTCTTCTTTTCTCAGGCACGCAGAAATCCTTAGCTCTCTCACTATAGAGTTCTTAGAGATTTCTGATTCACTAATTTGACCTTCGGAGGGTTATTGGCCGGTACCACACCAGTGCCTTCAATTTGGTCCATTTGTTCTTATTCTACGGGTCCTCATTGGAATGCATTGGAGCCTACACCTCACTAACAATTTCAGCGCATCATTAGTTGGCATTATCTGTGGGAACAAAACAACAACAATTCTAAGATAAAAGAGTTGCATGGTCTAGACACGTTCAATGGCTACCATCAATCAGGAAATAGGGAATCTACCTAATGCCCTGGAAAGGCAAGTGCAAACCCTAACTACAGCGGTAGAGCGACTCACCTAATGTAACCAAGAATTGGAACAACAGTTGAACCAAAGGAACGAGTGACGCCAAGAAAGCCCAAACGATGAACGAGATGCCGACAAGTAAAATGGTAATCACCAACAGGGGGCAGGCAAGAGAGGGAAGACCAGGAAGAAAGCAACGTCCCTAGCAGAAGAGATGGTCTGGACGACACTAGCCATCCTTCTGAAATGGAAGTCAATGCAATGCGCATGGCCTAGGATATGCAAATGATGAAGGAAAAAATGGACATGATGATGAATGCCATAAAGGGATGAGTATCTACCAACTTAGATGAGCTGGTCCACAAGACCGACTCCCCTTTCACTGTCGAGGTAACATCCTTCCCCCTCCTAGTGAAGTTTCAAATGTCGAAAGTAGAAACATACGACCGGTCAAGGGATCCATTCGACCACCTGGAGTCATTCAAAACCCTAATGCACCTGCAAGGAGCACCAAATGAGATTATGTGAAGGGCATTCCCTACTACACTAAAGGGGCCAGCAAGGGTATGGTTCAGCAAGCTTACCCCAAACACAGTCTCCACCTTCAAAGAATTGGGTGGCCACTTTGTTACACACTTCATTGGGGGACAAAGACACATACGATTCTCCACAGCCATTCTAAACATCAAGAAACAAGAAGACAAAATCCTGAGGTTGTACATCATCGTTTCAACAAAAAGGCCTTCCTAATCGATGAAGCTGACGACAAGGTTCTTGTCACCACCTTCACCAACGAACTAAAACGAGGAGAGTTCATATTCTCCATCTACAAGAACGACCTGAAAACGATGTCTGGAGCACTATACAAAGCCACAAAGTATATGAATGTTGAGGACGTGATATTAGCATGGGGAGATGGACCAAGAAAGAGAAAAAGACAATACGACCCTCACCCAGACCGAGGGAGGAAGTCAGCCTGAAAAAACAATAAAAGAGATGACAGGAGATCAAGACCCCTATTAGGGAGAACAACAAACTTCATCCCCCTGAACGCCCTGCTAGATCAAGTCCTCATGCAGATAAGGGACGATACAGCGTTAACCTGGCCGGACAAGCTAAAGGCGACCCAAACAAAAAACCCAGAAAAAAATACTGCTATTTCCACCAGGACCATGGGCACGACACCTCTAAATGCTATGACCTCAAGCAACAAATTGAGACCCTCATCAAATAAGGGAAGTTGCAGTGGTTTGTCAAAAATAGAAGGAAGATCCACTAAGGGATCTTGAGCGCCGCCTATGGGTTAAGGAGAGACCCAAAGCCCCACTCAGAGAGATAAGAGTAATAGTAGGAGGAAGTGCCATGATGGGATCATTTAAGAAGGCAAGGAAGACGTACCTGCGTATGGTACAAAGCGTCCAGATCTCCGGATGACCCCCTAACACGACCAAACTTGACAACCCAGCCATCAGCTTCATAGAGGAAGATGCTAGGCGACTACACCACCTATATGATGATGCCTTTGTTATCAACTTATCCATTACAGGTTTCTATACTCGACGAGTATTGGTGGATAACGAGAGTTCAACATATATCCTCTACTACCCTACATTCCAGCAGATGAGGGTCGACCGAGAATGTGTCCTACCCTCGGACACACCCTTAGTAGGGTTTGGCGGCACCAAAGTCTTTCCTGTAGGAACCATCACTTTACAGTAACCATTGGAACGTACCCTCAACAGCTCACCAAGGAGGTCAACTTCCTCATTGTTGATTGCTCCTCTGCTTACAACACCATCATCAGGCATCCCATGCTTAACGTGTGGCAATCAGCCACATCCACATACCACCTGCTAGTGAAGTTTCCGATGAAGCACGAGATAGGGGAAGCTCAAGGGGACCAAATGGGCGCCTAAAAGTGCTACATAGCCATGCTTGAAATGGATGATCACTTGCAAACTATGAACATCGAAGAAAGGAAGATTATTGTCAAACCAACGGGGGATCTAGAAGAAATCTCCTTGCATGATGACATTCCTGGTTGAACCACTTGAATTGGCACACAAGCTGACCCTTCAGTTCGAAGGGAACTTACACTCTTCCTCAAGAACAATCAGTACATTTTCACTTGGAGCTGCGAGGACATGCTAGGGATCAGTCCTAGCACCATGGTACACAAACTCAACGTATGCCCATCCTTCCCCCCAATCCGACAGAAAAAGAGGGTCTTCACCCAGGAAAAGAACAAAGCTATAGCCGAAGAAGTGCACAAATTACTGGAGGTAGATTTCATCAGGGAGGTCTACTATCCTCAATGGTTGGCCAATTTGGTCATGGTCAAAAAGGCCAATGGCAAGTGAAGAATATGTGTGGACTTCACCGATCTAAACAAAGCGTGCCCAAAGGACAGCTATCCACTCCCATGCATCGACCTACTTGTGGACTCTACGGCAGGCCACTAGTTGCTAAGTTTCATGGATGCTTTTCCAAATACAATCAGATCCAGTTAGATGAAGCCAACCAAGAGAAAACCTCGTTCGTCACAAGCCAATGGCTCTTCTGCTACAAAGTCATGTCGTTTGGATTAAAGAACGCAGTTGTAAGATACCAAAGGCTTGTAAACAAGATGTTCATGCAACAGATTGGGCGAAATATAGAAGTGTACGTAGACAACATGCTTGTAAAGAGCACACAAGAAGTTGGCCATCTGGACGATCTTCAGGAAACATTTGATACTCTTTGCCTATACAAGATGAAGCTCAACCCCCTCCCCCCCTAGTAAATGTGTGTTCAGCATAGCGTTAGGAAAGTTCTTGGGCTTTTGGTGTCACAACGCAGGGTGGAAGCCTATCCCGACAAGGTTCGTGCTATAGTGGAGATTAAAGGTGTCCACGGGTCAAGCCAGGTCGGGTTGTGCCCAACCCGACCCGACCCGAAGCTGTCAAGTAGGGGAAAACGAAGCCTAAACCCGACCCAAAATGCTTATCAGATCGGCCGGTTCAGGTCGTGTCGGGTTTCGGGTTGTACTTGTCAATTTTGGGTTTCATCACCGGTGACGCCATTTTGGCCGGATCCGTCTAGATCTCGCCGAATCTAGACTAGATATCGATGAGATCTCGCTGTATGTTGCCGTATCTCGCTTGAGAACTACAAATATCGCCGGTCTTTCTATTTTTTTGTTGAAAAACCTTCGAATATCGCTGGAAGTTTTTGGTTTCTCGATGAGATCTCGCCGTATGTCGCCGGAGAACTCCAAATATCGCCTTTTTTCTATGTTTTCATTGAAAAACCTTCGAAAATCACCTGAAGTTTTTGGTTCTATGCTCGGGTCGGCTTGATCGGGTTTTGGGAAAGGAAACCCGCCAACTGACCCGAAGGCGTCGGTTTCTGTGGACAACGACCCGCCACCGATTGACGGAGTGGTCGATTCGGGCAGTTTCTGTTCAGGTTCAGGTGGTTTCCATTCGGGCGGGTTGGTCAGGTAACAGGTTGGGTTGGATAGTCCTAGTGGAGATGACTCCTCCAAAAAACCAAAGAATTATAAAGCTTGAACGGCTGGGTGGCAGCCCTTAACCATTTCGTCTCTAGGGCAACGGATAAGTGTCTACCTTTCTTCAAGATGTTAAGAAAGGCCTGCTAGGATGTGTGCCCTTAAATCCTATTATATGACATTATGTATGACTTAATGTTGTGTTTAATAAAGTTGTTTTATTGTTATATAAAATAATAGTAACATGAATATTTGGACATTATCATATAGTCCATGAGATGCATATTATGTGATTTATGTAAAAAGTCACAGAAGATATAAATCACAAGTACTTTATAAACTCAGAATTGTAGTTCATAGTCGGTGATGAAATTGGGCATTTCATCTGCGAAGACTATAACATATCAACTAAGATGATTTTTCTTGATCATGAAAATGTAGACTTTTAGTTGATGTGTAGATATGTTTTAAAAGTTAAGAAATATTGAACTGGACCGCTGTGAGATTTATTATTCTCTTAACGACTGTCAAATGAATAATAAATCTCACGACTTCTATTTACATGAACTCTTAATCCTAAGAGGATAATGGACCTGATCAAGAGGTGTAGGTTGCTTTAATATATTAGGAGTGAGATCTAGAGTAAAGGTCAAAACCTCAGTATGTTGGGCAGCCACATTTAGTATTGATGGAACATATATTCTCAAGATGGAATTCATAATCTCTTAACAAAAATATAAAATATTCCCTTGAGATAAATTTAATGGATTTGGTTATTCAAAGTGTTAGGCCTAACCACTTTATAAAAAAGTTAATAAAGTATATATTTATGAAATTAGATTTCATAAATGTATGATGAATAACTTAAAGAATTAAACTGGGTACTCAAGGATTAAGATGTAGTAATTTTCAAAGTGGCAATCTATATTCATGATTTTGTATTACTACGAATATTTTATGAAGGGGTTGCGTGTATAATAAAGCCTTGGGATATAATTTATTAATAAGGTCTAGAATACAATTATATTTATATAGTGGTATTAAATATAATTAATGGTAACTTTAGACTTGTCAAGAGTTGACAAAAAAGCCCAAGGCAAATTGGAGCTAATGTCTTATTGGTCCCTTTTGGTCACACTCCAAGGCACACACTAAAACCCAATTGGAAAGGCCCAATAAGCTAGCCCAATTAGATAATCAGTTAGTTATAAAGGGAGAAACATACAGAATTTTTTATTAGAGAATAAGAAAAAAGAGAGACATCATTGTGAAATGGTGTGTATGTGAGAGTGAGATACTTTATCATTCTGCCTTGAAAATTGAATGAGAGACCACACATCTTGGGCATAAAGTGGAATTGGAGTGAAGATTAAAAGTGTTCCCAAGTACTTCTAATCTTTTGTTTTAAATTTCACCACACCAAAGTACGCTATCTTGTTCTTAAATTTTAAAATTTACATAGTGCATGTTATCAATCATGAATGAAATAGATCCATGTTTGTTACTTCCGCTGTGTGTTTTGTATGAGATACAAAACCAGATTTTCCAACAACTGGTATCAGAGCCAGGTTTTCATATTATGTTTGTATAACATGTGATTGAGTTTTAAAATTTAAGAAAACTGTCATGTTTGTGTAGACATGGTTTGATTATCATGGTTTTATGAATTTACATTATTAGCATTGGAATTTATATGCCATGATTCATATATGGAAATATATTGAATCCGTATGTCCTAATATGGAATTAATCTATATATATGTGATTGAGGATCATTCGGTTATGTTCATATGCCATAAAGAATTGTCATATATTATTACAAGGATTCAAATATAACAAGGATTTAAGACCATTCGGTTATATGGATTGTACAATGGCACTCTTCTATATGATATATATGACTTGGCGCATATGTATATATATATATATATATATATATATATATATATATATCCTTGGTGATCTATATTATTAGCGTGCATTGATGATTAACCGCTTGGATATAACTGTCATGTTGTTGTACCACTATGTCAATGAACCACTTGGATTCTTTTGCACTGCTTGGAGTTCATATTCTTAATGGCTTGGGTTTATATATATTAGTAATTGTAATGTGCCTTGGAAGCATGCAATCCGTATATTATTTATATATATATATATATATATCCATATATATAACAATTTTATATAGGTTCATACGCTTTCAAGGCTTCTTCATGAATTGACTAATATATATATATATATATATATATATATATATTAAGATTTGAATGATGAATATAGCACTATTGCTTACCTTGGTTAATATATTTATATGTATTAATGCTAGGATTATCAAATTTATTCCTAATGAGATTAGGATTATGTTTTTCAAAGTGTCTAGCATTATTATAGTTCTTGATCTTAAAAACCTTTAATTTAAAATATCTAGTGGGAAAGAGATACAAGGGTTGCATCTCATGGCCTCTATTGCTGGTTCATAGTAGTGTGAAATATATACTTTGTCTTTGCCTCGAGCTTAGCATTCCATGCGGAGAGCATTTATTTCATGGCTCTACAAAATTGAATTTCCTGGTTTATAGTGGTTTGATAAACACCTTATCTTAGCTTCAAGCTTTGCATTCCATGCAGGGGGTGTTTTTATCATGGTACTACATAATAAGCCTGTTAAAGGGATGAAATGTGGCTACACATGATTCTAGACAATGGTATACACTAGACTAAGTATTATAACATCCTCTATGCTGAGTTTTTACTATTATTACTAAAAGGCTAAATGTAAAATGACATATTATTAGTATTTAATAAGAGTTATCATGATAGTACTAATAATGAGAATAGTTCTCAATCAATTATAGTATTTAATGTTTATTCTATGTTGAGGGATATTGAATATGGGATTGAGTTGTTGTTACATATTTTATATTCTGGTTTTATTAAGGTTTCATACTATATGCTTATATGTTAAATTGATAATGTCTAGTTTACTTATTATATTCATGTTTTTTATTTTCAAATTTAAATCATGGCATCATTTAGCCCACTTGTTGCTATTCTTAACCAAAACAAACTGACTAGATCCAACTATGTTTACTGGAAAAGAAATTTGGACATTGTTCTTATTACTGAAGAGCACAAATATGTGCTTACTCAACCATGTCCTAACTTTCCTTCATTAGATGCTGCTCTTGAGGAAAAACAGCGATATGATCATTGGCAGAAATCTAATGAGATGGCTAAGTGCTATATCCTAGCATCTATTTTAAATGTTCTACATCATCAACTGTAGGATGTAGAACTTGCTTCAAACATAATGCTTAGTCTAAAGAAGATGTTTGGTGAGCAAGGCCGTTTTGCAAGGCAAGAAACTATGAGGCAAATTTATAATACCAAAATGGCTGAAGGTACTTCAGTGAGGGATCATTGTCATAGGATGATCTTTAATCTGAATACATTGGAAGTTTTAGGTACCGATATTAATGGAAAATCCTAAGTAGATATGATACTCCAGTCACTACCAGAATCATTCAAGAAATTCAGACTTAACTATAATATGAACAAAAAGATTTATTCATTGTCTGAATTAATGAATGAGTTGGTAGCGACGGAAAGCATCCTTGGTACTTCTAATGTTGCAGCCAATGTTGGTGAAGCTTCTACTTCTCAACCTAAGTCGAAAGGCAAGGGTAAAAAGAAGAATAAGAAGAAGGACTTCACTAAGTAAGATGGTAAACAAATTGCCTTAGGAGTTGCCAACAAAGGAAAGAAAACCAAAGGAAAGTGTTTCCATTGTGATAAGAAAGGACATTGGAAGAGGAATTGTCCAACATTCAAGGCTGCCAAGAATAAGGGTATAAAAAGTTCATTTCTTCTTGAAATATGTTTAGTACAGAATCCCACGGATTCCTGGTGTGTGGATTCAAGTTGTACTAATCATATCTGCAATTCTTTGCAGGGGTTCCAAGAGACCAAAAAGTTGAATGAGGGAGAACTATTTCTTACTTTGGCTGATGGGAGCAAGATTCCGGTTGTAGCTATTAAAGTGTTTAATTTATGCTTTGAGTCTAGAGTTTTAATATTGGAAGACTATTTGTATGTACCTAATGTTCGTAGGAATTTAATTTCTGCAACTTACTTAGGTAAACATGAATATTGTGTTATCTTGAAAGACAATGTTGTAATAAAGAAGGATAAAATGTTTATCTGTTCTGGCAATATTGTGCATGTTCTTTATATTTTAACTCCTGACAAGCATGAATTATACAATTCTGAATTAGATAGTAGCTCTCATGTAAAATCATTAAAGAGAAAGTTTCCTTCTACTAGTGAAGCATATCTTTGGCACTTGTGTTTGGGTCATATTAATTTAAACAGAATTCAAAGACTTATCAAAGATGGACTCTTAGAGCCCATGAACTTTGATGGTTTTCCAGTTTACGAATCTTGTTTGGAAGGTAAAATGACCAAATGACCTTTTAATGCAAAAGGTAGAAGAGCCCAAGATTTGTTAGAACTAGTACATTCAGATATATATGGTCCTATGTCAATCCAAGCAAGAGGTGGCTATGAGTATTTCATTATTTTCACTAATGATTACTCTAGATTTGGTTATGTGTACCTAATAAAACGGCAATCCGAAACTTTTAAAAAGTTCAAAGAGTTTAGGGCTGAAGTTGAGAATTAATTAAGTAAACGCATAAAGGTCATTCGATCTGATCAAGGTGGCAAATACCTTCTTGGGGATTTCAAGGATTACTTGACTGAAAATAGAATTATATCCCAGTTGACTGCACCTGAAACTCCACAACAAAATGGTGTAGTAGAAAGTAGGAATAGGACTCTTTTAGATATGGTTAGATCCATGTTGAGTTATTTGACTCTACCAAACTCCACACCAATGTACACTATCTTGTTCTTAAATTCTGAAATTTACATAGTGCATGTTATCAATCATGAATGAAATAAATCCATATTTATTACTTCCGCTGTGTATTTTATATGAGATACAAAACCAGATTTTCCAACAAGGCCTTCGAGTGAACTGACGAGTACCAAAGGGCATTTGAGGAACTGAAGGCGTACATCGTATCACTATCATTGCTCAGCCTGTCTAAGCCTAGAGAAGAGCTCTCCCTCTACTTAGCTGTATCTCCAACAGTCGTCAGTTTCACCCTCATAAGGGAGGAAAACCGAGTGTAGTTACCCTTATATTACACCAGCTAGGCACTACAAGGAGCAGAGGGGAAATACCCCTCATGGAGAAGCTAACCTTCGCACTAGCCACAGCTGCCCAAAAACTCAAGCCGTACTTCCAAGCACACACCATAGTAGTCCAAACAAACAAACTGCTGCGAAAGACAATGAACATCCCAGAGGTGGCAAGACAACTGGTTCTATGGGCGATAAAGCTCGGTGAGTTCGATGCCTGATACTAACCCAGGAAGAGATCAAATCACAAGCTTTGGTTAATTTCATTACAGAGTTCACGATAGGAGATGATGAAGAAGAGAAGCCGATAGCATGAATGGTGTGGACTGACAGTTCATCTAACCAATAGGCTGGAGGAGTGGGGGTACTGCTATGGTCACCAGAAGGGGATACGATAGAATGCGCCATCTGCCTCAAATTTTTTACGATCCACTATGAAGCAAATTACGAGGCTAATGCCTCAAATCAGCTAAAGCAGCAAGAGCTGAGTCTACCGTCATACATTGCGATTCACAGGTTGTGGTCGGACACATCAACGATGAGTACAAAGCAAAAGGAGAATGGATGAAAGAATACTTGAGCATGGTCAGAGACAAGATAAGCGAAAGTTTCTCGGCTAAGTTCATATAAACACCAAGAGAAGATAATGAATGAGCTAACCGTTTGGCCAAAGCTGCATCCGCCAAGCATATGGACATCACCATCCAAGTACTCTCCTTCGTCCAATATTCCCCTGCCGTTGATAAGATAGAGGTACAGGTTATTCCCCTAGGAATCAACTAGACAACGCCAATTATATCCTACCTCAGGGATGAGACACTGCTAGAAAACCGCAATGCTTCCCTCTAGCTGAAGGTGCAATCTTCATGCTTCGTCATGAAAGGAGATGTCCTTTATAAAAGAGGTTTCTCCCATCCGTATCTGAGGTGCCTAATCCCCAATGAGGCAGACTTTGTCATGAGAGAAGTCCATGAAGGAATATGCAGGAACCATTCAGGGGCACGTTCATTGGTTCATAAGCTAATACAAGCTGGATACTACTGGCCCACTATGTAGAAGAATGTCCACTCCTACATAAAAGCGTGTGACAAGTGACAACGCTTCAGTAACATCATACGACAATTAATAGAGGAACTTACTTTGATGAGCACCCCCTGGCCTTTTGCCTAATGGGGATTGGACATAATGGGTCCCTTTCCCATCGCCATAAGGCAACTTAAGTTCCTCGTTGTAGTAATCGACTACTTCACCAAATGGGTAGAGGCAGATTCACTGGCCACTATCACAGAGAAAAATGTCTGTAGCTTCGTCTGAAAAAACATCATTTGCCACTTCGGGATCCCTAGGGTCATCGTCTTTGACAACGAAAAGCAATTTGACAATAACGCATTTAGATATTTCTGCCAACAGTTAAGGATCAAGAACCATTACTCGTCCCCTGCTCACCCTCAAGCCAATAGACAGGTTGAAGTCACAAATCGATCCCTACTCAAGATTATCAAGACTTAGCTCAAAGGGGCAAAGGGCATATGGCCAAAAGAATTATCCCGGCGTCCTGTGGGCATATAGGATGATAGTTCACACACCTAAGAGAGAAACGCCTTTTCGCCTCGCATACAGACACGAAGCCGTCATCCCGGCAGAGGTAGGATTGACCAATTACCGAGTATCCCACCATGATGAAGGAAGGAACAAAGAAGGGATCCACCTACAATTGGACCTTCTTGATGAAGTCAGAGCAATGGCAAAACAGAGGATGGCTTGCTATTAGGACCTTATGGCAAAGCACTACAATACCAAAGTCAGGCCTCGTCATTTTCAGGTTAAGGACCTGGTCTTAAGGAAGGTAACAACTGCCACCAGAGTTCCTTCACAGGGCAAGCTTGGCCCCAATTGGGAAAGACCCTACAAAATCGCCAACTACCATAGACAGGGGACTTACTACTTGGAAACCCTCGACGAGCAAAAGCTCCATCAACCGTGGAACACTGAGCATTTGAGGAAGTACTACCAGTAGCAATCGGATACACCTTATTTTATCGCTTTCATTTTATTCTTTTCATGCTTACATTTTTCAAACAATGTTAAGACTCTGAGGATTTTAAATTCCCTTTTAAGCTCTCTTCATTATTAATAATACTTGAATGCACTATTAGAAACGTTGCTATGCTCTCTTATTCCCTTCAGTGGACTGACTAAACCACATTAAGTCCTACCTACTGGATGGACAGATGACCACGGGCACCAACGAGTGCCTGGTCTTAAAATCTATACTAGATCTAGCCCATGGGGTGGACAAATGACCACAGACATCGACGGATGCCTAGTCTTAAAAATTTCATTAATTCTTACCTACTGGGTGGATAAACGACCACGAACACCGATGGGTGCCTAGTCTTAGAAATTTTATCAAGTCCTACCTACTAGGTGGACAGAAGATGGGCGCTTGGTCTTAAAATTTCTACTAAGTCCAACCCACGAGGTGGACGAATGACCACAGACACTAACAGGTGCCTGGTCTTAAAAATTTCATTAACTCTTACCTACTTGGTGGACAGACGACCACAGACACTAACGGGTGCCTGTTCTTAAAAACTTCATCAAGCCCTACCTACTGGGTAGACAAACAACCATGAACACGAACACCGATGGGTGCCTAGTCTTAAAATTTCTACAAGCCCTACCTACTGGGTGGACAAACAACCATGAACACCGATAGGTTCCTGATTTTAAAATTTCTACTAATTCTAACCCATGGGATGGACAGATGACCATGGACATCGACGGGTACCTAGTCCCCAAAAATTAACCTAAGTCTTACGGGATGGACGGGTAAAACAGAATATTGAAAACCCATGACAAAGGCACATTCCGAATCAACCATCAAATAAAATCAAGTGCAAGCGACAGATATAAAAAGAAAAAAAAAATGAATAAAATCCCGTAGACGGTAAAATGTTTTACATCAAAAGCCCAAAAACGAAGGGGCATTCACTTTTGTTTGAAAAATAAGATAAAATGCTTATACACAAGTGAAAAAGGGAAGCTAAGACAAAGAAGCACCCAAGACAATCAGGTTCGAGACCGCAAGGGCAACAGTGTGGACAAAATCAGATGACGGGTCCACAGTAGACAAGACAGTAGGGGCAATGGGGCCTTCAGGTTCAAGCTGGGCAATGACCACACCGTCATCCTTCGCCTCTTGCTCAATTATGTGGGTAGAGTCATCCGGTGTGTCATTAACGATGTCATCTCCTCCTCTGCGACATAGTGTCATCTACGGTGATCTTACACAAGTCTAGATCGAGGTAGACAAACCCGACTTGTTTTAAGCAGTCGTCAAACCTATCTCCATAATAACCACCGCACGTGTCAAAGTAAGGTTGCGAGGCCCAAAACTTTGCCATGATGTCAATTTTAGCTTTCTCCATTTGCACACGAAGGGCAGCCAGCTCCGTTGCTAGATTGGTCTTTGCCTTTTTTGCCTCAGCCCACTGACGAGTCTCTTTTGCAAGCGCAACAGTTTTCACCGTAAAGTCCTCATTGAGGGTACGGATGGCTTTCACTTACTGCGCCTATTCTTGTAGCTGTATCTCCTAACACTTTTGAAGCCATAAAATGACCCCCTCGCTGGCCACGCATCTATCCGATAGCGCCTTCATGTGCACAAGTGCCTGAAATAAAAACTAATGGTTAGAACAATAACAACAAAAAATAAAACTACATACTGTGAGTGACAGAACATACCCTAGACAAGTTGAAGAGGCCAAAAGCACCCAAGTCCTCTAACGGAAGTTCACCATAAGGATCTAAGTCCGTCTCCTTGATGATCGATTTGACCATCTCAATGGCATAATCCTTGTGAATGACCAGCTAGCGAATAGGGTCAAAAATGACGGGCCCTTTCCCCGTCATCAATCCTTTACCAGCCCAATGACGAGGGGGTGGAGGAGACAAAGGCTTTTGTTGGTGACTTCCTGTAGACGAGCCCATTTCCTTCTTAAGAGGACGATCATCTTTACCATTCTTACCGTCGTTCTTTCTCTTCGAAGTGGCCTTATTGGCCCCTTAGGGGTCGACCCCGAAGCTAGCCCCTGCTGCTTGCGTACAGCGGTAGCCTCCTTCACCAAGGCTCTTTTTTTCTTCCTAATTCCATTTTGGCATAGAAAAATGGATGTTAGCAAGATAAATAGATGGTTTGGAGTGGAGGAGAAGTTCAAGACTTATGTCAATAGGAAAAGGCATGTAATCGACTAGCTACAGGCGTCAGTTCAGGGCCACCACAATACATGTGAAAGGTATCGAGGGTGACGAGGTCCTTCCACTTTCTCTGTTTAAGAGGGATCTTCAATATGTGACAGATGAATGCCTCCTACTCTTCGAATATTTGCGGACAGACCTAAGCTGAAAGAAAAAATATATGTAAATGGTGTTAGACACATAACAAGGATGAGTAGAGCAAAGATAAAAGGTCATAGACGACGGCACACCTGCCTCCCTCATAATGCCCCATGTATTATCAAACCTTTCTGGCATGCTATCCCATTCCTCCCATCTACCAACCAGTCCATCCCTTGGACAAAAAAGTACCTATTTTTCTAATTTCTATTTGAATTGGGCATATCCGACACCAGCCTAAGCAACATCTTCCTCGCTAAAAAATGGTAGATGCCCTGAGATGAAGAGATGTACTGAGGTTTGTAGCAATAGAAGAACTCATCGAGGGTAAGCCAACGATTCCCACCACTAAGCTAACCCCAGATTACTTTGGCTCCAATGAATATTCTCCATGCATTGGGAGTAATCTGGCTGATGAACAGGCCCAAGTAGTAGGCAAGCTAACGGTGTAAATCCGTCAATGGAAGCCTTAACCCTATGGCAAACATCGCATCTTACATGCCGACTTCCATAATCTTCCCAGAATAACACTTTTTAAACTCTCTGGGTAGACAGAGAGAAATATTCTCAGGGATTTGATAACGGTCTAGAAGGGTGTTGAACACCTTATCAAACATCATCAGGTAAAAGCCGTTGACTGTCTATATCAAAGTGAGAATAAAGGGACGCGCACCCCCATCCTCCTGACCTACAGACTCTACTCCCTTATATTGGTTCCCCTCGTCTTCCTCATCCTCCTCATCTTCTTCATCCTCATCTCCCTTGTCATACTCACCTCCCTCGATGTCTCCCTCATCCTCTTCCCCCTTATTCTCCTCTTCATCATTAAGAGTAGACGGTTCCCTTTCTGGGAATCGAAGGAAATCTTCCTTGGGCTTATGCCCTAATGAATAGATCTCATCGTAGTCCGCACCCTCACGAACTGATGATGACAATTCACTCGTTACTTCTTTATCTGACATCTATCTACCTACAAGCGACGAAGGTTTTCTAAGAACCTATTTTGACAGGTCTCAAAACACAAAAGACAACGAGCTGTAAAAGGAATAAAAAATGAAGAGAAGGGAACTTACAAGAAGAAACGGACGAAGGATTAAAGCGATGATTCCCTCAAAAGTCAACAGACAGCAAGTGGCGGGTAACCTAAACAATGGTGAGATAGCTCTAGGTCTCACAAGGCTCTCAAGATGAAGTAAAGGAAAAATGGGGAGGGGGTGAGGAACTATTTATAAAGTAAGGGGGCACAGAATATAAAATGACACCTATGATTGGAAACAAGGCCAACCAGTTAGTGCCACGTGTCACTTAGCATTCATGACAAGATTGCTTAAAGACATTTAATGATGCCCTTTTCGAAAAAACCATAATTAATGCTCACGGTACTCCACAGCCCGTTGGTTGAGACCGACGGAACCACGGAGTAGGGGGCAGCTAATGGGGATATTTTCAACAGCAAAAGCTTATAAATAGAAGACCGAGAGGACAAACGACCTTGGCAGGGTCATCGGCCTCACGAACAGGTAACGAAGGAACCTCTTAAAAGACGACCTCAAAGTCAACGGATGCGTCCCATACCAATGGGGAAGCTGAAGCGATGATCAACCATAAATTTAACAGGATAGAGAAAACTGATAGGTCTTTTGTTTCCATGCGTGTTCCCCACGCATGCTCCTACAAGGAAATATCTTGCACATAACATACCAAGGCCATATCACGCCCACGTGTCTTCCTCATATGGAAAGACACCCCATAATCACAGAAACCCTAATACCAAATACGCTCAGCAAGGAAAGATCCCTACTTTTGGGGGATCTCAATTCGCTATTCACCACTATATAAGGACCAGACCTTTTCTTTCCTCAGGTACGTAAAAAACCCTTAGCTCTCTCACTATAGAGTTCTTAAAGATTTCTGATTCACTAACTTGACCTTCAGAAGGTTATTGGCCGGTACTACACTAGTGCTTTCTGTTTGGTTCATTTGTTCTTATTCCACAGATACCTGTTGGAGCACTTTGGAGCCTACATCTCACTGATGATTTTAGCACATCATCAATCATAAATGAGCTTGTAGATCCTACAATCCTTGTAGGGGAAGGAGGATCTGTGTTGCAACAATTACAAGTCGTATTATAGCTTAGCCTTATATGCAAAGAAAAGGATCCGAAGATGAGGCCAACCATGGTTGATGTTACAACTCATTGGAGCACTTTGAAGCCTACAACTCATTGATGATTTCAGCACATCATCAATCATAAATGAGCTTGTGGATCCTACAATCCTTGTAGGTGAAGGAGGATCTATGTTGCAACAATTACAAGTTGTATTACAGCTTGGCCTCATATGCAAAGAAAAGGATCCAAAGATGAGGCCAACCATGGTTGATGTTACAAAAGAACTTAGAAAAATTGAGAGGTTCATCCTATGATTATTCTACCACTTTCCTCCATCCAAGTTCCTTTGCAAAGAATCTATCCTTGAATAAACCTTCAAATTTGCATAATTAAGGAAACAATCTAGTATCTCTATTTTTTTTACATTTATGGGAATTAAGCCTGCTAAAGTTCTCAAATAAATAAGAGAGCTGAATAAAATACTTAGCTTGCCTTGTCTAATTGATAGTTTTCCTCTCTTTTTTGGGGGGGGGGGGGGGGGGGGAGATGGGTTTGATAGTTAGGATGGGAGAGAGAAAATTTAACCCTTAGATGTCTCCGTTTGAATTTCTAAGAGATGTGAGTTAAGCTACAAGACTCTTGGCCTCTGTTAATAGCTTTTTAATCTTGGGGTGTATATACTCTTTCTTTCTTTTTTGGCTAAATTGGTTTTCTTATGCACAATTTTCTACTACCATCTCTCAGCTTAGAGAGAAAATGATTTTAATATGTTTCAAGAAGCAAAGGATTCCTTAATGTTTTATTTAGTTATTTATTTTGATTGTTTGATAGTGGACCATGTGAGTTTTTTTTTTTTTTTTTGAGTAGGTAGTAATACTTAGTAGAACACACACGAAAATAATAATAGCGTTTTAAACCGAGTTTATAGTACATTATATAATCAAAGTACAACTACAAGAGAGCCTAACATTTGTAAACAGCAGACACTAAACACACACAACCAATGTGGGATAAACATCCCTATTCCTTTTTCTTTCTTTTTTGAGTAAATAGGGCCATGTGAGTTTTGATTGTTAGGAAATTGTGAGAAAGGAAATAAAAGGGAATCAATATATTTTGAGATTTTAAATTTTTTTTAAAAATATTTTGGTCCATATTATATTAAGTGATTTTTTTATATTTATTTAGTGCTTCATGTCAAACTAAGTAATGACACTTAGGTTCTTTCTCAACCAAAAAAAAAAAAAAAAAATGTAATGGCACCTAGATCCTAGGCATTATTTTAGACATGTAGGATAAGTAGATGGAAGGACATGTAACATTTTTAATAGTTTGGGGACCAAAGTCATGTAAAAATGATGAAAACAATATTTTTATCTTTTACTGGTGCTTTTTACTTACCGAATTTGTTATTATGCCGATTTTTGTTCTACCTCACTCATGTTCTAATATGTGGAGGCATATTTTCATTAAAAATAAAAAATGTAGAGGCATATGAACAGAGTTTAGTGCACCATGAGATCTGCAAACCAGTTCTTTATGTATGTAGCATTTTAAACTTAATTCTAGAAGCAACAGACCTTCTGCATTGAAGATTGTTGAGGGCATTTTTGGTATAACAATGGGCCAACACCAATTTAGTAAAGAATTTCGGCCCCCAACTTATTTTTTTCCTCCTATTTGTTGTGTGAACCGAGCTCACATGTTAAAGGAAGAACCCAACAAAAGGAATAATTAGAAGGTGTAGATAAGTAGATTGAAAGGCAAATTAGTCATTTTGCACTAATCATGGGCTCATCCAAGTTATCTCCGATGGGCTTGGAACATAAGGGAAACCATTGAGCCCATGTTAACTTACCTGGTACTCAATATAATTCACAGACATCCCACCCTTAATTTCAGGTTCATTGCTCAGAGCAAGCAATGCTATATATCTAGCAAATACAGCAAACTCCCCTCTCATTTGGTGGATTTTTTTAGTAACACCAAAAACTCCATAAAAGGGAGGGAGACCTAAACATAAGGGGGGGACGAATTGGAGACAAAAAAATGAATTTGTAATCAGACATCACCACATACATTCAAAACCCAAGCTTCCAAGTATCTCCATGAGTTTTTTGGGTGCACTAAAAGGAGATCACCCTTTTCTCCTTCATCATATTATACTTTCATTTTCCTTCGAGAGTTGGCTACAAGTTTTTCCTCTATTTTTCAAGTTTGTTGTGTCTAGTGAAAAACTAAGCTATGCTAGAGAGAAAAGTCTAGATTCAATGTATCTTAAAGTGTATTATTGATTTGACACTGATAAAATTACAGGTAATGAGATATTTATACATGGAGATTTCCCTAACAAACTCTAACTAACTCAGCGGGAAATACTCTTGGAATAACAGAATTTCTAAGCACTCAATCAATACAGGACATGTGTCATTTCAATCATACCAGGACTAACACTAAGCTACAAGTCATGTGACTCGTGCTACACTACCATCATCAACTGCTCTGTCTGCACTAAGCCTACTATGGCTTTACATCACCCCTCAAGCTAAAGGGAGGAACTCCCATTAGATTGGTGAGCAGAGCATGAAACCAAGGAGTAGGAAGAGCCTTAGTAAACAAATCAGCCAACTGATCATGAGTAGAGATGAACTTAACAAGCATGTCCCTATTAATAACCTTTTCATGAATAAAATGATAATCCACTTCTATGTGTTTGGACCTAGGATGAAACACAGGATTAGGGGCCAAAGAAAGAATAGAAACATTATCACACCATAAAATTGGGGAATGATACAAATAAACCCCTGAATCCTTCAAAAGCATCCTCAACTAATAGAGCTCAGCTGCAATAATAACAAGAGCTCTATATTCAGCCTCTGTAGAACTTCTAGAGACAGTAGGTTACTTCTTGGATGACCATGTAATGAGAAAATTACCTAAGAATACAATTATGCCTGTAATAGACATCCTGTCAATAGGGTCCCCTGCCCAATCAACATCACTATAGGCAAATAAGGTAAGAGAATCTTTCTGAAAATGAATGCCTAGATGTAAGGACCCTTTGATATATTGCGAAATTCGTTTGGCAGCAACTAGGTGGTGAGAAGTTGAGAGACTCATAAACTAACAAGCCTGTTGAACAGCATAGGAAAGACCAGGCCTAACAAAAGTCATACATTGAAGGGCCCTAACCAAATTCCTGTAGGTAGTAGGATCAGTCAACAAAGGGCTATTGGCAGGAACCAAATGATGAGAAGAAGAAAAAGGATTGAAGCAAGGTTTACAATCACACATCTTGAACTTGATGAGAAGGTCCTAAGCATGCACAAAAACACCAGTAGGAGTATATTCAAACTGCAATCCAAGATAATAACTCAGAAGACCAAGATTTTTAAAGGCAAAGGCTACACAAAGTTGATGAATAATTTCAGAAACAAAGGAAAAATTGTTGCCAGTAATGATGTTATCATCAACAAAGAGAAGAAGGTAAATCACACAAGAAGAGTGAATGAGAATAAACAAGTTACTATTAGCCCTAGAAGCATGAAATCCAAGATGAAACAACTAAGCAGTAAAGATATTAAACCAAGCCCTTAGAGCTTGCTTAAGACCATAGATTGCCTTATGAAGAAGACACATATGATTAGGCCTTAACTGATCTCAATGGCCAAGAGGTTGAGCCATGTATACTTCCTCTTGCAAAACACCATGTAAAAAGGTATTAGAAACATCTAATTGCCTTAAAGACCACCCAAATTGGATAGCCAAAGCCAAAATAATCCTAACAGTAGTGGTCGTAACAACAAGGCTAAAAGTCTCTCCATAATCTAAGCCATATTGCTAAAGATAACCTTTGGCAACCAACCTTGCCTTGCACCTAGCTAGACTGCCATCACTATTTCTTTTGATTTTAAAAACCCACTTACAACCTAACACATTCTTACTAGAAGGAAAAGGAACCAAAGACCAAGTTTTATGCTGCAGCAAACTACTGAACTCAGAATCCATGGCTTCAACCCAATGTTTGTGCTTAGAAGCCATAGAATATGAGGAGGGTTAAATGGTAGTATAATCAGTAGCCCCAACAAGAGCCTTGGGCTTAAATATACCATTTTTGGACCTAGTCACCATAGGATGTATATTGGCAACATGTGAATTAACCACAAGAACAATAGAGGTAGAAAAAAAAGGAAGAGTGGAAGAAGAAACGGAATCAGAATCCAAAGAGGGAAGATCAGTGAGAGGAGGACTAGGCAAGGAAGGAACAACAGAAGCAGGACTATCAGGCACTCTAGAAGAGGATGTAGAAACAGCAGGTAAGGAGGACTCAACAGGGAGAGAAAGCAAGGAAGCTAACCAGACATCAGAGGAGGGAGGAACTGAAGAAGACATAGAAGAGGCTGAAGTCGAGGACATTGAAGAGTAAGAAGGATAAACAGACTCATGAAAAATAACATGACTAGAAATATAAATCCTACCAGAAGCAACATCCAAGTAAATATAGCCTTTGGACATAGGTGGATAACCTAAGAAAATGCATTGAGAGGACTTAGGTTGAAGCTTATGAAAAGGGTAGGATTTGAGCGAAGGGTAACATGCACAACCAAAGGATTTCAAAACCTTCAAGGGTGATTTCTTATGAAAGAGTTTTTCCCATGGTAAGACAAAATTCAAGACTGAAGAAGGAATCCTATTAATCAAGAAAATGATAGTACTAAAGGCATAAGTCCAGAAAGACAAAGGAAGTTGAGACTGATGAAGTATAGCAAGACCACTCTCAACTATATGTCTATGTTTCCTCTTAGCAACACCATTCTGATGAGGGGTATATGGACAAGAAAATTGATGTTAAATTCCATGAGCTAAGCAAAAAGACTTGAATTTATGATTATCATACTCACCACCCCTATCAGACCTCAAAACGTTTATGATAGTGTTAAACTGATTTTCAACAAGAGATTTAAAATGAACAAAAACATTGAACACATTAGATTTATGTCTAAGTAAAAACATCCATGTGAAACGAGTAAAATCATCCACAAAAATGACAAAAAACCTATGTCCAAGTTCATAAACAATAGGATCAGGACCCCATACATCAGAATGAATCAATTCTAAAGGAAAAGTAAAATCTGATACATGTTTAGGAACAAAAATCTTATGCATTTTAGCACTTATACAAGCTGGACATTGTGAACAAATGTCATTATTTATAGGAACATGAATTGATTGAAAACCAAATAAAGTAGAATGAAGAATCTTGGAGCAAGGATGACCAAGCCTCTTATGACAAAGCAAAGCTTGATCAGACACAGCAACAAAGCCAGTAAAGCTGACTGATGAAGAAGAAAGACTAGACAGAGGAGGAATAGGATATTACCATCTTTACTCAATCCATTGTAAAGAATTTTCCCTGTAGGTAAATCCTGAATTAAGAACTTGTAGGCATCAAAATAACAAAAAGCAATATTTGGAAAGCATAATTTATGAACAGAAAATAAGTTTGATGCAAGTTGAGGAACACAAAAAAATATTATCAAGTTTAAAATCATGAGAGGGAGTAACAAGCTTATCATTGCCAATATGAGTGACTAGTAAATCTTGCTCATCGCCAACTATGACTGATTCATTACCAACAATAGGCTGCTGATGAAGAGAAAGTTGAGTTAGATCAAGAGTAACACAATCAGATGTGCTAGTATCAGTAAGCCACTGTTAATTCTGAGTAGAAGTTGCAGTAGCAGCCATAGAACTTGCAGCCATTGAAGCAAGCTTGGTTGGAGCATGCCTCCCTTGATAGGCAAAATTCATTCTATAATTACAATTAAGGGCAATATGACCATTCTTGCCACAGATTTAACAAGTAGGCCTCTAATTCTGTGATGGTTGGGAACCAAACTTAGACTAAAACTATAATGAAGTTGAACCACTAAGAGATCCAAAGAATGAACCTTGACCATTGCCAAAAGATCCATAGGCTTGACCACCACTCCCAGGGGTAAAATTCCCATGAAACTGAGCATTACCATTACCTCTACCACTACCACGACCTTTGTTGCCATTATTCTTGCCTCAGCCACGATTACTGAAATTATTGGAATTACCATTAAAGTGATTCATAGACATAGCCAGTGATGTAGATTCCTTGTAAATAGAATGTTTCTTGATGGATCTTTCTTCAAAATTCAATAGAGTATTCAATTCTTCAAGACTAAACACATCATTCCTGGTCCTGATTGCAAAGCAAAATACATCATACTCAGAAGGAAGTGCTTCAAGTGCTAGATGAATCAGCTCTTCTTCATCTACACAAACAGCAACAGCATTCAATTTGTCACAAATTTCTTTAATCCTCTGAAAGAAAGTATCAATTGTCTCAGATCCTTTCTTGAGACTCATCGGCTCATCCCTCAAACCAAAAATGTGAGAGCAAGAAATAGAGGCAAAACGTTTCTCAAGAATCTTCCATACTCCTCTCCCTGATTTCTGCCCTACCGTAAGAGCAAGAATTGATGGAGAAAGAGTAGAATTGAGAAACGTAAATAGTTTTTTTTTTTTCACAATTTTTCAAGTGAACATATTCAGGATTTGCTTCAGTGGTATAATTCCCTGAGCTATCCTTCATGAATGGATCGGAAGCTTCATTGGAATCATCAATGAAGCTAATCAAAGAATAGGCCTCCAAAATTACTTCGATGTGGTGCCTCTAAACCAAGTAGTTATTGTAATCTAGTTTTACAGTCACTATACTCGCCATATTAGAGAGAAGCAACAGTGACAAATTGATGCCATGATTAGAAACAGTAGTACTTGTAGAACTTAAAAGTAGCAGAGGTTGAACTTGCACTTGCAGAGGATGCCATTGATGGCTCTGATACCATGAAAAACTAAGTTATGCTAAAGAGAATAGTCTAGATTCAATGTATCTAAAAGTGTATTATTGATTTCACACTAATAAAATTATAGGCAATGAGATATTTATACATAAAAATTTTCCTAACAAACTCTAACTAACTTAACGGGAAATACTCTTGAAATAACAAAATTTTTAAGCACTCAATCAATACAGAACACGTGTCATTTCAATCATACCAGAACTAACACTGACTAAGCTATAAGTCGTGTGACTCAATTGCTGCACTGCCATCATTATTTCATTAACTGCTCTGTCTGCACTAAGCCTACTGTGGCTTTACATCTAGCACATTGTCAAGACACACCCCTAGGCCCTGGCCTTCCTCGTCATTCATGTGGAAGTGAGTTATGGATTCTGCTCCCTGAGCTGAATTCGGGTCAACGAGAAAAGCCGAATTAAGTCCAAATAAGTGGCGAATCTGAAAAGACCCCCAAACATATATCAACATGTCATTGTCGCCCAACAATTGGCTATTGATCCTCAAAAGTCAAAAGCAATCCTCTAGAAAGCCAGGACTAGCAAATCGCAACAGAGAAGTCAACTGGACGAAGTTTCTTTGTAGCTTCGTGGAAACTTAGGTGGGAATTAAATTTGGGGCCACATTCAAGGAGAGAGAGTTTTGTTTTGTTAAAAATCAACTCTGCCAAAGATGCCGAAAATTTCAACAAAAAAGAGAGAGAGTGAGTTTCACAATCATGGCCAGAAAAAAAGAAAAAAAAGAAAGAAGAAACAAAGAAAGAGAGAGAGCGTTTCTTGAAAATGGAAGCAGGGTACTGGAGAAGCTGATTGTCTCTTGTAATGGCAGACCTACTCCTATCCGTAGCTTCTCTTGTGAAGAAATTGAGAGGGCAACAAATAACTATGATCCTCGCCGAATCTTTCATAGAGATTTGTTGTATGGATGGTACAGTGGTTCTTTTGAAGGCCGAATGGTTTCCATTAAGAAGTACTTCAAACATTTTCACGAAGCTGTCTTCACCGATATAGCTATTTCTACAAAGATGAGCCCTCACAATAATGTTCTAAGGCTCATAGGGTGCTGTCTCGAGACTCAAATTCCCACTTTAGTGTATGAATCTGCAGCAAATGGATCGCTTGCTTATCGATGGGAGGCATCCAATTCTAGTATTAATGGAGAACAACAACAACGTGAGCCCATCGAATGGCAGAGCAAGTTAAAGATTGCTAGGGAAATTGCTCATGCAATTTGTCAAGATACCAAAAAGATTGATAGAAATAGAAGCAAGGATAAAGCAGTGAAGAGCAGTGAAGAAAAGCACTAGCAGTGAAGAAAAGCACTAAAGGGAAAAACGACATTACTGACTGCATAGTTGTATCAACGACATGTAGTTTAGATGTTTAGACTTGTGTATAGTTATTTAGTAATAGGCACGTGCAGCAGTTAGTTAGTTAGTTAATCTGATTGGTTAGGCTGATTGGTTAGTTAGTTAATCTGTTATTATTGAAAAGCTTTTGATTGTATATAAGTATACGCTTTCCTTTGTATTAATTCATTAAGAAGAATACAGATTTCTTTTCAGAAGTTTCTCTGGTTTTTCTTCTCTCTGTTTTCTGATATGGTATCAGAGCGATTGTTCGCTTCCGCTTAGATTTTCAACACGATTTTCTTTGAAACCTAGGGTTTCATATTCTCCTTGCTAGTTTTTTCCTCTTCGAAGCTTCATCCATGGCTTCCTCTGATCAAGCATCTGCAATTGTTACCATTGATGAATCTCATCCACTCTTTCTTCATCACGCAGAAAGTCCTGGTGCGATTCTCGTTTCTCAACCACTGATTGGAGGAGAGAATTATCCCACATGGGCACGATCAATGGAACGAGCTCTCCGAATCAAAACCAAATTTTGGTTGATTGATGGCTCTGTTACTCTGACCCCAGCAATGGAGAAAATTCCCCTGTTTGTTCAAAGTTGGGCACGATGTAATGACATTGTGGTCTCCTGGATCATCAATTGCGTTTCCCCTAAAATTGCAACAAGCATGGTGTATCGCAAAACTGCCATGGAGGTTTGGAAAAAGCTTCAGACCATGTTTTCTCAAGGGAATGGTCCGAGAATCTATCAATTGCAAAAGGATCTTGCTAGTTTTTCTCAAGGTGAGCTCTCTGTGAGTGATTACTTCACAAGTCTTTCAATTTTGTGGGATGAAATACAGAATTATGAGCCATTGCCTCTTTGCTCATGTGAGAAGTGTGTATGTCGTGTGAATGAGAGGATTTCTAACCTTCATCACAGAGAAGCCATCATGCAGTTTTTGATGGGTCTCAATGACTCTTTTTCTCACATCAGAGGTCAAATTCTGTTAATGGACCCTATTCCATCAGTGGACAAGGTATATTCTTTGTTGATTCAAGATGAAAAGCAAAGGTCAATTGGACAAGGCAGCAACAATGGGCTCTTTGTTGAATCCACAGCACTTGCAGCAACAAAGGCAATGATTCATGGTTCCAAGTCATTTAAGAGAGGAAAGGAGAGGCCTACTTGTAGTCACTGTGGATTGCTTGGTCACACTGTTGAAAAGTGTTACAAAATCCATGGATATCCTCCTGGATACAAGACCAAGGCACGGGCAAATCAAGTCATGTCTCTTGATTCTGTTCAAGACTTAGCTCCTGCCACCACACCATCATCTTTTCCTTTTACCTTGGAACAATGCCAGAAGTTGCTTGCTATGATTGGAGGGTCTGATGCTCAGATCAACCCCATTGCCATGGCTAACAATGTTTCTCTTAATCAAGCTTCAGCATCTCAGTCTACACCATTGGCAGGTAATCTCAAGCACTCCATTTTCTCTGCTAAACTTGTGAATAGGACTGCTTTTGATAATAGTACCTGGGTTATGGACACTGGAGCTAGTGATCACATTATTTGTTCTATTTCCTTCTTTCAAACTTATGCTACTGTTGCTAATTGTGTTGTTGAGTTACCAAATGGTGAATCAGCACATGTCACTCATATTGGCACTGTTAAACTTTCCAATTTCCTCATTCTTGAGCATGTACTTTGTGTTCCATCTTTCTCATTCAATCTTTTGTCTGTCAGTCAACTCACACATAGTTTGCCTCTTTGTCTGGTGTTCTTGTCTCAATTTTGCTTCATTCAGGACCTTTCTTGTTGGAGGACGATTGGAGTGGGTGAAGTCCAAAATGGTCTGTATTTGCTACAAAATTCCAATTCTAGGACTGTCCCCTCTCTGTCTGATCTTGCTTCCACCAACAAGACCCTCAAGTCAGCCCTTTCAGCTTCTGTTTCAAATAAAGATTTGTCAATCTTGTGGCATTTTAGATTAGGACATCCTTCTTTTCATAAACTGTTAGTTTTAAAGGATGTATTACCTTCTATCTCTACTAAATGTACTAATGTGTGTACTATCTGTCCATTGGCTAAGCAAAAGAGGTTATCTTTTCCTTCTCTTAATAATATGTGTGCTAAGCCTTTTTCCTTGATTCATGTGGATGTTTGGGGTCCATATTCTGTATGCACACATGATGGTTTTAAATTTTTTCTTACCATTGTTGATGATGCCACAAGGTCTACTTGGGTTTACCTTATGAAGGCTAAATCTGATGTTAAACACCTCTTAATATCCTTCTATAAAATGATTTTCACTCAATTTAACATTGGTATTAAGGCAATTAGATCAGATAATGCCCCTGAGTTTAGATTGCTTGATTTTTATGGTGATCATGGCATTATACATCAAAAGAGTTGTGCTTACACACCCCAGCAAAATTCTGTGGTTGAAAGAAAGCATCAACATCTTTTGAATGTAGCTAGATCCCTTAAACTCCAATCTAATATTCCCTCAGCTTATTGGGGTGATTGTCTTTTAACTGCAACTTATCTCATTAACAGGCTGCCTACACCTTTGTTAAATAATAAGTCCCCTTTTGAACTCCTTTTCCATAAGCAACCCTCTTTTAATCATCTAAGAGTTTTTGGTTGTTTATGCTTTGTTTCTACCCCTTCTGTTCATAGGTTGAAGTTTGAATCTAGAGCTACTCCTTGTGTTTTTTTAGGGTATCCTTTCAATGTGAAGGGTTATAAAGTCCTTAACCTTCATTCTAGAAAAATTTCTATCTCTCGAGATGTGGTTTTCCATGAGTCTATCTTCCCTTTTTCTCAGTCATCTCACTCTTCCTTATCACCTCCTTTGTCTATTCCTTTGCCCAATTTAATTGTTCCAGACATTGACTCTTCTTCTTCTCCACTTTCTGTTCCAATTCCTACTGACACCTCACTTCCTACTACTGATTCTAATTCTATTTTGATTGGTTCTTTGCCAATTCCTTTGTATCAACCTGTTACACCTTCAGCTCAAGCTATTCCCATCCCTTCTATCCAGCATGTTGACCAACCTGATCAGACCCCTACATCTGTCACTGATCCTGTTGTTCAGCTTCCTTCCACTCCTACTGTTTCTGCCCCTCCTCTTCGAAAATCCACTAGACTTAGTCATAAACCTGCATATTTACAGGCTTATCAATGTAACCAAGTGTCTCAGGTTCCTCCAAATTCTTTCTCCTCTAGCACTGTTTTTCCTTTGTCTGCTCATTTGTCATCTCATAAATTGTCTGTTCAACATTCCCACTTCTGTAATGTGATTTCCTCCATTGTGGAGCCCAAGTTATATCATCAAGCAGTCCAAGATCCCAAGTGGCAAGAGGCTATGGCCACTGAGATTTCTGCCCTTGAAGCTAACAACACTTGGTCACTTACCCCTCTTCCACCTCATAAAAGAACCATTGGATGTAAATGGGTGTATAAGGTGAAGTATAGGTCTGATGGGTCTGTGGAACGATATAAAGCTAGATTGGTGGCTAAGGGCTACACCCAAAAGGAGGGTCTTGACTATCTTGAGACTTTTTCCCCTGTTGCAAAGTTAGTTTCTGTCAAGTGCCTTCTTGCAGTGGCTGCTGTGCAAGGCTGGTACCTTTGTCAACTTGATGTTAACAATGCCTTCCTCCATGGAGATTTGAAGGAGGAGGTCTATATGGATTTACCACCAGGCTTTCACAGCAAGGGGGGGCTGGTATGCAAGCTTACTAAGTCTCTATATGGACTTAAGCAAGCGTCAAGACAATGGTTTGCAAAATTTTCTAATGCCTTACTTCTTTTAGGTTTTACACAGTCCAAGGCTGATTATTCTTTGTTCACTAAGAGGAATTCTACTTCTTTCATTGCTCTATTGGTGTATGTTGATGATATCTTAATTGCTAGTAATAATAAGCATGCAGTGGATGAATTAAAAGTTTTACTAGATCAACAATTCAAGTTAAAGGACTTAGGAGATCTTAAGTTCTTCTTGGGTCTTGAAGTGGCAAGGAATGCAGATGGCATCAATTTATGCCAAAGGAAGTACACACTTGAAGTGTTAAGTGATGCTGGTATGACAGGTTGCAAGCCAGCCAAAGTACCAATGGATCAGAATCTCAAACTTAGCAAGTATGAAGGGAAGGAATTGAGAGATCCTAGTTCATACAGAAGATTAATTGGAAGATTGTTGTACCTAACTATAACTAGGCCTGATATAACATTTGCAGTACACAAATTGAGTCAATTCATGGCACATCCTAGAGAACCACACTTCCATGCAGCTAACAAAGTCCTACAATATCTCAAGGGCACACCAGGGCAAGGTTTGTTTTTTTCAAGCAAGTCAGATTTACATTTGAAGGCCTTTGCAGATGCGGATTGGGCCTCCTGTCCTGATACTAGAAGGTCAGTAACTGGGTTCTGTATTTTCCTTGGTGAATCCTTGATTTCATGGAAGTCTAAGAAGCAACAAACCGTGTCTCGGTCTTCAGCAGAATCAGAGTACAGGTCCATGGCAGTAGCTGTATGTGAAATCATTTGGCTGCTGTATTTACTCAATGACATTCAGATCAAACATTCCAAAGCAGCCTTATTGTTCTGTGACAGTCAGGCAGCCCTCCACATCGCTGCCAATCCTGTTTTTCACGAAAGAACAAAGCATATTGAGATAGATTGTCATCTTGTAAGAGATAAGGTGTTGGAAGGGTTCATCAGGCTGCTTCATGTTCGAACCAACTCTCAAATTGCAGATTTATTAACGAAGGCCTTGAATGCTCAACAATTCTCTTTGCTGGTGTCCAAGTTGAACATGGTCAATATACATGCCCCTATTCCACTTGAGGGGGGATGTCAAGATACCAAAAAGATTGATAGAAATAGAAGCAAGGATAAAGCAGTGAAGAGCAGTGAAGGAAAGCACTAGCAGTGAAGAAAAGCACTAAAGGGAAAAACGACATTACTGACTGCATAGTTGTATCAACGACATGTAGTTTAGATGTTTAGACTTGTGTATAGTTATTTAGTAATAGGCACGTGCAGCAGTTAGTTAGTTAGTTAATCTGATTGGTTAGGCTGATTGGTTAGTTAGTTAATCTGTTATTATTGAAAAGCTTTTGATTGTATATAAGTATACGCTTTCCTTTGTATTAATTCATTAAGAAGAATACAGATTTCTTTTCAGAAGTTTCTCTGGTTTTTCTTCTCTCTGTTTTCTGATACAATTTCTTACCTCCACACTGCGTTCTCAAGACCCATCATTCACAGGGACATTAAACAGGGAAATATCTTTATAGACGAACATGATGTTGCCAAACTAACTGATTTTTCACAGTCAATATCAATCCCCGAAGGTGAAACTCACATAGTAGATGAGCATGTGATTGGGACTCTTGGGTTTGTATGCCCCTATTATGGAACCACGCTCCATATAACGGAGAAAATTGACGTCTTCAGCTTCGGATCATTTCTATTAGAGCTTACGACTGGACAGAGGATATGTCATCTGATAGAAACAGCCGATGATGAAGGTGTGGAATTAGAAGATTACATAGAAAACGTAATCCAGGCAGGGAAAAGAGGAGCAGTTGTGGAGCAACAAGCACGAGCTGTGAAACTTGCCCTCCTATGCAGAGAAAAGGATCCGGAGATAAGGCCAAATATGGTCGACGTTACAAAAGAACTCAGAAAGATTGAGAGGTTGGTCCTATGATCATTCTGTCACTTGTTCCATCCAAGTTCCTCCATAAACATCAATTATCCAATATGTGTCTATTCCCACCGTCTTTCTGTATATCTGTGTTTCGCTGAATGAAAGGTGTGTACAAAAGATGTAAAATTGAATAATGAATCGTTTCTATTAAAGCTTTTAACTGGGCAGACTTTGCATTATCTATTACGCAGAGACTATTTTGATGTTGAGGATTTTGAAGATGACTTAAATTTTTTTTACCATAAATGCGCTTGTGGATCATGCAATCGTTATAAGGGAAGGAGGATCTGTTGTGTGGCAACAACTACAGGCTGTATTACAGCTTGCCCACATATGCAAAGAAAAGTATCCGGAGATCAGGCCAAATATGGTTGATGCTACAAAAGAACTTAGAAAAATTGAGAGGTTCATCCCACTTCCTCCATCCAAGTTCCTTTGTAAAGAATCTATCCTTGAATAAACCTTCAAATTTTATAGTTGAAATTATATTATTTGAGTGTATAAGAATGAATCTTTTTATTTCTAAACTTATAAAAATTAGATTAACCAAGAATGAGTGTTTATTAGTAATAAACTTTTTATTACTGCACTACACCAGACTATTTACATTTTATCATAAATTACAAATAATAACTTGGTATCTTGTGAGCTTATTTATAAACTTGCACAATTGAATCTCAAATTTATATAAATATATTTTTATATGTATAAAAATATAATATTATACATACTAAAATTGAGTACTCTCGAACCTATTCTCAAACACAATATAATATTTGAGTTCAGTTTATCAAGCCTAAATTAAACTCGAACTTAACTCAGTTACTAAATAAACATATGTAAACAAGCTTTGTCATGAAGCAAGTCCAAACTATTCATAAACAACTTAGTTCGTTTACAGTTTTAAGTGAGATAATCACAAAAAGTAGGCATGTCTATTATCAAAAAAAAAAAATTTTTAAATCTCTAAAATACGTGAGGATTCCCTGATTCCCTAAGAATAACTCTTAAAGGTTCCTCACAAGCTTCACTCGCTATAACACCATCCTGCCAGTAAAATGCTAACGGATGGAGGGAAAAGACACTTTGAGGTTCAAATTATCTGCAATTGTTAAAGCCCAAAATCATTATCTCTGCTACCAAAAGAATCACAATTCTAATGAAAACTGCAAAGTACTAAACAGTTGAAAGATATTTTTGTGCTGCATTTCTGTAGTTGGATGCGATGTACCATTTGCGTTTTCTCATTTTGTTAGTAATATTTTACCTTTTTGCCTACGTTATATGGCTTTTAGTCCTTTCTGTTGGATTTAGCATCTTTCTCTGGAATTTGTTTTCCTCCTCCCTTTGTCCTAGGTGAAGTTTTATATCAAGGGCCAATTATTTGAATTGCTATAGAAATCAGAAGAGCCAAGACCCTTTCGTTTTGAAGCTTGCCGGACAAGGGATAAATCCAGCTACTATGCGGTGGATGAAACTTGGAGGAATAAGGGGTCTTTGGTCTGAATGTTTTAACTTGGTCAAGAAAATTCGGAATACAAGAGCAGAGCTTTGAAAGTGGAACAAGAGTCCTTTTGGAAGGTGCAGGAGTAGGACCAAGGAAATTGAGAAGCAAATTGATGTAGTCCAAGGCAGAGCCGAGCCACAAAGAACAAAGAAAGTAGAATCTAGAATTAGAAGCTGGTCTCTTCCTAGAGCTGGAATAGTGGTTGTCTAGAGAGAAAGCAGTATGAAAGAAGAAGTCAAGGGACTTATGGCTACAAGGAAGAGACATAAATACTAGGTTTTCCACTGCTCCATCTTAATAATAAAAAGAAGAAAATATTTCTCCGAAATCAATCTAGAGAAAGGAAGTTGGATAAGGGAAAGAAAAGAAATGTACTCTAAGAAGAGTTTTAAAGAGATGTATCAATTGGTCAACCTAGTTATTTAATTATGAAGACTTGAACAACCTAGCTAATTTCACCTTGCATCACCGAGGAAGAAAAAGAAGAGCTAAGCAAGCTGCCAACTCCGGAAGAGATTAGAATAGCTCTTTTTGAGGTGCAATCCCTAAAAGCCCCTGAAGTTGATGGAATGTACTTCCCAACACCCCCCCCCCCCCCCCAAAACCCAAGGATCCGGATCCTCTCCATTTCAAAGTGAAATGGAGAGAGTACAGTTTACGGTGGGGATTTGTCTGAACATCATCAACGCTCAAAATTCTACCACGTCATTTAAAATGCAAAAAACTTAACCCAACCTCTTGTTAAACCAAGGTAACTCAGCACCAATGCTTCTCTCGTCTGAAATTTCAAAAAATTAAACTCACCTTCAAGAACAGAGATCTCTCTCCATCCCAAGTCCGAACAGTCACCGTCGCTCCTCACTCGACGCTGCATCTTCCATCGCTCCTCATCACTTTAGCCGATGATTGATTGAGGAATGGCCACTAAACCCTCAGTTTTCAAAGCCGACCATCCCCTCCCTCCTGATCTCTCCACCGACCGTTCCATTTACTGCCGCGATGGCGGTGGCGGTGGTGGTGGTGGTGGTTCCTCCTCCGCCTCTCGCTGCCGCGACCTCGTTTTCGTCGTCAATCCCCGAGGTCTCTCTCTCTCTCTCTAGTGCTTGAATTAATATTTAGAAGTAATTTTGTTGGTTTTGGGGAAATGGATTAGGTGCGAACGGTAGGACGGTTAAGGAATGGAAGAAGTTACTTCCCTTTCTCAGGTCCCGCCTCGTCTGCAATGTGAGTTCTAGTCGTTGGGTTAGGTTGGTTGGGCAATTGGGCAATTGGGTTTGTTCGTGTGGTTAATTGATAAGCTGATTGATGGGTCGGTTCATTTGATTTTGTTTTAATGATATCATTGTGCAACTTTATAGGTTTTATGTCCTGAGCCATCTTTGTGTCCAGCACATAGATAGTGTTATTGAGCCATAAGGCTCATGATTGAATCCCAACACTTAATGTTAAATTGTTAATATCAAATATCAAAACATATAAATTAAAATGTAACATGGAGGACATAATGGGTGGGTGGTAAGCTCACAAGTTGGTGTGCATATCGTGTGTTATGTATAAATCTTGAATGTTCTCCTTGGATATAAATTTCCATGAAATGGAAGACTAGGCTGATATACATATGATTTTTTTTTTTTGTGATTAACACTGTAATATAATTCCCCTAAGTGTTCTTTCCTTTCCTTTTTCTTTTCTTTTGATAGAAATGGGCCAATGGGGTTAGGTAAAGACTAAAGAGGATTTGAATATAGGAAAATTTTCAATTCACTTCCATGTGATTTGGCCATTTCATAATTTACTCCACAAACTTTTAATTGTTACATTTGACACTCAAAGAAGACAATTTGTTATTACATTGTAATCAAGTCAAATTACAGGGGAGGAAATTGTATTATACCCTTAAATCGAATCATAGCTTGTTTTCTTTTTAGGCTTTGTTTACTTATTGTGAATTTTCCTATTTTAGGAAATTATGATGTATATGTGACTTACAATGTAATTTAATTATTTTTATTATATATTTTCCTATTTGAAATGTCTTTGGCATATGTATTTTAGTAAGATGTGTCAATGAAAATTCTTATTTTTCTTGAAGGTATAATTTAATTTTAGCAGGAGGTATAGTTTAATTCCTTCCGCTGTTTAAACTCACAGCTGCGGGGACAAGTTGATAGCCTTAATCGGGAAATTAGAACTCTCAAGCCAGAAGTTCAAGGACTTAATCAGCAAAATAGATCTCTCAACTCAGAGTTGCAACAACTGAGGGAACAGGTGTCCGAGCACCAGAATCGGCTGAAAACATTAGAGGTTTATCTCCCATATATGCTTCTTTTACTATGATACTTGGAAAAAGAAAGACCCTATGTTGTTTTTTTTTTTTTTTTTTTTTTTTGAGAAAGAAAGTCCCCATGTTGTTTGTTTTTCTATTTGGTGTTAGTAGGTACAAAAACATTAGGGTAAAAAGATAAAGAAGAGGACTTCACAATTTACACTTTGTTTGAATAATTAATAGAAAAAGAATGGAGCCCTGTTTGTCTAGAGGATAAAATGAAGGAAATTATTAACTTGATATTGGATTTCTTCCTTTTAAGACTTGTGTGAGCTTGAATTTGCGTAGGATAGCTGTGGCTTTCAATACATGTGGTGAGATCAGCCAAATAGGCAGCTTGCTCTTTGATTGGAGCAAAGGCATCAAGAGATGATGGCTTAAAAAAATTGCCCATTAACCCAAATTTTTTAGATGCAAATTAAAGAGTGTGTTTAAAAGGTGATCATCATAATTACGATGCTAGGCTGGTGGCACTGAATTTCAGCCTCTGTATATTCTCTTATTTGAAGACAGAAATTCAGTCTATTTTTCATGTCAGCAGTACAGTGTTTGGTGGCTATATATGCTGTCTTTCATTTGATAGAAAAATGTTCATAAAAATTATTGAATCAGTCTTTCTGCATTAATAATTTTCATTGAAACCTTGCTTTTCTTATAGTCATTGCATGATTTCAATTAACTATATGTTTAGTGTTGTTTGCAAAATTTTCTCTAGTCTGATGACTATTGTTTGTTTTTATGACGCACTACCAGGAGGAAAAATGTGAGTTGACAATGCAACTACTACAGATTTTGTAAAGCAACACCAACCCAAGGGGCTTCCCTATACCTTGATGTCTTTTATTGATTCTTGGATATGTTAATTTGGCCTAATGGGTGCATAATTAGTATGTTACAGGTTGATGAATGCATTTTACCACTGATTGCGAGCCAGAAAATGGACACTTAAAGACAAGAAGGGTAGGGAAACTCGATGAAGAAGGAAAATTTAAAGTGTCTATTCATCGTAAGATTGTAAAAGATGGCAAATTAAATGAAGAATGCTATGCACAGCTTCACAGTGCATCAGCTGCACCATGCCCTGCACATAATGGCCTAGAGTCTTCAAAAGTAGTATTCAAGTCCAAAGCCAAAGGAAAATACACGTTTGGGTTGGCTGGTAAACTCAAGTTCTCCCCTATGACATGCACTTCAGCTTTCTTGTGGCCTCACAATAAGTACCCACCAATAATCAAGAAGCAAGAGGTGGAGTGTATAGTCAAGTAATAAGCACACCAATTGTAGAAATTTCATGTTATTTTAATCAAAGTGTTTATTTTAATGGAATTTTTGTTATGTGATCAAAGTGTACATTTTAATAAAATTTGTTCATTTTTTTTATTAAATTCTCTTATTGTGGGTTGTTAGTTGGTTACGTGGAGTGCAGTAACAATTATGCAGAAAAACAACTCTTGCCTACAGCAGTAATTGTGCAGAATGCATAATTGTTGCCTACAGCAGAAAAACAATTATGCAGTAAAACAATTATGCAGTAAAATAACATGCCTACAGCAGAAAAACAATTATGCAGTAAAAACAATTATGCAGTAAAAATAACATGCCTACAGCAGAAAAACAATTATGCAAAAAAACAATTATGCAGTAAAAACAATTATGTAGTAAAAAAATTATGCAGTAAAATAACATGCCTACAGAAGAAAAACAATTATGCTTGGGCCCATTATGCAGAATGCATAATTGTTGCCTAGCATAAGAAAAATTGACACACCAATTAGCCAATTTACATATAAAAACAACTCTTGCCTAGCATAACAATTATGCAAAAAAACATAATTATGTAGAATGTGCAATACCAAACCTATGCAGTAACAGTAATTATGCAGTAACTGTAACAGTAATCATGCAGTAACTGTACCATTAATCATGCAGTAACTGTAACAGTAATTATCCAGTAACAGTAATAGTAATTATGCAAAAATTATGCAGAAATTATGCAGAAACAGTAACAATTTCTGCAGCAACAAATAATTATGCAGAAATTAACACGTTGCAGAGATACATCAGACATGCAGATTAAGTATTTTTTCCAAATAATAAAAAATCTAAACATTTGAATGTGACTAAGTTTTGGACCATCAAAACTCCAGTCCTAAACTAGGAAAATTACAAAACAAGAGCACTTAACCTCAACATGTGTCATATATTACAAAGCATGATCCTAAACTAGAAAAATGGCTTGACTTTATGAACCATTGGATTCCATCCACTTGTAATACTTTCTTGAGTCAAGGGACCTCCACTTGCAACATTTCCTTGAGTCAAGAGACCTCCTGCACCATTAATTTTGTCGTTGGAGCCTACAACACTTGATGTACTCTCTAAATGTGATGCTAATGCAACACTTGCTAATGAGCCTCCCTGATGTGCTGCAGAACTTGTAGAAGCCGACTACAAAAAATCCAATTACACATTACACATATCACAAGCTTAGCATTAAAATTATCAAATCATGCATCTAAACTATTATTAATATCAAAATAAAATATATAATTGTAAATATCTTTAGGCGAAAATGCACTTTTGGTCCCTACATTTTGGACCGATTCTCGATTTGGTCCCTAAATTGATTTCACTCCTAAGTCAGTCCCTGATTTCAAAAAATCGTTTTTATTTTGGTCCTTGCCGTCAACCCAGTAACAGAAAATGTATACGTGGCAAATGAAATACACTGTAGATTGACGTGGCTAATAAAATAATAATAAAAAATCACCTCACCATGCCATGTCATCGCCTAATTTAAAAAAAAAATTAATTTATCAATTTGAAAAAAATTAAAAAAACATAAAACAAAATTAAAAACATAAAAATACCTAATTTCAAATTTAAACGTAAATGCTCAAGAACATGAACCCAGATCTCAAGAATACAAAATTCCTGGGCATTCAACATCTTTCCCAGAAAATATCACCAAACACTGAAAAAATTCACATCTAAAAATCCGATGCCTAAAATTTTCATCACAACATTTTCTTTCCACCCAAAACCAGAAATTTTCTTATGAAACAAACACCACAAACCCAGCCAATTCGGCTCACAATAACAACAAACCCAACCAACCTCATAAATTTTTCCCAGAAAAACAAGATTTTCTTTCAAACCAAACACTAAAATAACTCACATGTAATAAACCGATGCTTAAAATACATACAAAATACCTATCCTCCACCGAAACGTCCAACAAATTAAACCCATAAACATAGAAAAATCATCAAATCCACATGAAAAAAAACAAACCCAGAAATTTAAAATAAACACAGATCAGACCACCAATCAAAAACAACGGCGGTGATACCCTCGCTCGCGAAGAGAATGTGTACATGGCAAAGCTTGCCGAGCAAGCCCAGCGGTGCGAGGAGATGGTGGAGGTCATGGAGAAGGTCTCGGCGGCGGTGGAGAGCGAGGAGCGAACCGCGGCGCACAAGAACCTGATCGGCGCGAGGCGAGCCTCGTGGCGCATCATCTCCTCGATCGAGCAGGAAGGAAAGCCGCGGCAACGAGGAACACGTGTCCATGATCCAGGACTACAGATCCAAGATCGATCGGAGCTCTCCAGCATCTGAAACGGAATCCTCAAGCTCCTTGATCCCCGCCGCCGCCGCCGGTGACTCCAAGTCTTCTACCTCAAGATGAAGGGAGAGTGAGCTCCGGCCATGGACAGTGGAGAGTGAGAGATTCAATCCATTGAGCATGAAGAGAGTGAGAGAATTTGAGATTGGGGATTTTTTTTAAAGCTGATGAGGATAAAGAAAAATAAAAAGGAATTAAAAAGATAATGGTTTTTGAGTTTTTAAGAAATGATTTTAGTTTAAATTAGGTTTAAGGTTTTTTCTTTTTAATTTAATTTACTTTTTTTTTTTTAAAAAATTCTGAGTTGGCTCTTTTTTATTACTTTTTTATGTTTTTAATTTTGTTTTATGTTTTTTTAATTTTTTTCAAATTGATAAATTAATTTTTTTTTAAATTAGCCGATGACATGGCACGCTGAGGTGGTTTTTTATTATTATTTTATTAGCTCCGTTAACACACAGTGTATTTCGTTTGCCACGTATGTATTTTCTGTTACTGGGTTGACGGCAAGGACCAAAATAAAAACGATTTTCTGAAATCAGGGACTGACTTAGGAGTGAAATCAATTTAGGGACCAAATCGAGAATCGGTCCAAAATGTAGGGACCAAAAGTGCATTTTTGCCATATCTTTACCATTAAAAGTTGTGTAAAACTAGTAATATTTCCAGAAGATATATCCTCAGTTTTCTTTTGTGCCATGACGTCATGTGCATATATTTCCTGTAAAAATTGTACTAGTTTAGCAATAATAATAGTATACTATATTAATGTGTAAAAATAAAATAGAATGGTGAAAATAAGGATAATTGAAGATTACCTCCTGCACTTTTCTTTTCTTTGTTTGCTTCTTTGATGTGCCTTCCTTTGGTTTCCTCATCTTTTCTATCCATGATTTCGTCCTATGCTTTTTATTACGATAAACCTCTCTTTTCTTTATCCCTTTTGGTACAATCGTAATCAAAGCACATAATTGATCTTCTTTGTCTACAAAATCGGTGGAAGGCCTAATGATGTCTTCTTCTACATTAGCTTTGCAATTCCTAAGGTCACAAAGTTTTTTTTTCAAATCTGCAATTGCTAAGCTTAGAATATTATGGCCTTCAATAGCATGAGCTGCAGCCACTTTCTGTTGTGATGGCATCATGTGCACAGTTGATGGAAGGTGGAGATAGTGGTTATGCTCAGCAATAAATTCACTCACCACATATTTTTTACTATCTCGATTAAGTACAATAACCAAACGTGCTTCATAACCACATCTTGTTTCTGCTCGTGGATTCTTTACATTCTGATCTCTCTTGTCTTTGCCTCGAACTCCCTCCTTCGCGCACACAAATCTCCTTGAAGTAACCACTCCAGTCTTTTTACATTTATTTACATACTCTTTTCTAATGCTAAAACCAGCCTTTTTGCCATATCTATATATATCTAAAAGCTGAAGCGTAGCATTTATTGTTACTACACTTCTGTTGAGCCACATCAGCAGCCATATCACCTATTTATTTTTAACCATTTCTCTTTTATTTTTTGACTCTTTTTATTTATTTGTTAATTTTGTAGTTTATGGTTACATTTTCTCCAACTTTTCCCATTTCCTTTTACCTTTTCATCTTCCCACTACCATTAACATTAATATCACTTTTTCTTTATCCCTTCATCTTCCTTTTGTTTTGATTATTCTTATCCCCATCCTCTTACTATAAATTTGCTAATCTCTTTCACTCTATTCATATTTTATCACACAAAAAGGTTAGTACTCTCTCTCTTTCTCGTGTTTTTCTTTTCTTTTGGTAGTTTTTTTATTTAAATATTTTTTGTATCTTTACTTTATATTGATGAATTTCCATGTTCTTTAGAACTCTACTATTACTCTCTCTCTCTCTCTCTCTCTCTCTCTCTCTCTCTCTCTCTCATATTTTTTTTTCTTTTTTGTGTGGATTTTTTTTATGTTTTATATCTTTACTTTAGGTTAATAAATTTGTGTGTTCTTCAAAACTCTACTTTATGTTGATGCATACCACTACAAAACATAAATAGGATTGAATTGAATTTCACGCTCCAAAATTTTTGATTTTAAGTTTTCAAGTTGTTATTCTTTTCCCTTTTTTTTTTTTTTTGTATATTGTCAAATGCTATCATATTGCATTATAAAGATAGAATATAAGAATATAATGTTATTTAATTATATAACATGACTTGGATAATTTGGTGTGACTATAACATTAATTTGGTGTGAATATAATTATTCTGATTTGTGATAGGACATGTTTGAAAAAGATTGCATAAATACATATTTTGAGATTTAAATATTTATTTATTTATTAATTTTGTAGTTTACGGTTACATTTTCTCCAACTTTTCCCATTTCCTTTTACCTTTTCATCTTCCCACTACTGTTAACATTAATATCACTTTTCCTTTATCCCTTCATCTTCCTTTTGTTTTGATTATTCTTATCCCCATCCTTTTACTATAAATTTGCTAATCTCTTTCACTCTATGCATATTTTATCACACAAAAAGGTTAGTACTCTCTCTCTTCCTCGTGTTTTTCTTTTCTTTTGGTAGTTTTTTTATTTAAATATTTTTTGTATCTTTACTTTATATTGATGAATTTCCATGTTCTTTAGAACTCTACTATTATTCTCTCTCTCTCTCTCTCTCTCTCTCTCTCTCTCTCTCTCTCTCTCTCTCTCTCATATTTTTTTTTTCTTTTTTGTGTGGATTTTTTTTTATGTTTTATACCTTTACTTTAGGTTAATAAATTTGTGTGTTCTTTAAAACTCTACTTTAGGTTGATGCATACCACTACTAAACATAAATAGGATTGAATTGAATTTCACGCTCCAAAATTTTTGATTTTGAGTTTTCAAGTTGTTATTATTTTCCTTATATATATATATATATATATATATATATATATATATTGTCAAATGCTATCATATTGCATTATAAATATAGAATATAAGAATATAATGTTATTCAATTACATAACATGACTTGGATAATTTGGTGTGATTGTATCTTTTATTTTGAAAATTTTTCTTCTCATCTTATTTTCTATAAATTTATCCAATTCAGGTCTCTCCCAAAAAAGGTGATTATTCTTTTTCTCGATTATTTGTTCTTTCTTGCAACTTAACTTTAGGTTGATGAATCATTATATTTTTTTATAACACTATTTTGGGTTAATATACAATTTTACGTGTGTTTTTGAGTTCTCCATCACAAGCCTTCTCTCTCCCTCTCATAGCTTTTGTTTGATATAATACTTAGTTATTTTGAAAGTGAAAATTAGAATTTATATTAAAATACAATCTCGCTATGTATTTGAATGTGTTTCTCAACTATTTGAGTAATATCAAGTGTAATTTTGTAATGAGTTTTGATTATCATGATATCTTTTTTAAGAAATGAGAAATTTGAATAATGTATTTGAAACTTAAAGAATTTTTTTTTTTTAAGTAAAGAATTTTTTTTTTTTAAGTAAAAAATTTAAAGAATTTACTTGTAAGAAAAAAAGGAAAACACAACTTACCATAATATAATTTAGAAAAATATGGACCACCTCAAAAAGAAATAATTTCAATCAAATGCACCTAAAATATTAAAATGATATATTTGTAAAGATGGATAAATGAAAAATATTTTTAGAAATTTTTTTATTTTTAGAGAGAATATATTATATATTGTACCACAATTTCAAAGTAATAATATATTCCCACGCATAGCGTGGGTCTGCAACTAGTTCATTATAAAAACCATATGCAATCTCATCCGCTTCAAACTCCATCCCTTTAAATGGGGTAGATTCCATGGGCACATTAGAAGGAACATGTATTCCCATCATTATCCCTAGAAAAAATTAAACATAAATTTATTATAAAATACTAACAGAAAAATAACATATCCTAACTATGTAACTCAAAATATTATAAACTTCATAACAACAAATCTAAAAAAATCCATGCGTAAAATTATTAAAAAAAACTCAGCAATTAATGATCTATCCATTTATGATTTTATTGTTAGACCCTATGGTTCAAAGGTATATAACAAATTAGACCTTGAGATTTCAAGAACTAACAAAATTAAATTCTATAGTTTTAAAAGTAACAAATTAAACTCCATAAATAAATTTAAAAAAAAAAAAAAACCAAATTAGACCTCAACACATTTAAGTTGAATGACTTTGGGTTTAATTTTTTACTTTTTAAAATCTCAGGTTTAAGTTGTTATTTTTTAAATTGTAGAGTTCAAATTATTGGGTTTGATTGTAGAGTTTAAAACTCATTTTTTCTAGAGATTTCATATTATTGGGTTTAATCATGACAAAATTATTGGGTATTTTTGAAATTGTAGAGTTTAATCATAGCAAAATTTAATTGACTAGAACTCCTAAATTATAGGCTTTAAAATGTAATTTTTGTTGTTCCTCAGACATAATTAATAATTCTCCATTGTTTCCCACTAGATGATGTGGCTCTATTTTACATGCTTTATGAAGATTTATATGGTAAAAATTCAAAGGGGAACACAAAAAATGGGATAGAGGATTTGTATTCTCTTTTTTCTTCCATTTTAGTTGTTCATTGGTTAAGAAGAAAAAAGGGATTCAATTTTTTGGTATTGTTTGAGATGTTTGTTTTGTTGATGAAATTTGAGTAACATGAAATATATTACATGATTTATACCTGAAAATACCTGATATGGATCCCAAAGTCCTTAAGAAGTGGATTAATTGATTAAATAGTCTCATAGCTACATACATACATACATATATATATATATATATAAAAGTTTAATAGTTGAGTTATTAATTGATTAATATGGACCCCAAACAGATAGTTCAATCACAGCTATCAATCTCCAAATCTAAAAACAATAACAATAAAAGCAGAAAATACACAAAATTTAGTGAGAAAGTGGAAAACCAATGAATAATTAGGCGACAAGCATTCCTAGAGTATTTATTTCACAAGATCTAGTTTTAGTGGGTTTTCATATTCCTATTTCACACCAATAAGATAAGATTTGAATTATGCATTCGACCAGCTAGCATGATAAGACTTAGCTTTTTGCCTTTGGAGGGCGTTTGTTTTTTTTTTTTTTTTTTTTTTTTTTTTTTTTAATCTTCCTTTTCCTCCTTGCTTTTACAAATTTAACTAATCAAAGTCCTTGCATGTTGATTGTGCCTATGGTCAAGGATTCCTATTAATCAGGCCAATATAATACAAAAAGCAAAACATTTATCATATTGCTTCTATCTTTGTATCCATTTATCCGCAGTTGACTTGCATGAAGGCTCAAACAACACATAGCTAATCCTTTGTTTATCTCTTTTAACATGGTTTGCGCCAAAAAGAATATTGGGGTTAACTTCGAGTACTGTTGTACTTTATTATAATGTGGGATGACAATGGCCATACATAAGTTTTGGAATTTATTAGATGCTAGCTAAATTGATTTTCAATTGCTGAGTTTAAGTTGTTAAGAAGTTTTGAAATTCAAAACTCAGCAATTGATTTTATCATCAAAAAACTCAGCAATTCAAACTCAGCAAGTTTTGAAAGGATGCAAACTGAAGCTTTAAGTTAAATTTTCTACCTTTTAATCAATCGGTTTATGTTTCTTTGTTTTCAAAATCTAAATATTGCATTGACAAAGTCTAGGTGAATGACTATTGTTTGATATTGAAATAAACCATTGACAAAGTCCAGCACTCCTAATCGTAGAGTTCATTCATCAAAAATAGATTTCTAAAAATGGAAAATCGATGATTTCATCAATCTTTACCTCTGTTTTGGCAAGATAGAAACAGAGCTGTCTCTGAACTTTCTCTGCCGTGAGGTTTTTTTTTTTTGGGTTAAAATCTGTGAAGCTTTGAGATGTTTCACGTTTCCCTCCAAAGCTTTGAACAAGATACACCTCTGATTCACTTGTTCTGAACCTGCTGTGAAGCTTCTTTTTTTTTTTCTTTTTTATGGGTTAAAATTTGTGAAGCTTTGAACGTGAGAGTGAGAGATAGGCTGAATGATCAATCTCTGTTTCACTTTTCCCTCCCAAAAGGGTTTTTTTTGTTTTCAGTAGGTTTTGTCCGGTTGAGTTAAACAACTCTCCCAGTTAAGTGCTTAACCCCAGTTAAAATTTGTGTTTTCCTATTAAACGACGTGGCAGAAATTTGAGCGTGGATGTGCTTGGACTCCATCTCAACCACAAACTGGAGCCTCTCCATTTCACTTTGAAATGGAGAGGATCCGGATCCCCCAACCCACATGCATCTTCTTTTATAAGTACTACTAGGAGATTCTGGGAGATCAAATAGTGAAAGCAATGCAGGGGTTCTTTGAGGGGTAGAATTTCAAAAAATTAAATTACACTTTTATAGTGCAAGAACCAAAACATAAGGAGTTCACAATTTTGGCAGTTTTGCCCAATCAACTTGTGTAATGTGAGCTACAATTTAATCTCAAAACTCTTGGCTACTAGACTCAGACCTTTGCTTAGCAAAATGATAGACCCTGCTATATCAATCTTTGTGCCAGAAAAGTCAATAGTATAAAATATAGAAATTGCTTAGGAAGTTGTCCGTTGTTTCAATTCCACAAAAAGAAAGAAAGGTACGATTGGATTAAAGCTAGATATTTAGAAAGCATATGATAAAATGGACTGGGATCTTATTATGGCAATTTCGAAGCATTTGACTTCAATGAGATATTCATAAACTGGATTCACTGGTGCATTGCAACTGTCAAGTACACATTATTGCTCAATGGTAGTTGTTTCTAAAGTTTGACCCCAAGGAGACCCCATCTTGCTGTACATGTTCATCTTATCTAAAGAGGTCCTCTCTAGGTTGATTAATAGGGCTTTACAAGAAAGAAGTCCCAAGGAGGTTAGCATTTCCCGGGCATGTTTTGCAATTACTCACATACTATATAGTTTATGCTAATGATGAATTGCTCTTTTAGGAGGCAAAAAAAGTGGAGTTTGACCCAACTGATCTCTTGTATAAACACTTGTTGTGCTTGCTCTCGAAAAAATGTGAGCCTAGAGAAGTCAGGGTGCTTCTTCTCTAATGGCATGCACAATTAGTTCAAGAAGAGCTTAAAATGCAGGTATGACCTGGGACAACTCTCGACTCAAAATACTTATTAGGGCTGCCATTGCAACTATTCATTACTAAAAACAAAAAAGAGTCTTTCAGCTAACTAAAATGTTAAGGATATCAAAATATCACTATTAGCGACATTGAGGACATTTTTGACATATAGGACAAATGTTAGGGACCAAAATTGTAATTAAACCTAAAAATTACTTATGCGGAGCTAAACATCATAGCCTATAGTCCCAAACAAGATTTCATATTTGTTTTTAACTTCAAGTAAAATGCAGCTAGTTGGATCACGGATTCACAGTCATATAAGGTACTGTCCTTTTGTAAATATGTACAATATTTTACATTCATTTTGTGTGTCTATAATGTAAGTTTACATTGTTATTAATATATAAACTAAGAATTTTTCATAATAGAAAAGCTTGCATGCCCACAAGATTTCACACAACTCTTAGCTCTTCCCTAATAAAATACATTGCCTATCAAAAAAATTGACACAACTCAAATTAGGTCAGCCTGAGCCAAACTTATACACTACATAGCCTGAAATATTTTTGAAATGAGAAATAGAAGGGAAAGGAAAAAAAAGGGGGGCGGGGGGGGGGAGGGTGTTAATGGAAATTTTTTTATTATTGAAAATTCTATAGTTACTCTAAGGGAGGAAGGATTTAAACTCTGGACGTCCCTATTGAAAATATCATGGGTGCCAATCAAGCAGGTATGAATGTATGATATATAGTGCACATATTGCAGTCGTATTACTAATGGCGCAATAATAAGGTGGGGGTACTTAAATGGAGATCATAGAGTAAACTCTAAAAAGAATGACCAGCAATAAAAGGTACAATAAAGGTTAACAAATAGCAATGACACTCCGTGTACTTTCAATGAGATGGCCCTCTACTTTCATGGAAGGTAGGGGAAAGGGGATTTAAAAGGTACCCGAATTTCAATTTTCAAGCCCTGCAACTACAAGAATATTAACTGATCTTCTTCAAGCCCTGAAGAGAGATCATTTGCTAAGAATTGCAGGAAAAAGAGAGAGTGAGAGAGAGAGCACATTTCTAGAGAATGGAAACATGCTACTAGTGAAGTTAATTGTTTTTTGCAATGGGAGGCCTCCTCCCATCCGTAGCTTCTCAATTGAAGAACTTTGAAGGCAACCAATATAACAAATAAACTTTAAAATGGTATGCAAATTCTTAAAAGCAATTATCAAAAACTACAATTAGTTACTGAATATAGAGGGTATATATATTTTGATAAACTGTAAAGTATATATACTTACATGCAAGGATAACCAACCTTGGTGCCTAAACTAACCTTATTACAAATAATAAGAACCGCTAAAAGTATTACACGTGCACAACAATATAACTAACTCTATTATTAGAAACTAAAAGGCCTCTAGCTTTACAAAAATGTTAAGGAAGAAAAAGACAAAACAATATATAAGAAAGAGGGACGGAAAGGAAGCAGTCGAAGATGAAGGCTAAACGCAAAATGTAATATATGGCTAAAGTGATCACTAATTAGAATTTCAATGTTGACTTTTTATGTTTTGTTTAAAGAAATGATTATTGATTAGCTGTAAAAATTGATTAGGTGAATTGATTAACTTTAAATACAGAATATATGGTTGAATAATTTGAACTAATTATATATATATATATATATATATATAATATTAAGCGGGCGGTTTGGGTTATAGTGAGTTGGCAAATTTTCAATCCGTTATCCAACCCAATTAGCTATTTTGGAGGTCTAACCCACCCAACCCAAGCCGCCTAACTTAACGACCCACTCAAGGCAGGCAAGTTGGCTACGCCAGGGGGGTTGGTGAGTCATGCGGATATTTTGCACACCCCTAGCCTGGATGTCTCTATTAAAGACATTAGAATGAGCCAATTACGCTACAACACTTTTGGCATGTTTTATTGGAAACACAAAAATGCTACTTTTCTTTCTATGTTCCATTGTCTAATTGCAATTTTAGCTTACTCTACTAAAATTGTTATATATATGTAGATTGTTTTGGTCGAGTAGGTTTGGCCATGTGAGTTTTGATTGTTAGGAAATTGTGAGAAAGGAAAGAAAAGGAAATCGATATATTTTGAGATTTTAATTAATTTTTTAAAAATATTTTGCTCCATATTATATTAAGTGATTTTTTTTTTCATATTTATTTAGTGCTTCATGTCAAACTAAGTAATGATACCTAGGGTCCTTCTTAAAAAGAAAAATGAAAAAAAAAAAATGTAATGGCACCTAGATCCTAGGAATTATGTTAGACACACAGGATAAGCAGATGGAAGGACATAAAATGTAACAGTTTTAATAGTTTAGGGACCAAAGTCATGTAAAAATGATGAAAATAATATTTTTAGCTTTTCTAAAAAAAAGAAACCCGTATCTAATGGATAATGTCTAAATTGACCAAATTTAAAACTTAGAGGACCTAATTGAACTAAAATAAAGTTAGAAGACAAAAATGAATTGTAGTCAAACTTAGAGCATACAATTTACATTTTAGCCTAATACCTCACTCATGTTCTAATATGTGGAGGCATATTTTCATTAAAAAAAATGCAGAGAGGCATATGAATAGAGTTTAGTGCACCATGAGATCTGCAAACCAGTTCTTTATGTACGGAGCATTTTCAACTTAATTCTAGAAGCGATAGACCTTCTGCGTTGAAGATTGTTGAGGCCATTTTTGGTATAACAATGGGCCTATAAAAATACTTACAGATACAGGCCACAAGGTCCAACACCAATTTAGCAAAGAATTTCGGCCCCCAACATTTTTTTTCTTCCCATTTGTTGTGTGTACCAAGCTACATATGAAAGAAAGAACCCAAACTAACTGATTTTTCACTGTCGATATCAATCCCCGAAGGTGAAACTCACAGAGAAGATAAGCATGTGATTGGAACTCTTGGGTTTGTATGCCCCTATTATGGTACTACGTTCCACATAACGGAGAAAATTGACGTCTTCAGCTTTGAATCGTTTCTATTAGAGCTTACAACTGGACAGAAGATATGTCATCTAGCAGAAACAGCCGATGAGGAATTAGAAGCTTACATAGAAAAAGTGACTATAAATGAGATTGTGAATCCAGCAATCCAGGCAGGGGCAAGAGGAGCTGTTGTGGAGCAAGCACAAGTTGTGAAGCTTGCCCTCCTATGCAGAGAAAATGATCTGTAGATAAGGCCAAATATGGTCGACGTTACAAAAGAAACTCAGAAAGATTGAAAGGTTGGTCCTATGATCATTCTGTCACTTTTCCATCCAAGTTCCTTTATAAACATCAACTATCAAATATGTGTCTATTCTCATCCAGTTCTCATCGTCTTTCTGTATTTTCGTATTTTGCTGGATGAAAGGTGTGTACAAAAAAAGTAAAATTGAATAATGAATCGTTTTTATTAGAGCTTTTAACTGGACAGAAGTTGCATTATCAATTACGCAAAGACTATTTTGATGTTGAGGATTTTGAAGATGACTTAAATTTTTTTTTTTTTTTACCATAAATGAAGATCTGTTGTGTGGCAACAACTACAAGCTGTATTACAGCTTGCCCACATATGCAGAGAAAAGTATCTGGAGATCAGGCCAAATATAATTGATATTACAAAAGAACTCAGATGAATTGAGAGGTTCATCCCACTTCCTCCATCCAAGTTCCTTTGTAAAGAATCTATCATTGAATAAACCTTCAAATTATATAGTTGAAATTATATTATTTGAGTTTATTAGAATGAATCTTTTTATTTCTAAACTTATAAAAATTAGATTTACCTACTTTTTATTATTGTACCACACCATAGACTTTATATTTTATCGATAAATTACAAATAATAACTTGATATCTTATGAGCTTATTTATAAACTTGCACAATTCAATCTCAAGTCTATATAAGTATATTTTTGTATGCATAGAAATATAATATTAAATATACTAAAATTGAGTACTCTTGAACTTGTTCACAAACACATTATAATATTTGAGTTCAGTTTATCAAGCCTAAACTTAGACTTGAAGTTGGCTCAATTACTAAATAAACATATGCAAACAAGTTTTGTTGTGAAGCAAGTCCAAACTATTCATAAACAACTTAGTTTATTTACAGCTAGAAGTGAGATAATCACAAAAAGTAGGCATGTCTATTATGAAAATTATAGAAAAAAAAATCTCTAAAATACTTGAGGGTTCCTTGAATCCTTAAGAATAACTCTAAAAGGTTCCTCACAAGCTCTCACTATAACACCATCTCTGCCAGTAAAATGCTAACAGATGTAGGGAAAGACAGTTTGAGGTTCAAATTATCTGCAATTGTTAAAGCCCAAAATCATTATCTCTGCTACCAAAGCGTCACAATTCTTATGAAAACTGCAGAAGTACTAAACAGTTGATAGATATTTCTGTGCTGCATTTCTGTAGTTGGATGAGATGTACCATTGGTGTTTTCTCATTTTGTTGGTGATATTTTACCATAATTTGCCTACGTTATATGGCTTTTAGTCCTTTCTGTTGGATTTAGCCTCTTTCTCTGGAATTTGTTTTCCTCCTTCCTTTGTCCTAGACTCCTAGGCGAAGTTTTACATAAAGGGCCAATTTGTTGGATTGCTATAGAAATCAGAAGAGCCAAGACCCTTTCGTTTTGAAGCTTGTTGGACGGGTAAATCCAGCTACTATGTGGTGGATGAAACTTGGAAGGAATAAGGGGTCTGGGGTCTGAATGTTTTAAATAGATCAAGAAAATTCAGAATACAAGAGCAGAGCTTCGAAAGTGGAACAGGAGTCATTTTGGAAGGTGCAGGAGTAGGACTAAGGAAATTGAGAAGCAAATTGAGTAGGTACAAGGCAAAGAAACAAGAACTAACAAAGTAGAATCTAGAATTAGAGGCTGGTCTCTTCCTATAGCTGGAAGAGTGGTTGTCTGGAGAGGAAGCAGTTTGGAAGAAGAAGTCAAAGCATTCTCATCAATCATGTCAAAAAATATAGAATTTAACATCTCAAAACACTATTTTATTTATTTTAATACTTTATAGTGCGCTCAACATCAAAGGTTTTATTTTTTTTTTACCACTTCATTAAAATACTATTTATTTTAATCAAGTGAGAGCGAGAAAGTAGTGGAAAGAGGCATAGCACAAGAGAGAGTGAGAGAGAGAGAGAAAAAAAAAATGATAAAAAACTCTAGCAACTTGCTACAGTAGGGTGTCAAAGATGACACTCTACTATAGCAAAGATGTCAAAAATTTTAAGAATAGCATGCTTAATGTGGATGATATTTTAAGGGGATAAGAGCTAAAATTAAAATTTAACAATTTTCACATCTTTGTTGTGAATGCTCTGAGGGACATAATGGCTACAAGGAGACATAAATACTAGGTTTTTCCACTCCTCCACCTTAATAATAAAAAGAAGAAAATATATCTCCAAAATCAATCTAGAGAAAGGAAGTTGGATAAGGGAAAGAAAAGAAATGTACTCTAAGAAGAGTTTTAGAGACTTGTATCGATTGGTCAATCTAGTTATTTATGAAGACTTGAACAACCTGGCTAATTTCGCCTTGCATCACTGAGGAAGAAAATGAAGAGGCAAGCTGCAAACTCCGGAAGAGATTAGAATAGCTGTTTTTGGGGAAAAATGTTTATTCACCCCCCTAAACTTTGAAGCAGTGACCAAGACACCCATGAATTTTTATTTTGGCCAATATACTCCTTAGACTTCACATAACTGCCAAATCAATACTTCCGTTGGTCTCAGTTAAAACACTAACAGAAAGCTCACATGGTATCTCACGTGAACTTAACAAATACCAAATACAAAGGCTGAATTGGTTGAGAAACTCAGAAAACTTTGGCTCGGTTGAGAAAGAGGGAATGAGTGGGATGATCAGACCAAAACCACCGCCGCCAGAGTTCTTATCCTTGTCTTGGTCTTGCCCTTTATGTCCCTACAACGCCCTGTGATCCCGCAGAGCAGTTGAGAGCCACCATTGTTATTGCCATTGTCTTGCTGTTATTTTTTTCCTGCTATTTTTTCAAATCCTCCGTGTGTGAGTCTCTGTTGAAATGTCATGGGTTTGCAATTTATCTCATTGTTGTGGCCAGTGCTATAGTAAGCATGTATGCAAAAATGCATTGCTTTTAAATGTGTCATACAACTGTTTGATGAAATGTCTAAAAGAGATATGGCCAATTGATGCCACCACAGTTACTCTCTGGGAGTTGAACGATAAAAGTGGGGATTTGCAATATAATGGGTGATGTATGTATGAATAGTATGATCTTAAATGCAAATGTATCACGTCCCTTCAAAATGAAGGCGTTGTTTTTAATGTACCTGTAATTTCATTTTCCATGCATTCTTTCATGACTTAAACAGCCCATTCCCTTTTTCTTTCAAATGGTAGAAAGGTATTAAAATTGTGAAAAAAATTTACGTTCATGAATATATATTTGGTGATACAAGGTGGGATATTCTCTATCTAAGCTCCTACTGTCTTTGATATTGTTGCATCTTTAGCCAATTCTCTTGTAGCTTTGTTGTAGTCCTTTGATACACATAATATTGTCCTGTTTAGCTGCCTTGCCAAAGCCTCAGATTCTTGTATTAGGTACCCGAAGTTTGCAAAGGACTTGTCAAGTGAGTTGCAGTCAAGATCAGTTGGATTAGTTCAGCAACTGTGTTGGCATCAATAAGAATATGCAACAAACCAGCGCAATGGTATGAAGAATGTGCAGCTAACACATGGACTCAAATTTGCATCACATGTAGTCTTTAAGGACGCACTAAAGGATCATAAGAATAGTAAGATTTCTTCAAGATGGCTGGCCAAGAAATATTTGGCATTCTTTAGGGATGATCATACTTGGATAGAAAATACATTAAGGATAGTGATAGGCCAGTTTACTTTTGTTTTTTAATATTGTTGGAAAAATAAAGAATGTAATGATTGATTTATTGAGTGTTATTTTTTTGCGAAACAATATACTACTTGTAAACAATTATTGATATTCCAATTCATTGTACATTGGAAAACATTCATTTTTTGGAAGAGACTTTCTTCCCTTATTTGGAGACACGTTTAGTGCTTTTTACATTTTTAAGCTCAATGTATGAATCAAAGCAATTGAATAAGGTATGTGTACAAATGTTGTTGAACTTGATGAAAGAGGTATGTGTACAAATTCTTTACTGATCAAAATGATTGGTATAAAAATGATAATAATGAAGGATCTTTTGTATAGGAAGCTAGTAACAATCGAAGTAAAACCAAAGGCATATCAATTGGTAGCAAAGGTTATTAAATAGATAGCAACAAATTAATACTACCTATATATGCACATGGTTTGATTACATTCGCTTTGTATCTTGTAAATGATGACTCAACCATTCAGGATGCCTAGAGTGAGATTGTTGGGAGGCATACAGCACCACAAGTCTATATAATACTAAAAGCTGAAGCGTAGCAATTAATGTTGCTACGCTCACGTTGAGTCATGTCAGCAGCCATGTCATTATCATCTTTTTTTCTTAAATAATCTTCCTAAATTTTAAAACACTAAAAATATGAAAATAATGCTCAGCCTCATCTTCACTATAAGCTACAATTATAGCTTTAATTCCACAATAAAGCCCAAGCCTAAGCTTATGTCTCACGGTTTCAAATTCTCAGCCTTGGTTTACTGTGTTTCACAAATTCTGTCTCCCCATCTTTTAAACGGCAACCCTTCATCAGCATTAATTTTTTAGTGGTTTCAATTCCTCATTGACAACCCTTCAACTTTTGCTAACGCCAGCCTATAACAGTGGTCTCTCTGTCTTCCCTCCTTTGTCTCTTCCTCTCCTCACAATATATTAATACTGACAAAAGGTGGATGATTCAGTTCAGGTATCTGTGCTCTATTCTTGTGAGTGTGACTACCCCGCATAATAATTGGAGGTTGGAGGTTGCAGGTAAAGCTGCAATATGCTGTACAGAATGATGCAGAGCTTGCTCTGCTGTCTGGTTGCTTGGCTTGCGCCAGTGTTTTTTTTTTTTTTTTTTTAGATAGGGATTAATTTAAAGATTTTGAGTTTATTTACGCTGCATGCATCATGTAAGCCTAGATTTTTGGGTTGGGTCTTCTCTTGTGTGATTTCAACACACATGCCACTTGTATTACGCGGCCTCACATGTGCCTTCCCTGGGGGACAGAAAACTAGCATTCTAGGGAGAACGGGTTGTGGTAAACAACTCTCATACAAACACTTTTTCGGATTGTTGAACCTCTTGCTGGTCAGATAATGATAGATAGCATCAACATTTCCTCTCTTGGACTACATGATTTGCGATCTAGACTACGCATGAACTTCTTTTAGGATTCGCAGTCAATATATGGGGCCTGCTAATGCTATTTTTATATATTTTTGTTATAATTTCTCCACTTAAATTGTTTTAGGCTCTAGATAAGTGTCAACTTGGAGATGAAGTCAGAAAGAAAGAAGCAAAACTGGATCCTACAGGTTTTTCTTTTCACCTTCTTAAGTCAAATATTTTAAAGCTAGCTATATTATGGAAATATATTGCTTATATTCTTATGGTCTATGACTCAATGCAGTTAGTGAGAATGGAGAAAATTGGAGTGTTGTTCAGAGGCTGCTGGTCTGCCTTGGCCGTGTGCTGCCTAAGAAAAGTAAGGTATTGGTGCTCGATGAAGCTACTGCATCAGTTGATACAGCTACAGATAATCTGATTCAGCAGACCCTCAGGCAACATTTTTCCAACTAAATAGTGACATGGTTCGTCTACTAAATAATGGTTAGTATGACCATATGATTTTGTTTTACTCCTATAGCTTTTGTTCATTTAGTTCTTTCATGGTTAGAATGATTTCATTGTAATCCTATGGTCTGATATAAAGGAAAGCGTGAAAGGGCTGGATACTAAAGGATTCCTTGAATTCAAAATAAAGACTCTGAAATCCACCAAAAGAGAGATAATAAACAAACTGAACATATTTTTTTAATATAGCAAAATTACAAATTTGATATCTAACTTCTACATGTCGTAATACATTTCTCAACGAGTTTTATTGACAAGCTTATATTAGTGGTACTCAAATGAATGTAAGAACGACAAAGGAAGAAAATACAAAAAGTACTTTAAAGTTGTCTTTCAATTTATTGGAAATTGATATTTTAGCATTTATTGGATATTGAGGATGTAAAGGATTGAAATCCTAATTTTAATTTTAATTTATGTTTGATTTATATTTTCCATTTTGTAATTTAATTTTTCATATCAAGGATATGAATCCTAATGTGAAATCAAAGATAAAGAAATAAAGAATTGTTTAAATCTTCGTACACAATACCGTGCATCGCACGGGTTAGCGACTAGTGTTCATAAATGAAAAGCACATTGGAGGCATTGAAAATCAAAATGAAGTTTTATCCCCGCAAAAGTTAGTAAAAATGCATCAAAATAAAATTAAATTATCGTTAAGAAATTGAAAACCAATTTAAAATCCTACCAAACATTCAAATCCCATTAGAGCATTGGCCATGTCTCTTTCAAACATTTCATCAAACAGTTGTATATGACACATTTAAAAGCATTGAATTTTTGCATACATGCTCACTAGAGTACTAGCCACAACAATGAGATAAATTGTAAACTCATGACATTCCAACAGAGACTTGCACATGGAGGATTTGAAAAAAAAAAAAAAAAAAAAAACAAAAACAAAAAAACCATCAGCAAGACAAGGCAGTAACAATGGTGGCTCTCAATTGCTCTGCGGGACCACAGGGCGCTGTAGGAACATAAAGGACGAGACCAAGACAAGGATAAGAACTTTGGCGAAGGTAGTTCTAGTCTAATCGTCTCACTCACTCCCTCTCTCTCAACTGAGCTAAAGTTTTTTGAGTTTCTCAACCGGTTCAGCCTTTGTATTGAGTATTTTTTAAGTTTGCATGAGATACCATGTGAGCTTTCTGTTAGTGTTTTAACTGAGACAAACAAAAGATTGGTTTGGCAGTTATGGAAGTTTAAGGAGTAAATTGGCCAAAATGAAAGTTTAGGAAGTGTCTTGGCCACTACTTCAAAATTCAAGGGATGTATGGGCATTTTTCCCTCTTTAATCCCTAAAAGCCCCTGAAGTTGATGGAATGTACTCTCCCACACACACCCCCCCCCCCCCCCAACCCCACACACACACACACACACACACACACACCTTTTATAAGTACTACTAGGAGATTCTGGGAGATCAAATAGTGAAAGCAATGCAGGGGTTCTTTGAGGGGGTAGAATTCCAAATAAATTAAATTATACTTTTATAGTGCTAAAACCAAAACATAAGGACCTCACAATTTTGGCCAGTTTTGCCCAATTAACTTGTGTAATGTGAGCTACAAGATAATCTCAAAACTCTTGGCTACTAGACTCAGACCTCAGTTTAGCAAAATGATAAACCCTGCTCAATCACCTTTGTGCCAGAGAAGTAGATAGTATAAAATATAAAAATTGCTTAGGAAGTTGTCCATTGTTTCAATTCCACAAAAAGAAAGAAAGGTATGATTGGATTAAAGCTAGAAATTTGGAAAGCTTATGATAAAATGGACTAGGATCTTAGTATGGCAATTTTGAAGCATTTGACTTCAGTGAGATATTCATAAACTGGATTCACTGGTGCATTTCATCCGTCAACTGTCAAGTACACATTATTGCTCAATGGTAGTTGTTTCTAAAGTCTGACCCCAAGGAGACCCCATCTTGCTGTACATGTTCATCTTATGTAAAGAGGTCCTCTCTAGGTTGATTAACAGGGCTTTACAAGAAGGAAGCCTCAAGAAGATTAGCGTTGCCCGGGCATGTTTTGCAATTACTCACATACTATATAGTTTATTCTAATGATGAATTACTCTTTTGGGGAGCAAAAAAAGCAGAGTTTGACCCTACTGATCTCTTGTATAAACACTTATTGTGCTTGTTCTGGAAAAAACGTGAGCCTAGAGAAGCCAGGGTGCTTCTTCTCTAATGGTGTGCACAATTAGTTCAAGAAGAGCTTAAAATGCAGATATGATCTGAGACAACTCTCAACTCAAAATACTTATTAGGGCTGCCACTGCCACTATTCATTACAAAAAACAAAAAATTAGAAGTCTTTCAGCTAACTAAAAGAAAACTAAAATGTTAAAGGATATCAAAATATCACTATTAGCGACATTGAGGACAATTTTGACATATAGGACAAATGTGACCAAAATTGTAATAGGATGCTGTCTCGAGACTCAAAATCCTATTTTAGTTTATGAATCTGCTGCAAATGGATCGCTTGGTGATCGACTTTATGTCTCTGGTCTTGATGGTGAACAACAACGTGAGCCCATGACATGGCAGGGCAAGTTAAAGATTGTAAGGGAAATTGCTCATGCAATTGCCTATCTACACACTGCATTCTCAAGACCCATCAACAAAGGAACATACAACCGGGAAACATTTTTTTAGATCAGAACGATGTTGCCAAACTAACAGAATTTTCACTGTCCATATCCATCCCTTAAGGTGAAACTCACGCAGTAGTTGACTACCTGGGTGGAACTGCTGAGTTAACAGAGAAACTCGACGTCTACAGCTTCGGATCATTTCTATTAGAGCTTTTAACTGGAAGGAGGTTAGGTCATCTAGCACAAACAGCCAAAGATGTAGGTGCGGGTCTAGAAGAGAACATAAAAAACACCTTGCTATAAATGAGATTGTGAAACCAGCAATCCTGGCAGGAGGAGGAGCTGGTGTAGAGCAACAAGTACAAGCTCTGTTACAGCTTGCCCTCATATGCAGAGAACAAGATCCAGAGATAAGGCCAAATATGGTCGACGTTACAGAAGATCTAAGAAACATTGAGAGATTCATCCCATAATTATTCTCCCCCAAATAGGCCAATGTATCATTCAAGTCGGTGAAATTTATGGGAACACAGAAAATCCAATCTTAATTCTTTAAAATGATGACATGATTTAATAAAGTTTATGATGGCAACAAAAGTTTTGTATTTATTTTGATTAGTCTGATCGGCACACCGTCTTTGCATATTTCACACCCCTCTCATTTGTATGGTTAACTATTAATTCAAATTCAATGATCTAGATGAGAGGTGTGTACAAAAAAGGTATTGAATAATGTATAAATGGCTTTGATTTCTTTTTTCTCATCCCTGCATACGAAAGCAACTCTTCCCAGGGGAATCAAACAAGTATTAAAGTAGATTTAAGATCAAAGAAAAAGCAGAGCTCATCAAAGTCATTGACAAAGAGCTGAAACTTGAAAGTGGACAGATAATATTGTCATTAAGTCATCAATTTTTTTTTTAAGATAAACAAGTTTTGGCCCCAAGGATGAGGAACAGTAGTGACCTCCACTTCATGAGGCAAAGGTCCCCAACCGATTATGTCACTCCCTTGGGTTTGTTATTAAGTCATCCATGTCGTTTCAAAAAAGTGAGTATTCAAGGTTGTCATTAAAACATCACAGTATTTCCTATAGTTTTCCCAAAAAATGAAGCCAACCCAATATTAATAAAAGTGCACGTGCAAAAACAGAATGAGCACTGTAGTTGAACTCAAAACCCACCCACCTCTCAACTAGACTATTCTATACCATGGTTGAAGTATAAGATTTGTGTTTTTAAATTTTGAATTTTGACGTTGATCAAGAGTGACAAAATATAATTAAAACCAAACTCTAGTTCACTGCCAATCTCTGTTATGTTTCCTTTATTGTGCTGCGTGTTTTTCCACAAAATTATGTCTTCATAAATACTCTAATGCCCACAAACAATTATATTAAGCCTAGTTACACAACCTCAACAAACAAGATATGAAAAACATATATCCCAGGTCAAAATTTTGGCAAATAACAAGGTTCAACACACCTCATTATAAAGACCTCCTGCCCAAACTCTCTACATATCCGAATTTACACACTCAGGCTTGAGGACTTTAATAGCTACTTCCTCATCAAAAAATTATATTAAAACAAAACCAAATAACTCAGCTGCTTGGTAAAATATTAATAAGTTGTGCAGCTGAGTTAAATAGATGGGAGCAAATTAGAAGAATGAAAAATCCAGCAAACTACCAAGACTCTGTAAACAATACTAATTACAAAGACTTAGTTGGAAGTTTAGAAAAAGATCCCCTAGTAGAGAAGCCTAAGAGTTAAGACATTGTAATAATTATTGATTAGCATTCTCCAATTTTCTCATCATATAGTCTGACATAGATTGTCAACAGCAAACTGGCAACATATGTGATATACAAATGTAGTCACGCAAAGTAAACAGAACAGCTAGAATCCCAAAGATACATGGGTTCATTTAATTAAGAGAGAGATTTACAAATAATTACTAAAAAAAATAGTAAGATCAACAGTTATTTAGAAAAAAATAGGAAGATCAATCCAACTCGATTGCAGAAGACATGGACTAGACATTCAAACACACTGTATAATCAGAACTCTTCTAGCAGGAAATATAAAAAATAAAATAAAATAAAACTGACCCAAAATGCTATAGAATATTTCTTAAGAGAAATTTTTCCTCCAATTATAAACCAAGAAACAATAAAAAAAAAAATCAGGGAAGAAAAGATAAAACACACGTGTTGGATGGTAAAATGTATCCCAGAAGCCTATGTTAATAATTAAGCATTAAGTAATACACTCTAACAGCTAAAAGCAAACAACATCAAGCATCTTCAAATGTTTTGCAGGGAACCAACTATACCCACAGATTTTTTCAAATCAAAAAAATTTCTAGTAAAAAAATGAAGGTAAAATCAGAATCTCAGAGCAACAACAACCTGAAATGTTCTTCAAACCCATCTACTATTCAACTATACCCAAAGACATTTAACTGTCACAGTTTTGAAGCGTGCTAAAAGAATACCACAGTGACAACAACCTTGAAGACATTAGGCACTATCACCATCCCATCTAATGTGCTTCTCATATGTATGATACAACTACTCCACTAGGGCCATGTCAATGTTTAGATTTTAAATAACTAACTTTTAGACATAAAAGTTTACAGGATCCAAACGATAGTGACCATCTCACCCATGCATAATCAGTATCAGATGTAAAGTAAATTTTAAATTTAACTCTCTCATGATAGAAACACAAATTTTATGCCATCTATAAAGCATCCACATGTATAGAGGATAGGACCAGCTGTAACATAAAATGACACCACCAAATCATTAAATCTGTCTATTGCTTTCAAAAACCTGCATAAGAATGTAAGGAAGGAGATTGTTAGGAGGTGCATTGATGACAAAAATAGGTGCAACACAAGAATAAATAGAGCAAAAGCATAGTTGTTAATACATTGACATATTTATATCATGAGGAACAGAACTCACATGGCACTAGTGGTCCATGCAAGGTCCTGAACAATATCTAAAGCAGCATGTAATATAAACTGATGCAGCTGAGCAGATAATCTTCTCTCTGTTACCAAGAAATACAACACCAACAACAAAACTCACCTAAACTTGGCTTTTTGCTACTGTGATAGCTTATGCATTAACTGGTGTGTATCAGTAGAGATACATGTAATTTGTCAACGACACAAACCATAACATTTGTATAAACATAATGTAGCAGCAGTGGCAAAGATTGTGAGAGGTCTGTGTTAGGTTCGTGCATATTGTTAGATGGTAGCAATATAATGTATAATGTATTAGAGGTTTATATATTAATTTATAGTATAATCCTATTTTACACATTGCAAAAAAGTTCTAAAAGTAGCAATTCAAACTAAGCCACGCATCTTAGTGATAATCATAACTCAAAATGATCCCAGCAGGTAAATCAGGATTTGGGAATTGAGAGTTAAAATATAAAGTAAAGAACATAATCCAATGGAACACCCCCCACCCACCTTAGGGCCCTTTTTTTCCCACCAGGCAAAAAAAAAAAAAAAAAAATCAAAAAGCCAAAAAACCATTAAGAGTGATTAGAAGTTTATTAGCAATGGTCACAACAATCATATGGCACTCAGACCACATATAAACTGCACTTATTTGAATTTTACAGAAACTAATCACAGTGGAAAGAGCTATCCTAATGCCACCTAAGATTATAGGATTGAGAGAAAATCATTGGAATTCTGCTCAAATAGTGTCAAACTAATGTTAAAGGTGATCAAAACTGGGACCTGGAAACTGCAAGGTTTCAAGGAGGCTGTATAACCGTATAGCAGTTGGGGTAGAGTAATCCTCGAGAATAGGATTTGGTATCATACTTACCTCCACATAGGTTTTTACATCTCCTTGAATCAACATTAGCCATAATTTATTGGGAAATTTCACATACAAACTATGGTGAATATCCTCTTATTTCACCTTTTTCTTATTCCTATATGGCCATCCAACAACACACATAGCAAGGTATACCCATTAAGCTTTTTATCACTAAAGAAAGATCAAAATTGAATTTTTATCAAAAGCCCATAAACTCAATCTTGATTCTTGAATGAGAAACAGAATAGAGAGAACTCCTTTATCCATTTATTCTCAGTCCCTCAAAAAAAAAAAAAAAAACAAAATTCTGATTCCAATGGCAACTGTGTCTACAAATATAAAGCAATTTTAACCAAAACCCAAATGAGCATGTATCAAAAGCAGCCAAAAACCCAAATAAATCCACAACCTAGAAACAAAAACAGCAGCAGCAACAAATTCTTCAGTCAAAATAAGTTCTAAAATTTAGATTTCTAACAATGTGTAACCCACCATGCAAAAAGTCCAAACCTATAAGATTTATTCAACAAAAGCGGAACGAAGAATTGTTACCTGGCAAGCGAGATGAAGACCAAAGACCATAAACAAAGCAGAAGTAGGAACAGAGAATAGAGAGCCCATAGAGACTGAGAGAACAGAGTAGCAGATATACATGAAGAAGTATAGACTGACTGAAAAAATAGAGGAGGAGACATACATGGGGAAGGGATAAAGCTGGTATTTCGGTAAAAACCAATTGCCGTATTCGTGCTATTTTGATTATCTGAAGACAAAAATAGCGGTAACCCAGTCTGCGTTTCTAAAAAAGCAGAGCTTCGCAATGTTTTGTAAACGTGAATAATCTGGATTTCGAAAATGCAAACATGCTAATTTTTGTGAAGCCAAACAGTTTACAAAATCACGCTTTGTCTAAAACATGCGTTAAGGCTCTGTGAACAGCCTATCCAAACTGGCTCAATATATTCTTCATAGGTGAGTTTCAGTCCTGCCAACACGAATACTAGAAAAGACTTCACATGCGCAACTTGTATGATACTTTAATATAAAAAATAAAAAACTTGTATGATACTTTACCAAAGAAATATACCATAAGTCCATAACTGAGATTTAACGTGAAGTTCTACAAGCACATTTCCTAGAATGTTCTTTCCACTCTATGTTGAACCTTTTTCTCATAAAGTGGGGTTTGCAGTGTTTGCTGGAGTATAATTAGCAATGAATCATGGAGCAGTACTATAGGGCTTACACATTACCGACTATATGGATCCTAGGGCCCGAGGTTCACTCTGTTCGAATGGTCCATGATAACAAATGTCAGAATGAATAAACTGTTGAAACAGGAAGAATCTGTGTAGCGACCATGAGATCCTTTTCATTTTTCCTTAACTATATGTATATAAGAAGACAATTTGATGGAATGTACACACGAGAAAGCTTAAGAAAATAATATAGTATCCCTCAAAGGAAGCACAATAGAGTAAATATTACATAATACTAAGTGGTTCTATAAACACACACACACACACACACACATATATATATACATGCATAATAGAAAAGCTTGCATGCCCACAAGATTTCACTCTACTCTTAGCTCTTCAGTAATAAAATATGTTACTAATCAAAAAATGAAAAAAAGATTTGACACAACTCTAATTAGTTCAGACCTCCAAAGTCGTGCAAAGCCCAAATATTTTGAAACGAGAAATAAAAGGGAAAGCAAAGGGGGTTAAGGGTATTACGAAAGTAGAGCAGGTATGATAGTGCATAGATTGCAGTTATTACTGATGGTGCAAGAATAATGGGGTGGTACTTAAGCATGATCATAGAAGTAATTCTAAAAGGTTGCATAAATAAAGGTGTCAGTGTTACAGTTTGCATTAGCATCTTCAGCCAATAATGGTGAAGATAGGGATGATAGCAATCTCATATCTGTAAACAAATTGAGAACTTAAAAGGTCATAATTGGAATTTTGTGATATTTAAGTCAAAATGAGCACTTAAAGCTTTTATTTCTTAACTAGTGTAGTGAACCATTTCATACACGAACATATTTGAAGTTCTTCAAATTCAAACTTGAAGGTGCTTCAAGATTATTTCACAAAGTAAATTGCAATCAAACAAAAGAAATGTGAGTTTCCCAAGCAACCTAAATTCAAATAAAACCAGCAGGGCTGCAACTTTAAGATTGAAAAGAAATATAAGCTACATACAAGCTAGATTTCTACCTTCCAGGCCTGAAACATAGCCACAATATCACACAAACACAAGGCTTGAGTCTGTACAAACTAGGTTTCTAATTTCCTGGCCTGAAATGTAGCCACAAGTCAACACAAAGTTAGCATCTGTGCTTTGCACCTCAATAATAATTCAAAACTCCAAATGTAAAGGGAAACTGAGAAAATAGCAATTACATGTTCTCCTTCCTCTCACAAAAACAGGGAAGCACAATGCACATATGGTCAAGGCTGTTTCAATAGATGGGAATAGACCACGTGAACAAAAACAATTTCTTTTGCTACATAAAAATTAGGCCATTTAAAGGCCTTAGAAAACAGTCATCACAACATAGTGCTACATAATTGACTCTGAAGAAACAGGCATTAGGCAGCAGATATTGGAGCCCACAAAAGGTTTGGTTCTCATTCAAATAACAACATAGCCTTAAAAATTTTGATAACCCTGCCACATGTTTAAGAAAAATTCCCAAATAGCCATTACTCATTTAATCAATCAGGATAAAATACTCCTATAAAAGACTGGCCCCCAAATTTCTAACCACGTTAATTTATTAAGATACTCAATATCATAGTTTGCAAGCTTAAGTTTGTCAACAACCAAAATTGCAAGTAATTTGAACTCGACGGTTATATACAATTTCTAACATCATCTTAGCATTTGAGAAAACCATGCCCAGCATTCATAGCATTGTTTTTTCTTTATCTAAAGTGCCCCTATTGGATATAAGTACCAAACTTACACAAGTACAACATAATTCTGCTCCAAAGAACCTACACTCTGTAGTTAAAAATCTTTTAATGCTAATCTATTGTTGACCTGTTTGAATTAAGACTAATCCCTACTCTAACACAGGGCCATGTATGAGGACATTCCTTTTGCACCCTGCCTTTCATTGTAGAGTTGCAACTTGCAAAACTACGAAAATGATATGATAAACAAGATACGACATTGATAAGGCTGCATAAATAAATTAGAATCACCTAAAATCGTAACAATCACTCAGCATCCAGTAATTTGACTAATTTGAATTGTCAAGGAATTAATTACATCAAAATTGATACCAGACCAAGAGAACTAATACAGTCTACATCAATACTATTAGAATTATGGTTAAGTGATTAAATTCTATTAGAGCTTTGGTATACTTCTATTAGAGCTTTTAACTGCACAGAAAAGCTTTGATTTAGCGCAATTGGAAAATGATGACTATGCGTGTTTAGTAGATTATGTGAAAATGAAAGCCACTACAAATGAAATTGTGGATCCCACACTTCTTGCAGAGGAAGGAGGGTCAATATGGAGCAGCAATTGCAAGCTGTGTTGCACCTTGCCCTCATATGCACAGACGGGGATCCAGAGGAAAGACCAGCTATGTTAGATGTTAAAAAAGAACTCATTCGGATTGAGATTGAGAAGTCCATAACATGAGTATTTTCTCACTTACTCTGTTCAAATATATATGGGTCACTTTTTGGCTCCCTAAGTCTAGCAACACCCAATATTCACCCCCACTCAGTTCTCTTGTATTGCTGTATGTCCAAGTGAGGTGATCCATGAGAGTGTTAGTGAGATTTTGCGTGTAATTTTTCAGAAGTTAATGAGTTTATTTTCAGATGAACTGTGAAAATGTTTGTTTAATTATTCAGGAGTTAATGATTTTTTTTTTTTTTTTTTTATCAACCAATTTGGAGAGATTGTTATCAGAACTGGCATATTGGAAATCTAATCATGAATTGCTTTTTGCCCACTCATTCAAAGTTTCGAGGACTATTCAGTTATTTCATACAAGTGTTTAGAAATCTTCCAAGCATGTTAGGGACAATAGTTTGGTCATATAGAGTGCCCACAACTTCCGTCCAAATCATACATCAAGAGCAGGAGAAAATATTTCATATGCAGATAATTTGTATAACTTTGGAAAGAAATATACAACTGTGATCTCTAAACAGGAAATTCTAGGAGAACGTTTCTTAAAATGTTCTTTTTGCATATCAAGACTAGCCTTCTTCTCATTCGGTGGAGTTTGCTGGAGTATAATGACTAGTGCATCATGAAGAAATACTAATACTAGAGTGTTGCCACTTGAATATAAATGAATTATGAATGGAAAATTATTTTACCCTCCCAAATATACAATGTTTCACACAATGTCCATACTTCCACACAAGGTGTTCACATTATATACATGCACATATAGACACATTTTTCTGCCATAAGTATTCACCTGCAAACACATTCATATATCTTCATTCACTTGATGAGTGATCCAACATAACATAAACTTTCATTTTACCTAATATTTTGAAACTAAAGTTTACTACTCAATGCTAGTACAACATGTCAATCATTAAATGAAGTGGCAAACAACTATTCAAGATAATTCAAAATAATCCTTAACCACACATTTATCACAAGTAACTCGCAAGAAGTTTTGCAGTAAACACTGAAAAGATCAATGAGGTAACCAAACAAATAATAAATTACTACTAAAAAAAAAAGCATCCCCCTGTTTTTCTCATCATTATCAAATTTGCTCATTTCCAGACCAAGAAAACTCATAGAAGTCTACATTAATACAAAGCAGATACAATAGATAGCATCTATTTCCAAAACTTAATTATAAGAGTTGCTTTTCAAGGCATCTACATTTTACACGAAGTATGAAAACAAAACCTGGACAAACCCCATGAATTCTCCACCTAGTTGAGCAGCTCCAACTTACATGTCCATCTCCATTTTACATAAAACCTGCAAATGCAACCCAGACTCTTTTGCTTATCCAAATATACCATTCCAGCACTAGCACCAGATAAATCCCATCAGTGTTGTGACCACTGAATATCCTTAATATTAATCCCTTCTTTCACCATTTCATAAAGGGGACTCATTTCCCTCAACTTCTCCACCTGATGCACTGTGAGCTCAACCGCCCGGTCAATCTCAGCCTCGGTAGTAAACCTTCCAATCCCAAACCGAATCGACGTGTGAGCCATATCCTCATCAACCCCCAATGCCCTCAACACATAGGAAGGCTCCAAGCTGGCACTAGTGCACGCACTACCACTCGACACTGCCACCTCCTTCAACCCCATCAACAAGCTCTCCCCTTCGACATACGCAAACGAAAGATTCAAATTCCCAGCATACCTCCTCTCCTCGCTCCCATTCACCACAACCCCATCTAGCTTTTCTCTAACACCATTCAGCAATCGCTCTTGCAACGACTTAATTCGCTTTTCGTCATATTGCATTTCCATCTTAGCCAACTCACACGCAGCCCCCATCCCCACAACAAGCGGAGTCGGCACGGTCCCACTCCGAAGCCCTCTCTCTTGACCACCACCGTTCATTTGCGGCTCCACGCGAATCCTCGGCCTTCTTCTCAAATACAAAGCGCCCACGCCTTTGGGGCCGTAGATTTTATGCCCACTCAACGACATCAAGCTCACATTCCACTTCTCCACATCGACCGGAATCTTCCCCAACGCTTGGGCAGCATCGGTGTGAAACGGAACGTTGAATTCCTTGCAAATTTGGCCGATTTCCTCCATCGGTTGAATCACTCCAATCTCGTTATTAACAGCCATAACCGAAACAAGCCCCGTATCGGGCCGAATAGCGGATCGGAGCTGATCCAAATCGATGATACCGTCGGATTTCACCGGCAAGTAGGTGACTTCGAAGCCTTCCTGCTGGAGGTGACGGCAGGAATCGAGGACGCACTTGTGCTCAGTCTGCGTGGTGATGACGTGGCGCTTCTTGTCCTTGTAGAAGTGCAAGACTCCCTTGATTGAGATGTTGTTGGACTCGGTGGCGCCGGAGGTGAAGATAATTTCCTTAGGGGAAGCGCCGATGAGAGAAGCGACTTGGGAGCGAGCGGCTTCCACGGCGTTTTCGGATTCCCAGCCGAAGAGGTGGGTCCGGGAATGAGGGTTGCCGTAGCGAGAGAGATAGAAAGGCAACATGGCGTCGAGAACACGCGGGTCCACCGGTGACGTGGCTTGCACGTCCAGGTAAAGTGGTCTTCCAGAGATTTTGACGCCTTTCATTGTAATTCCATCCGTGTCCTCGTGGTAATCGGCTGCTACGGCGGCAGCGGCGGCGGTGGAGAGGGGGCGAACGTGGTGAGTAGTGGTGAATTTCGATAATAGGGTTTGGCGGAGAGTGGAAGTGAGAAGCTTGGAGGCCATGGTGAAATTTGGCTTTTTATTTTTGAATGTGTTGTTGCTTGCTTGGTGGTGTCTGTGTGATAAAGGGGTTTTGAGTCTCTCAGAATCTCAGGTAGATATTTTATTATTGGTAGATTTTTTTTTTTTTTTTTGGAGGAAGAGGAAATGGATGAGAGTGTAAACAGTACGTGAATGATGTAATGGATTGGGTTGGAATTAGGATTAGGGCTGGAAAGTGGTCACCGACTCGATGCTGACACGTGACAGTACTAGAGCCATGAGGGTCTTAACAAGAAAATCTTTTTGGTTGATAAAATGCATTTTAAAAATTACTATTTACCACAAATACCCCCTATCAAACTGGAGCAAAAAAGGCATATTTTGGTAATTTGCAGCTGAATCAAATCATCAAACGTCTCACAAACTAAAAACATTCTTATTATAACGGCAAAGTTGAATCAGAACAAGAATTAAGAACCCAAAAAGAAAAAGAGTCAACCTATCTGGCGGTGGGGAGGAGGAATAGCAGCGGTGGGGAGGCGGACCAGGCGGTGCTGCTTGGTGAACGCCGATCTCCGCCGGCTTTGTCCTTCCGGCAACTCTTGATCTCCACCTGCCTTCCCTCTCTCTCTCTCTGCTGCGTTCTTTCTCCCTCTCTCTCTTCTATTTTCTCTGATGTTATAACTGTATAACTGTGAAGTAAATAAATTAAAGTGTCTCAATTTTTTTTTTTTTTTATAAAAAGAACGGTTGAAGTTTAGTAATCAATTGGGTGTGAAAATGTGTGGTTTAGGTTGAAATAAAATTGGGTTAATCCCTTGGTTTTTTTTTCTTTTTTTATGTAATCGTGTGATGTGGTATTTAATATTAGATAGGTTTCTTTTTTTGAGAAAAAATAGAGAGAGATAATTAATTAATTAATTAATTAATTATAAGTTATTTAATTATTAAATAACAATAATAATAATATTCTTAAAAAAAAAAGTTGTGAAAAATTTAATGCATAAATTCATTCCAAATTACATAGATTTGATAAATTTCAAGACTAATATAGATTTGATAAATGAAAAACAATGCAAGCATGAAAAATATTATCATTAAAAAAAAACCATTGGAAAGTATGATTGTTGAAGAAATTTAAGTTAAATTGCAAAGTACACCCTTAATATTTGTGGGTGATTGAATTTTACACCCTAACATTTCAAAATTTTGATTTTACACCCCAACATTTAGTTCTATCAACAAATCACCCCCTGGTTAGTTTTTGCTGTTAACTGCTATGTCATCTTGCTGATGTGTTTTTTTTTGTTGCCAAATAAGCCCCAAAATGACACAGTTTCAATGACAATGATGTGATGACCTGGCGCATGCAAAACGGTGCCGTTTTTTGCTGTTTGCCCAATCAGTGATGATCTCTCACAATTATTAAAACTCACAAACATGTATATTAACTTCATGAATCAAAAGCAAAATACAATGGCAAAAGCGTAAATAAGTGGAAAATTGGCAAGGAGCAGAGAGAGAGATAAATGAGTGGAACTTGCCGTCGTTAAGGGAGGAGGCGGAGGCAGCGAACGGAGAGGGAGAGAGGGAGGGAGATCCCAAAGGCCACAAGAAGGGGTTGCGGTGTTGGTTGGGAGAAGAGTCTCTAAAATCGTCGTCGAAGACGAGGTCACTGAAAAGCCCTAGAGGCTTTTGAGGATGGCAGCCGGTGGAGTTGGGAGAGGAGGAGGAGGAGAGGTCTTCGTCGTCGCGGTTGAAGATGTGGACGGAGGTGATCTCTACGCCAGCGAAGTTCACGCACCGCGAGTGCTTCTGCTTCTTCACGAAGATCGTCTCCTCCTCCGTCTCTGTGTTCGCCGCCGCTTCTTCCAACCCCACTTTCAAGGTTTTCCGATGAGAGAGATTTTAGCAATTTTGATATATATATATATATATATATATATATATATATTGAAATTGGTAAGTTATAGAAACAAAAAGTTGTTCTACTGGAAAAAAAAAAATTTGAAATTGGTAAGTTATAGAAACAGAAAGTTTGTTCTACTGGAAAAAAAGGAGGAGGTTTTCTCTTTGGGCAAACGGCACTGTTTTGCATGTGGTCATCACTTCATTGCCATTAAAACTGTGTCGTTTTGGGGCTTATTTGGCAAAAAAAAATGTTAGCAAGATGACATGGCAGTTAACAGCAAAAACTAACCGAGGGAGTAATTTGCTAACAAAACCAAACGTTGGGGTGTAAAATTCAATCACCCAAACGTTAGGGGTGTACTTTGCAATTTACCCAAAATTTTAAAATGGTATTATTGGGGAATTTAAAAATATAGTTATTGGAAACTATAAAAAAATAGTAGCTCGGAATGCATAAAGAAATATTAAAAAAAGAATAAATAGGCTTGTACGTGACAAGAATGAGTGTTGCCGTAATGAGAGAGATAGAAAGGCAGCATAGCGTCGAGGACACGCGGATCCACCGATGACGTGGCTTATACGTCCAGGTAAAGTGGTCTTCCAAGGATTTTGATGCCTTTCATTGTAATTCCATCAATGTCCTTGTGGTAATCGGCGGCAACGGTTAAGAGGGAGTGGACGTAGTGAGTAGTGGTGACTTTTAATATTAGGGTTTGGCTGAGAGTGGAAGCAAGAAGCTTGGAGGCCATGGTGAAATTTGGATTTTTTTTTTTTTTTTTAATGTGTGTTGTTGCTTGGTGGTGTGGTAAAGGGGTTTGGAGTTTTGAGTCTCTCAGATAGATATTTTATTATTAGTAGATTTTTTTTTTTTTGGAGGAAGAGGAAATGAATGAGAGGGTAAACTAAACGTGAATGGCGTAATGGATTGGATTGGAGTTAGGATTAGGGTTGGAAAGTGGTCACCGACTCTGGGAGATCGCGATCTCGATTCTGACACATGGTAGAACTAGAGCCATGAGTGCCTTAAAAAAAAATTTTGTTGATAAAATGCATTTTTAAAATAACAATTTACCACAAATACACCCAATCAAACTTGAGCAAAAAATACCTCTATTTGGAAAGAGAGAGACCTGTTTGGGCCGCATGTTGTTGGTGGTGGAGAAGAGGACAAGTGGCAATGCGGTGGAGGGGAAGCAGGCGATGTGGCTTTACACAATGTGAAATACATGCATCTCTCTCTCTCTCTCTCTCTCTCTCTCTCTCTCTCGGTTGTGAAATATCTCTGTTCTCTCTCTCTTCTCTCTCTCTCCTCTCTCTCTCGGTTGTGAAATATCCCTCTTTCTCTCTCTCT